>SSNP01000022.1:3875698-3958149 GCA_006937955.1 Pachypanchax playfairii | reverse complement strand
ATATAAATATGAATATATATATATGAAAATATTATATACAGTATGATAAATAGAAAATAAAGAAACACCTTTTCAAATTGTCTGCAGTGAGTATATTTTGTTACTTGGAATGTTTGTGAGAATGTCTGATGGTCTTCCAGGTCTGGATCCTGTGGGCGACCTGGTCTCCCTGCTATGGGCAAGGTTCTCTGTCTGTCATGGTTAGGTCTCATCAAGATTTTAGAACTGCTCCTAATCCTAATCTGAGGCTATGTTGTCATGAGAGACCCTACCAGGGGCTCACACCTCAGAACACAGGATCATGTAGAGATCACATGTGCATCACCTGTTGGGGAAGCAGCATCAGAGCAGGTGGCATAAAGCAGCTGAACTGATAAATAAATGCTGGTTCTGTTCTGAGGAAAGAACAGATTAATTTCTCCTTCCAGCTCTGTTTTCTATAACCTGTCCGCAGCCTCCTGCCCCTCTTTCTGCACCCTTCTCTTCTCCTCCACTATCTGTTTATGTAACCAGTGGCCTTATGCAATATGTTGGTTATAAAGCAACCGTGACACTGTGAACTTTTAGAGAGGGACAATCTCTGTTTATTCTGACAATAACAGAAAAAGATAAACCAACATGTTTTATGCTGCCTGGGCCCGTTTCCTTCTGACAGGTGAATAATACAACAGAGGCTTGGAGGCTTGAACAGAATGTTTAGGAAAAAAAACTATAAAAGAAGAAAACAAGAAGGAGGGGTCAAACATAAACAAAAATGCAAACAAAAAAAAAATTAAACAAAGTTGTTTTAAGAATGTACAGATCTGTAAGCGGTGTAATGACCAAAGTTACTTTGGTTAATAACAAGACTTTTATAATGATCAACTCAAACTTGACCTGGTGACAAGCTGTAGAGGTAAGTTAAATCATTTATGCATCAGATCTGGAGTCAGAGGAAAACTTTAAACATGAGGACAGTCATGTATCTCTGAGGGAGGTTCAATGATCAGATATGGAACAAGAAGTAAGAACATGTGACAAGTTGCCTTGACTCTTTATTTACTATCAGCTCTGTCCATCTGGGCTGGACTTCCTCCTCTGACCTCTGTCGTGAGTTTGTTTTAGTTCCTGTAAAAAACAGAGACCACAAAAGAACAGACCTAATTTACTTTTATGGGGGGGACTGTTTAGGTCTGTAGGTAAGTTGGATAGGAAGGTCTTTACTCCACAGTCAAAAATGTAAATACAAGACTTTTCCATGAGTGACGACTGAACCAGTTTTAAAAGTCTCAGATCAGAGTTTTGACTAATGCTTTGTCTCCCTCTAGTGGTTGTTGGGCTTGTGTACAGTTACAGAACTGTAATCAGACTGAAGTAACTGTGTATTTTGTTGTCATGTGACATCCACTCATGTTGGGATGTTTTTAAAATATTTTTTTATTTAAATATGCTTTTGAACGCTGTGATTTTTTTCTGGTTTAGAGCGTAACAAATGCATTATTCCACAAGAGTTAAACATGCACAAAAACTCAAAAACAGGCAGCAGTTTTTGAGCTTTAACAGCTTCAGAATGAAATGTGTGAATAAATAAAACAGAAGTTCCAGCTTCTGTTGCAGATCACCTGAGAAGATAAAACATTTCATTTCCATGTTTAACAGACCAGGATTTTTTAAATTCTAATTTCTGGTCAAAACAATAAAAACCTCCTTTCAGCACTTCTTTCTTTAACCAGCAACATCTGCTGAACATCTGCAGAGATCACTGAGACACTGTTAGTTTTGCAACACAGAATGGAGATCCATCCTGCCCACAGCTAGAACCTTCTATAATTACTCTCTTAAGAAAAAATTAGTTGCTGCATCATCTAATTCAGGGATCAATAAAAAAATATTAAACTAAACTGTATTCATAGTCTTCTGTTTATATTTATTTTCTGGTTTAATCTGAGGTGTTTTTAAAGTGTGTGTCAGTGTGTCTGAAAATGGTGGATTATTTTAAATAAAAATGTTTCTCCACTTAACAAAGAATTTAGTTGTACTTCTGTTGAAGTGCCAAAATGTGTAATAAGGATGTAACCCTTAATTAATATAAATAAACAAAAGCATCAGCAGATTAAAATGCCCACACAATTTTTTGAGATTTTATTCCTGACATGGGAATAAAACAGTATCTGTACTTGAAGTGTGAGTTGAGTATGGCTTCAGTTGGCCACCAGGTGTCACTGTTCTTATTCAGACTGAAGCCTCGGAGCTTGATGAGGCTTCATCTACCCGTCAATCAGTGATGGGTGGAGCCAGGAAATTTCAATGGATGACCCGCATGGAACTGTTAATATTCTGAGATGGCAAACATGTCAAATAAAAAATGCATATCTTTTAAAGCACATCAAACCATTAAAATAGGCTACAACATTTTGACATTGGTAGAAGTGGTAAAGGTTTATTATTATTATAAGTCTTAAACTTTTTTTCCTATCAGTGCAGGTAAAATTACAAAGATGCACTACAAAAATATATGAAAATACAAAAATATGTAAATGTGTCTGGGGGGCGTAAGCCGTGGCCACCCTATTNGGCCACCCCCTGGCACCGCTGCTGTCAATAATAAATAATAAGTTATCCACAGTTTAAGGTTTTTGTTTTGTGTTTTGTACTAGTTTAATTTTATTTGCAGTCTTGATTTTCTTTGTTTCAATAAGTTCATGTGCTCAGTGCTCTCTTCTTTCTGTTGTTTCTCTCGGATGTTTTCACCTCCACAGCTGCTGCACAGAGAAACGTTGTGTGTGAAAATCCCTCAGCACTTTTTGAAATGTCCAGACCTTAAACGTGTGTGCGGGTGTGTGTGTGTGAAAACTGAACATGTAAATGTTGAACACCTGTATGACTAAACGGGATTATTTTAGTTTTTGGAGACTAAATCAGATGTTTTAATTCAACCTTTTTTGTCCCCAGAGTCAAAACAGGTGCACTGCATGGAGGCTACATGCTGCCTTCAGGTGCCACAGGGAAAAACCGGTACTTGGTTCAAATGAAACATAAATACAATTTATCCTTATAATGAAATTTAAAAAATCACAACTTTGGTACAAATCCACGTATGTGTGCTCCTAGTTCTTTGTTTAAAATGATTGTTTACATGAATTGATTCTGTGAAATATTGGAAACATGTGAGTGTGTGTGAATGGGTGAATGACAAACTGTGTCAAGCGTTTTGGGAGTTGTATGACTTAAGAAATACGCTAGTGTACAAGTACACTCCATTTACCATTTACCATCAACTCCGTCATTTTAGAAGAAATGCCACTCAGTGTCCAATAAATACACACTTTGGGTGTGTAACTGAGTGTTGTGGAATGAAAGTATTTAGTGGTTCAATTTTTAAGCAGTAGCCTAATGCAGGGTCAGGGTTAGGATCAGAGTCTGGGTTAACCTTGATGTGATAGGCCTACGTTCTTATCAAACAAAATACTGTCAGTACAACCCTACTATGCTATTCTTAAAATAATATAAAATTCTATGCTCCTGTTAGACAGATCAGAAGAATGAAGGTTAATTATTGCACAATGTTCACACGTTCACATGTTCACACACTGAATGATCATATCTTAAATCTGAATATCAGCTAAATATCAGCTTTAAGAACTTTTTATATACTAAACTCTTTGAATATTCATAATATTGAAACAGATTTGTTGCTTCTGTCCGAATTCATTCGATATTAACTTCTGCATGAAACGCAGAAAATGCACTTGCACGTGTGTGAAAAGACGAAGTTTGCGGGGGTACGTGAACGCAGCACGGCAGGGTGCGTGCGCTGTGCTGACGAGCCGTTGCTTGTGGAAACAGCTGGTGGTTTCTGTCAGCCAACTCCTCGGATTGAAAGCAACGGAACCGCGAATAAAAGTTAAAATTAGACTCGAAACTGACAGAATACATTTCGAGTCGAGTCTGGGCTGCAGTTCGGACAGAAACGGGGACATGTCATCCCGTGAACGCCACTTTATCAGCCGCTTGTCAATTAACGACCTATACTACTAATAGCCTGTTAGCGGCGGACCAGCGACGCTTTTCTCAACCAGCTGCTAACGTCAGCGTGTTTCCCGTTTCTACAGTAACGCAGCCGAGTTGTTCAGGACCAGGATTTGTTGCCCCTTGTTTTTTATCATGACTCACATTCATTATAAATTCTCGTCCAAACTCAGCTACGACACGGTGGTGTTTGACGGCCCGCACATCACGCTGACGGACCTGAAGAGGCAGATCATGGGCAGAGAGAAGCTGCGAGCCGCGGACTGCGACCTGCAGATCACTAACGCTCAAACTAAAGAAGGTAAAACCAAATCCAGAAATGATAAGAGAGGTTATTTAGTTTTTTCCCTGAATGGCAGGTTAAAAAGTTTTTTTAGGTGAAGGGGGTGGCGCACGTGGTCCAACTTTGACAGCTTTTTGGTGAGAAGCGCTTCAATCTCCTCTTTCAGGTCCAGAAAAGTCAACCCGGGACAAACAAAGCACTTTAATGAATGGAGTGACATTCCTGCAGAGTTTCCGCTTCATTAAGCGGCCTGTGATGGTGCTGGATCAGTGCTGTCTGTGCACTGAATGTGCAAAAAGAAAGAAAAAGTCGCAACCAGAGAGAGATGTGGGTTAAAAATAACAGAAGAAGAAGCTGTGATCAAATCCTGGCTAAAAGGGTTAAACGCAACCAGAGCAGCAGAATGTTTACTGACACACATAGATAGCAGGAACATAATAAAAGTTTTGTAAAGAGGCGCAGGTTGAGCGTGATTATCACCTTTCAGGGGGAGTTTCACTGCACAGCGTGTCAGCGTCCTGCAGAGGAGTTTTTAAATCCATCTTAAGCTGTTTAATTGCTTTTTGTCCGTAAACACCAACACTGTGGAAGGAGACGCCCTTTTACTGAAGATCCTTGGTTAGAACCCTGGAGGCTGCGACTTCCTTTAACTGTTGACTTGATTCTCAGTTTTATTCTCAGTTCTCAGAATCGACTCATTTAGAACTGATATGAGTTGATGAATCTGATTATCAGCTTTTAAACTGCTTATGTTTTGGCTTCTGTATCAGAAGGTTAAAACATATCAGTTCATGGTTGATTTAAACTGAAGGCAGCTCACAGAGTCTTGACTCTTGGTGGGAGTCATTACCTCATGATCTTTAGTTTTATGTAAAATTACATAAACATTCTGATTTGAAACCCTCATTTATTCTCCTTCTGTCTCAGAATACACCGAGGATGAAGGTCTGATCCCTAAAGGCTCCTCCGTCATCGTCAGGCGAATCCCCGTCATCGGAGTCAAGTCGGGCTCAAGCAGCAAGACCAACAATACGTAAGTGTGTATTCTGGGGTTCTGCAGTCTAAATCCCACCCTGTTATTAGTGCCGATCTCCCTGCAATAGTGGACTACACCCAACCTGAGCAGACTAAAACCTGGCACCTGCAGGTCTGCGTCTGGTTGAGTAATATTTGACAACTCTACCAAATGGAAAACAAGCCAAGAGCCGGAGCTGCTGATGGTGACAGTCTGTCTCACACAGCAGAGAAGAGTGAAATATAATGTGGGTCAAGAAAAATGTGAATTATATGGAAAATCAGTTTATTTCATTTAAATTCTGGGCACTTTTTGCTTTTCGTGTGATTCTACACTAGTGAGAACAAAGCAGTGAATTTCACAGGTTAGGTTTAATATTAATGCACCTGGTTTAGCAGGATTACGGTCCCGGTGCGCTCTCCACAACCTGTTACATGGATCACAACACATGGAAGTAGATGTGGGCCGGGTCAGATCATCAAACCCTCCTGAATAAGAACGTGTACGTCACTACATCTGCTGGGAGGCTTGTGATAACAATTTAATCTCAATCTTGTTTCAGATTAGAACAGACATGAATTATTTATCATTGCTTTACATGGAAACGATTATTTAAACAAGAAGTTAGTGTGAAATTCTAATGTGACCATCAACATGTCACCTGAAGGTTATTTTAAAAGATTCAGAAGGATAAAGAAACAAAATCAGCGCTTCAATCATAAAATTAGGTTTTTCTGCAGCATGTGGACCTGTTCAGGTCTGTGCAGGGGACAGCAGGCTGAAGGTCCAGTTCAAAGGTCTGCACACAGGTGAAATCAGGTGTTGGTATATTTTCCACCACCATTCTGGACCAGAACAAGTTCTTTAAACATCCAATCAGCTTGAGTTCTGCTTGTTCTCACCGTCTCCTGCTGCCTCCATCAAAACACAAATAAACTGCTAAAAATCAGCTGATTCAAACATCCTTCTGCTCCTCAGAAGCCAGCAGCTATCCTTCTGATCGTCGCTGCGCTGTCGCACGGCAGTAACACAAGCAGCCACGTGTTGATAGATTCACCTGATTAATCTGAAGCTCAGAGTTGAAATGTGTTCCTGGTGTCTGTCAACTGCAGACGTCACCATGCTGAAAACTAGAAAATCCGTCATCGATCTCAGACCTCCACCAAGCTCCTCAATTCATCCATCTTGTTATTTACACCAACAATAACAGTATTTTTTGTATCAACGTGATCAGATTCATTGACCATGAAAACATTGATCTGATTATTAGTTCAGTAGTTATTGGTGGTTTTCTTCTGGATTGAGATCCAGAACTTTTGAAGGAACATCAAGTCATGTCTGATTCTACAGATTCTTGGTCCTTGATCCAGATCAAGTCCTTGGCATGTACAACCTGCTGGGAACACACCTTGTATTTTTATTGTGTAGTTACATGCAGATATGTTAAAACAGCTCTATCTCATAATGATGTAGAATCATTAAAAACATTCCTGGATCCAGACCATGATCCAGATCAACCCCAAAATCTACTCTCTTCTTCTTTGGACCTTTACTGAAAATGTCATCAAAATCCATCCAGAACATTTGGAGTTATCTCACTAACAAACTAACTAATGCTGCTCCAGCTGAGGTGGTTCAGGCATCTGGTTAGGATGAATCCTGGTCACCTCCCCATTGAGGTTTTCCTCTGGAAGGAGACCCCCAGGTAGACCCAGAACCTGCTGGAGGGATTTTATATCCTCGCTGGTCTAGTCTGCCCTGGGAACATCTGGGGATCCTGCTGCAAGGTGTTGCTGGGGTGAGGAAGGTCTGGGTTTCTCCTGCATCTGTTGCCCCCACAACCCAATATTAGATAAGCAGAAGTTTTGTTTTTTATCTAAATTATTTGTTTTTTCTGATTTTATTTGAGTGGAATTCTGTCCATTTCTGAGAGCCAATAAATCATGTTTTTGTTTGAGTGATAAACAAAAACATCAATCTGATGCGTTTCATAATAGTTTCCTTCCGATCATTACTGAGTTAATAATAAACCCTAAAAATTCAAATTGTGACAAAAAAACATCAAATCTCCTAATTTAGTTTGATCAGCTGCCTGTAAAAACACAAAGATGGACTTTGTATTTAGAGTTAGTCTGGAAAACGTCCAGCTGTCTCACTGAAGCTTCATCTGGACTCGGGATGAAGTTTAACTTTGTTTTTACAAACTGATGGTGGACTGAATCGGTCCATCACACTGACGGGCAGAAGTTAAACTAAATGTGTTTGTGTGTTTCAGTGAACGGTCAGATCTCCAGGTTCCCCAGTCCTTCGGTATCAGCAGAGCCGTATGTAACAGCACACACAATCCAAACTTCTTTCCTTTCTTTTCCTTTGAGTTAGTTTTTGTTTGGACATGAAAACCGAGTGTTAAACTGCAGGTACATCGAGTCACACGGTTGTTCTCAGCTGCTATTCAAACAAGCTGCTGTGTCACCAGACTCACGTCATTGTTGGACTGTATTCAGTGTCTCTGTGGGAGGAGAGAGACTAACGGGTGGGTCAGACATTATCAGCTGCTCACAGCTGATAAACCCGACCGTTGGTTAGCGTCTCCTCTGACAGGCGTCACATCAAACGGCCACTTTAAATATATCACTCATTTAAACATAAAGACTCTGTAGTTTCGGTTTATTAGGCAGCATAAATAATAATTTGGCATCATGTAAATGAGGATTATTTATCCTTTTATTCAAACTAGAGTTTTGTGATTTTAGTTTAGATGAAGAACAAAGTGGTGGGTTGTTGTTGCTGAATTCTTGTTTTGTTTTTGTTAGCTTAAAAGCTAAAACTTTGACATGCTGCAGCCAGATTTAGTGTGAACTGACTTTATTCTCTCTCTTGATTTCTCAGTAGGGGAAAGTGTCTGCCGTCTTCACACCTGTTTCTCATGCCTTTTTATAAATAAAGTCATTTGGATGAAGCGGTGTAATGCATTGAATTTGTTTTTATTTGCAGGAAACTTCACATCAAAAGAACATTTTAAAAATAAAAATGATTTTAGGAATCTGTTTTCGTTGAGTCCTGCTCGTCCACGTTAATAGTGAATTATTCATTATTTTTCCTTCTTGAAAAGATGAATTAAACCCAAAAAATCTGAATCACTTTGATCAATATTTGAAAGGTTTCACCATTTTTTTTTTTTTCCAACTGACTTTTTAATATTAACGACTCGCTGTCGTTGGAGTTAAAGCAGCAGAAACAGCTTTTTTACTTGGAACAAACTGGATTCCTCGTGTTCAGGTGTGTCTGACTCCAGGCCTCGAGTCTTTATCCTGCATGTTTTAGATG
The DNA here is from genome assembly GCA_006937955.1 of Pachypanchax playfairii. Lineage (NCBI taxonomy): Eukaryota > Metazoa > Chordata > Actinopteri > Cyprinodontiformes > Aplocheilidae > Pachypanchax > Pachypanchax playfairii. The sequence continues at coordinate 3,949,516 of SSNP01000022.1, read as the reverse complement.
TTTCCTGCTTTAAGACACATGATTCAGATAAATGGATCTTTAACAGGCTGCTGCAGGAGTTAGAGGAATTCAGTCAGGTGTGTTGCAGAAGGTAAATATCTACATACAACATGCAGGATAATGACCCTTGAAGCCTGGAGTTGGACACCCATAAACATGTTTCATAAAGAGAGGACATGTCCCGGGGTGTAAAAATGATTTCACCCTTTACAGATTCTTCTGTTTTTGTGTTTTTACATGTGGATTACTAATTGATCATCAAACTCTTCATATCAAACAGGGATAAACTTAAATAACTTTAACAAACACTGTCCAGACGTACCTGGCCCTGTGTGAAAAACTAATTGCCCCCTAATGCTTGTAACTGGGTGTGTCACCTTGGGTGGAAACAGCTGCAGAGAGTAACAGCAACCCAGACCATCAAACTACCACCACCGTGTTTGAGTGTTGGTGGTTTTCACCTTGGAACTCTTCCGTGGTGCCGTTAACATCCTCAGTCTCTTTCCATTGGTTGAATTATAAACATTGATATTTACTGGGACACGTGAGACCGGAAGAGATTTCTGTGACCCGAGTTCTTGATTTGCTCTCAGATAGAAGGTTCAGCACTGTTTCATGTTCCTTCTATAAGTGGATAATGTCTCTCTGGGTTTTACTGGAGTCCCAGAGGCTAAAATCAGGCTTTGTAACCCTTTCAGACTGATGGACATCAGGGACTTTGCTTTTCATCTGTTCTTGAGTTTCTTAAGAAACTGCCAGGTTGCCAAACAGGTTCTATTTAAGCGATTTCTTAAAATCAGGCCTGGGTGTGTCTCGTGAAATTGAACTCAGCTTTTCAAAACCTCGGTTAATCAGTCAGTTCATGGTTCAGGTTGGTTTGAATAGTTATTTTTCCTTTAATGAATGAAATCAGCATTAAAAAGAGCATTTTGTATTCACTCTGGTTAGATATTAAAATATTAAGTGTTGTAAAGAAGCTAAAACAAATCTGTGAGGGGGCAAATACTTTTTCCCAGCACTGTATTCAGGACAGAGTATTATGTATATTTAATATTTCCACTTCAAGGTGTAGCACATTATTTAAATAGAGGTAAATTTAAGGTACAAAGAAGTTGAATATGTGAAGTATTAGTACGTGAAAGAAGATTTTAAATGAATTATATAAATATATTAAGATTTGCTGTCAGAGTATTTATGACCTCAACACATGTTAAAGATTTTCATGGTTTTTATGTTTTGATTTAAAAACAACTAGTTGGTTATGGTTTATTTCCAGGTTGTTCAGCACTTCTGAATATATTTTTTTTGTTCTTGAGTTTAAAAGTTCATGTTTCCTGTTAGAATTAGAAAAGGTTCCGTTCACTCACATCCTAGAGCTGAAACAGCAGACATCTATAGAACCATGAATGAAAGACGTCTCTTTAGATTCAAAGTGAGATTTCTTGATGTGTTCAGACACGTTGTTAGACGACATGGAATCTCATGGAATAAACTCTGAACACCTTCTAACAAACTTCTCAACAGAAATATTCATTATATTATTGTGGTGTTTTCTGGTTTGTTACCTGAAGACTTTAATCTCTGTTCTTGTAAATCAAATGTTTAACAGATGAGGGAGCCGAGTTCCACCAAAGCCTTGACGTTTTTCTCCAGGGTATGTTTGTTTCCTTTTATCAGAGGTTCACCTTGGCTGTCAGATCACATTCAGCTCTGATTGTGGCCCTGAAGTCTTTGTTGCTAGCTTACATCCCTGTATGCAGATGCAGATGGCTAACCTTGTTGATGCAGATGTATCAGAAGAGGATAAGATTAGAGTGATGATAAATCAGTCCTCGATGAAGTAAGTTGTGTGTCCGGTGTTTTAAATCTCATCCCGTTTTCTCTCCTTTACTTCGCTCCATCTGGATTTTCATTATAATTTTATCTTTGATATCTGATGGTTTATATTTTACACAGTATCTCTCCTCTTTTCAATGTGATGATTGTGTTTTTATCTTCCTGTCGTATCGTGTCCCTCTTGCTGGTAGCTTGAACCCAAAGCTGGGTACCACCCTTCCCGAGAACTACACCTGTTATCGCTGTGGAAACACAGGACACCACATCAGAAACTGTCCTATGAGTGGGGTAAGCACAGACCACGTGGGCCTCAAGTCCCACTAGTACATGTTTTTGTTTGTGAGTTGAACATGGTGGGATATCGTCCCTTCTGCTGTCGGAGGTGGACTTTTAAAATGAGAAGCTTGTGGGATTAAAGTCTGGTGACGTTTCTCCTTCAACCCAGAGGAGTTCAAGTATCTTGGTGTCGTGATCGTAGGATAGAGTGACTAAGACTGATGGATCAGGGTTTTTAGAGTCACCAGGTGTTGCTCTTGTGTGTTGTGATGGAGGAGGAGCTGGAAAAAACTGTTTAGTGGTCCATCCTTCGAACCCTCACCTGGTTATGAGATTTGGATCACAGCTTCCTCTGTAAGGTGGCTGAGCTCCGCCTTAGAGGTGAGGAGGAGGAGCTTCTGCATGTGGAGCTGCTGCTCCTCAGCCCAGGAGGAATCAGCTGGACCACCTGGACAGGGAGAGGTCTGGACTTCTTCTGTTAACTCTACAAACTGATTTTGGATATGTGTCAGAAAATTAATGATGGGATGGATCTGCTTATTACAATTGGATTGTTTTGTCAATTAATTTAAATAAATGGTGTAAGAGCAGCTCTACACGAATATACCCCCCCAGTCTGTTATTGGCATGTAACCGATAATTAGTTTGTATAGAGCAGCTGATGGGTCACGCTTGAAGGCATCTTGTTAATCATTCTAAAGCTCAAAATCAAATTAAATCTGTCTTTGTCCTAATTAGTTGTTTTCATGTTTTTTAAACTGAATTTAAAAAAGGTAAAACAGTTTAACGTGATGTTTCTTTGGAGAGAATAAAAGCCACCACTGTTTTTTTTTATTCTGCATTATCAGTCTGATTGGGTGGGGAAAATAACTCAGTTTGTTCTGTTTGATTTAAATGTTTTTCTTTATACAACTGAGATCTAGTTTTGTAAAGCAACAGGATTTATTTAATACTTTAAGATGTATATTTCATGTATTTTCATGATGAAGAATATGATGTGCTCGTGGTGCCTAAACATAGAGATGTGTGTTTGACTACAGGATAAAAACTTCGAGGGTCCCCCGAGGATAAAGAAAAGCACCGGAATTCCCCGTTCCTTCATGGTCGAGGTGAACGACCCCAACATTAAAGGAGTCATGCTCACCAACTGTGGGCGTTACGCAATTCCTGCCATAGATGCGTAAGTGTTGAACCTAACTGGAAGGTTTTTAATGAAGTCGTTAGATAAAACGAGCAGCATTATAGATCAATATGGCTGTAACTGCCATGAAATACACCAAAAACCAGAAGGAAGGAGTAAAGTAGAACATTTATACACTTAGTATGAACTATAAGCACATGGAGGGGTGTAGGGTAGCTTAGAGGTGGGGCTATGACATCATTTTAAAAAGGTTTGGGCTGTCGACATTTCATCGTTTCACCCCAGAAAACTTGTGCAAAAATCCTTTTTCTGAGCTCCTTCTGTAGCTGAAACTGATGTTTTGTTTTTTTTACTTTATCGTGGTTCTGCACTTTAATCAGTTTATAATCACAGAGAGTGTCATGGCAGCTTGAATCAATAACAGCTGAAAGTAGATGTCTGGCAACGCCATCGGTCTCTTTTTTTTTCATTAGAGACTTTCTTATAGCACAATAAAATTTGAGTTTGTTTTGTTGTACATTCTCAGTGAAGCGTACGCTATTGGCAAGAAGGAGAAAGCTCCGTTCATCCCACAACAACAACAACCCAAATCAGAAGGCGAGGAGGAACCCGTACCCGACGAACTCCTCTGCCTGATTTGTCATGACCTGCTGTGTGACGCTGTGGTTATACCCTGCTGTGGAAACAGCTACTGTGATGACTGTGAGTTCCTGACACACACAAACCAAATGCCTGATATCCACAGTCCCAGTATACAAATCAGTCTGTCTAAACAAATTAAACATCTGTCTCACTCAGGTATTCGCTCTGCCCTGCTGGATTCAGAGGAGCACATCTGCCCCACATGTGACCAATCAGATGTCTCCCCTGACACCCTGATAGCCAACAAGTTCCTCAGACAGGTGGCTGTTTAATGTCTCTCTTCAGAGTTTTACTGTTTTATTTATGTCAATATGGAAAAACTGATAACCTTCATCTTGACACTTATTTCTTATCAGGCTGTTAATAATTTTAAAAAAGAGCAAGGCTCTTCCAAAAGCTCGAGAAAAGAGAGCATCACCTCCACCTCCAAGAATTTAACTCCAGCACCAAGTCCTGCTGTTGCTCCGCCCCCTTTCGGCATGACGAGCCAGGTCCACCAGCCCCCCCAGTCCTCCTACAGCCAGGTCCACCAGCCCCCCCAGTCCTCCTGCAGCCAGATCAACCAGCCCCCCCAGTCCTCTTGCAGCCAGATCAACCAGCCCCCCCTGTCCTCCTACAGCCAGGTCCACCAGCCCCCCCAGTCCTCCTGCAGCCAGGTCCACCAGCCCCCCCAGTCCTCCTGCAGCCAGATCAACCCGCCCCCCCAGTCCTCCTGCAGCCAGATCAACCCGCCCCCCCAGTCCTCCTGCAGCCAGATCAACCAGCCCCCCCAGTCCTCCTGCAGCCAGAAGGTAAACGCTCTTATGCAAAGCATGACATGCTGAACACTGAAAATGACCAATTCAGTGTTTCTATAATGTTTCATGGCGTGATTTGAACATGGGGCTGTTGTGGTATAAAAGAAATGACTGTTACAGGCTCCACACAATCATTAAGTTGTTGTATCTTGTTTCAAGGACTCACTCCTGAACCCTCCAAAGACTGAAAAATCCCCTCCAGGGTCTCAGAGCGCTGATGTTTCCCCTGAGGAAACAGAACCTGTTTCTGCTGAGAACTTGTCTTCACAGCCAACACAAAGTCAAGCGGTGATATCTAACAAGTATGTAATCACACAAACACACAGAAGCATGAAACTGTGTCTATTTGCAGACCTTAAACAACATTTACTGTTTTTTTTAGCTCAACAGAGACTCTTTGGGGAGTTGTGATTGCTCCTGGTATGAGTGTATGCTGATTGGTTGAACATCAGATTATATACCTCTGTTATTATCATTATTAATTATGACGCTGCTGACTGATGTTCTGTGGCACAGTGTCCACAGATCTTTCCATATGGTCCCATTTCCAAGTGTCAATGTTCTCACTCCCTGTTAACAGGAATCCTAATTCTTTAAATGTCACTAAAATATGTATTTAATATATTTCTTACCATAATTATACTTGAGCATTGTTCTGGTAGGATGCAAAGTAGTTTTAGTCTTATAATTTTTATTTTCATTGGTTTTAATTACCACTAAACAATGAAACTCTGCCACCTGCTGGTGTAAAGTGGTACTTGCAGCCTCTGGAGAATTAGGCTTCACGTATTTAGAACAAATAGCTGAAAATGTTAAAGGAAAGATCAACTGGAGGGTATTATGGCAAAGTTCCTGATCTGGGTTCAAGTCTGTGCTGTAAATGCAGAGTTTCCAAACTCAAATGAGTAATTGTGTTCAATAATTGTGATTTTTTTTTTTTTAACCAAAGGGATTATTATCAAGCAGCCCTCACATCAGTTGAGTGTTGCATAATTGTTCCTCTGGCAGTGCCAAAGCTAACACATCTAACCCCTCCTGAGAACCCTCAGAACATTCCTACTGTTTGGGCCCAGACCACCAAGTCTGGAACTGGATCACATTGCAGTCTGGGTTCCTGATGTTGGGTCGTGATCCTGTCTCTGGTTCTCTTATTGTTACTTATTTTTCCTTTTGACTCTGGGTTATAAACTAACCACTGACGTGCTGCTGAGAACCTCAGACCTCTTACTTGTTGGCTTTTTTTAATCGTGTGGCTCATAAAACTTTGTGCAAACATTTGGAAACATTTCACTGATTTATCTGCCACATTAGTTGAACAACAATCTGTGATGCTGACAAGGTGTTTGTGTCGTTTACTCAGCGAAGAAGAAGGAAAACCAGCTGAGGACTCAGCAGCTGTTTCTTCATCGCTGCTGCTTTCTGACAAAGAACTGACTGATGCTCCTTCACAGCTGGAACCACAGGTGAGAGAACACACATTTAAACACACACACACACACACACACCCTGACACTCCACATGGTTCAAACCCTCTGATGTTCATGTCTGTTCAGGCTGATCGTACTGAAGTGTCAATCAGCGTGAATCAGAGAAACTCGACATCAGGTCAGAGACTTTAAGATCTGTTAATGAGTTAAACATGAACTCAGATAATAAACGTGTTTTTTCTGAATCCAGATTCGGCTTTAGGACTGTCTGGATCCTCGAGCACTTTGAACAGGTGTGTCAGTGTTTATTAAAGAACAGGTGTGTTTGTTATGATGTCCAATCCCTTTGAGACTGATGCATTTGACTCTTCCTGCATCTTCCCCTCAGCAACACCGCCTCCTCCTTCAGTTGTACCACTGGAAGCTTGACTGACTGTATCACTGAGCAGCATCTTAGAACCCCCTCCTCATCCTCATCATTTACTTCATACTCCGCCTCACCTTCCGCTCTCTTTCCCTCCCCTCCTGTTCACACCTTTATCCCAACTCCCCAGCCTCACAACAGTTACCCTCCTAGATACCCTCTAACCACCACACCCACCTGGAAGCTTCCAGCCCCCCGGGGTGCCCCGATCCCATCCCTCTGCCCCTCGACCTCCACATCCACAATCCCGGTCCTAATTCCCAAGGAGTGGTACCGATATCCAAAGAAAGAAAGGTAAAGCAAACCTTAAACTGCTTTGCATCTGATGTACCAGATGTAAACATTAAAGAAATATTCCACTAAAAACAAATCTTTTTACTGATATGTTTAAAATACGGGAGCAAATTCATTTAAAACTGTTTAAACCTTAACAGTTTAAGGTTGTAAACCTGAACGAGTGACTTCCTCCTGCACTGTGTTGGTTTGGTGATGATTAGGTCATTTCCTGAGTTCACAAATTTAAGATTAACAAATTAGCTGTTCAGAACAAAATCTGATGGAAAAGAAAGAAAACCCTCCATAAGGCTGCTCTGTCAAGTCAACAGCTATATGATGAAGTTTGTATTTAATATTTTATTCCTCAAATAGGTTAGATTCTTAAAAATTGCTGATTGTTTTCTAAAATCAAACAGCTAATGACTCTCCAGTCATGTTGAATCTGTATTTTATTTTCCGGGTGTTTTTTTTATAGTTTTTTATGAAGGTTTAAAGTGTTTTATTCTGTCTAATTCTGATGAACGTCTGCGCCATGACTGAAGCTGTCATATGTTCTCAAACTGACTCTCACAGGTCACCTCAGACACGCTCGACTTCTATTTCAAAATCCTCTAAGTCCAAGTCTTCTCGGTCCCGATCATCCAGCCGCTCTGCATCCCGCTCCAGATCCAGATCCAGGTATTTCTTTCACCTGCTGAGAGAACTGTTGAGTTTTGGGTAAATACTTGATTATGTAAGATATGTGTCAAACACAAGGCCAGCCGGCTGCATGTGAGCCGCTACAACCTGTTATGTTGCCTGCAAGGGTTTAAAAGGCATAGAAACATGAGGATGTACTACTTTATGGCTCAGATTGATGATAAACTACATCTCCCATAATGCACCTCAGTATTGTTGCCTGCAAAATGGCACCTCTCACCATCAGAGTGAAGTGTTTCAACTTGTGTATTTTTTTGACAAGCTTGTGTGACACCTATCAACAAAGATAAAATGTCAAAGAAAAGAAAAAAGAAGAAAGTTTGATTAAAGACGAGAAAATGAATAAATGTTTATGATTCACGAAGACAAACAAGCTGCCCACCACCACCAGCTGACTGAGGAAAAGATTTACATTAACCCTTGAATTTCTTTAAATTCCCCTTAACATATGAGACAAAATGTGCCTCCATCCCAAAAACTGCTACGAAATGATTCTATAAAAATACTTTTTTTTCCATTTTAAAGGAGTCTTCAGTCTGAAATATAAATATAGAATTTTAATTATATTTTGGGGGGTTTTGACCTTTAATGAACTTTATTTTATCCTCTCCTTCAACATCAGCCTCTGTTTCTAGCTTGAAGCTAAGCTAACTCTCCTTCAGTTCTCCACATGATCTTTCTGTAATAAACAAGATGCATTTGTAAAACTCAGATTATTGAGATGAGTGTGACATGAACTCTTTTATTGTTTTCTCCTATAAAAAGACCTCAATCTCCTCACTCCGGTCACAGAAGCTTTCAATCCCGCTCCAATCCTTCCACTTCTTATGGTTACAAACGGCCCAGCTCCACCACGCCGTCCTCATCCTCTTCATCACGAGGTGGCCATTCCCGATCCAAGTCATCATCGCACCATCGGAGGAGCCGCCACCACAGCAAGAGATCATCTTCAAGCAGCCGCAGCTCGAAGAGGATCAGAGATGCAGGACGTCCGTCCTACGGTCAGCCGACGGGTGATACGAGCAGCCTGGAGCTGGACATTCAGCGTTACCTGCAGTGGAAGAAGGAGTACCAAGAATGGTACGACAAATACTTCAGCAGCTTCATCAGCCACTTCCACAAAATGCCTCTTCCTCCTCCTCCTCCTCATCCTCAGGACTCTTTCTGCCCATCAGAAAGTCGTCATTCAGCCAGGGACGGCAGCTCGCCTTCATCTGAGACATCCAGTTACAGTCACTCCCCTCCTTCTCGTTCTTCATCCAGTGACCCTCCCTCTGCAGCGTCTCACCACTCGAGTGATAGCTGTTTGTCTTACAAAGCCAGTGATGGACATTCTTCCCCCGGTCACTCATCCAGCGACGGTAACTCCATACCATCAGTAGACAGAGCTCAGGAGAGGGACATTTCAGAGTCCAGGTCCAGTAAGGGAACAAAACAACCAAAAACAGCCCACAAGCAGGAAACACTGGTGGACGTTAATGACTCTAAGCCGCTAAATCATAAGCAGAAGAAGAAGAAATGTCAAGGAGCAAAGAATTCACCACCTTCTGATTCTTCAGACTCTACAGGTAAATTCAATCGAGACAAGAAGAGACAGCGTACTGAACCAAATCCCTGCAAGGAGGACTCTCCAGTTCTCCACCAGCCAGCCGCCAGAGATCCACCCGGATCGGACCAACTGCCTCTGAAAAAAGATGCACCTATAAATAAAGAAACAGAAAGAAAAACCAAGGAGAAAAGACATGTGAAAAGAGAGCAAAACATAAAGAGAGGTCAAGATTCAGATGTTAGAGTTGGTGTAAAGAGAAAAGACAAAATAAAGACCAGTAAAGAGCCTGAAAGAATGGAAACCAGAAGAGTAGAACAGGCTGTTGGTTGCAACGCTCCAGAGTCCAGATCAGAGAACAGGAAGAGAAAATATGAGAATACAGAGAGAAATGACAGAAAAAGTGATCTTAACCAAAACAGTAAAGGGCCAAAAAGTGCAGAAGCGCAAAGCCTCGAAAAGAAGTCTGTGAAGCCATGTGATGAAAAGAAACAAAATCCAGAGAAGAAAGAGGGAAAACCACTGTCTGTGACTCAGAGGAACATATGGGAGGGAGGAGTCAAGATGATTCCTCCAAAGAAAATAAGCATCAATATAAATCTGGATGGGAAAAAGGATAAGGAACAAAACTCGTCTGATTCACTGATCTTTAACCAGGAAAACAAGGAGCAGACTGCTGCTGCTGCTGCTGCTGCTGCTGCTGCTGCTGCTGCTGCTGCTGCAGGGGAAAAGGTAAACAAAGACTTTATAGAAACTAAAAGTAGTAGAAAGAAAGAATCAGATCCAGGAAATGTCACTAACGCTAAACCATCAGTCTTAGAAGAGATGAAGGAGTTAAGTAGCAAAGCTGCATCCAGAGATGAGAAACAAGAAGAGTTGAAGAAGGATGCAGAAGAGAAGAACGAGTGCAGAAGAGGCCATGAGGACTCAGACTTGGAGCGCTGCATACTCACAGCAGTAGAAGAGAGGGTGACAGGAAATGAAGCAGAATTGGTTAAAGATGTCTGCAGAGGCAACAAGATCATCCAGACCTTCCAAAAAGACGGAAGCACATGTAAACAAACCAGAGAGGAACAGCGGAAGGAGGAAGAGATGACTTCCAGCTCACAGAGAAGCAAAAGCCCCCATGATGAATGTAACAGCAAACCAAGAGGCACCAGGTCAGAACGCTTCACCTGAACAACAGGAGAGAGTCAGGATATACGTGTGAGTCCTACGTGTGATTAACATGAACCTCTTGGATTGACAGGAGTGGAGCTGAAGGGTTTCAGGAGAAGATGGTGATGAAAACGCTGGAGGAAACCTCCCCGGATCAGCTGATCCAGGTGAGTGAATCAGAGCAGGTGGTGGATCTGTGTGTCAGAATCAAAATCTGTCTGCAAAATTTAGTTTTGGTCAAAAATAAATCTCTTCTGGATAATTCTGCATGAATATGATTTATTAAGAAGTTAAAAGTGGCACTTTAAAAAAAATGTTTTCAAATGTTAAAAACTCATTTTCTTTCCAGGACCATGTCTTTCTTTTCTTTTTGAGGGATTTTTTTCTTCAATGTTGCTTTACAAGAAGACTACCATTATAAATGACTAATATAATAATGTCATTATTAACCCTTATTAAGCAGGTACAGTATCAACCAGTCGTTTCCCTGTTCAGGGTCACAAGTATAATGTATTAAACACAAAAGATGGATGTGAGCAGGTTTTACCTAACTAAGTTTGTTTCAGCATATGAACAGTGTCTTCTAAAGGCTTAATGATGCTTTATCAGTAATAAATTATTTCTAAAGTATGAAATCTTTGAGAGTAGATGTAGTTTTTCTAAGATTCTACATGTTTCTGTTGGATTTAGAAGCGAACTAGCATAAACAAAAGTTTAGAAAACACAAATATTAACAGTCAGTTTGTTGCCTCAGCTGTGTTGTGCGTTATGCTCTCAACACACGGGCAGGCGGCTGCAGCTCCGCTGTCATAGCAACTAGTACAGGAAGTCTTTCCTGCCATATGCCATTAAACTGTATAACAAACCTCATCACATCGGGCTGCAATAAATGTCTATACTTTGCACAATTTGTAACAAAATTTGTAAAGTTTCAATTATATAGTTTTGCACTTTTTTTTATTTCCACAACTCATAATTCTGTCTTTAGTTTTGAGTTCATATGAAAACATCCTTTAGTCGTTACAGAATTTTGGACTTTGGATGAATAAACTGCATCTAAGGACACGATATGTCCTTTATTTACTTCATACACATGATTAAAGTCCCATTTTGCTCTTTTTTTCTCAGGTTTCTGACTCCAAAAGGGAGAATGACAGAAAAATTCAAGCTGAAAAAGAGACTGTAGGTGAGCTGGACGCGGAAACAGCAGGAGAAAACAAACAGAAGAAACCAAGATCAACAGATGGAAGGAGAGACGGAGACAGAGTGACAGCAAGAGGCCGAGACAAGGAGAGACTCGTGAATTCATCCTACTCTCACTCGAGTCCCTCTGGTGGCTGTGACCAGAGGGACAAGAACGTGTGTGCAGAGCGAGAGGGGGAGACGAAGAGAGATCGAGAGAGAACGAGGGAGGGCGAGAGGCAGAAAGACAGTAAAAGACTGAAGCAAGAATCGAGGGAGGAAGAGAAGAGGAGAGATCAGGGTTCCTCTGTGCAAAAGAGAAATCCCTCTTCCTCCTATTCATCAGCATCACATGACGAAGAGAGGAGAGACTGGCTGCGAGACGGCGAGCAGGACAGCAGCTTGAGTTCCTCTGGTTCCAGCTGGAGAACCATAAGAGGAAACACCTGCCTGCCTGATCAACATGCTGCTAAAACACACAGACACTTTCAAACCAGGACAGACAAAGACCACTTCCACCACTACAACCATCACCAGCGTCCAGCTGGGAACTACAGAGATAAAAACAGACCTGCAAGAATCCAGCACTCCCCGCCGTTTGTCTCTTACAGCTACAGTGAGGACAGAGACCTGCTCTTCTTTGAGTCCACTGAAGACCCTCCGAGATGGTTTCCTGACTCGGGTTTAGCGCAGAACAGAAGTAGGAATGAGAGTCGAGCACAGAAAGGAGAACGGCAGGAGCAAGAAAAGAGTCTTAAAACACTGAAAGATTACAGAACAGAGAAGGACGCTCCAGAGACGGTGATTGGACGAGGACGAGGGGGGAGTCGGAGGGAAGACAGGCCTCATAAGCTGGAGGAGAGACGAAGATCCAGCAGCGACAGCGTCCGCTCGTCATCCAGCAGCAAGAACAGCAAAGATGACAAGAGAGAAGAAAAGGACAAACAGAAGAAACACAGGAAGGAGAAAGATCATGTGACTTCAGAACCGCCCGATGGAAACGTGTAAATCCAAACAACATCAGAGAGGAAGAAGAACCGCTCGGCCCGGTTCTCAAACCTGTTACCTGTTCTTTCTCACAGAAAAATCTGCCCAGATTCCCATCTGTCAGAACCAACATGCTCATCCAGAACCAACATGCTCATCCAGAACCAACATGCTCATCCAGAACCAACATGCTCATCCAGAACCCTCATCCAGAACCAACATGCTCATCCAGAACCCTCATCCAGAACCAACATGCTCATCCAGAACCAACATGCTCATCCAGAACCAACATGCTCATCCAGAACCAACATCCAGAACCAACATCCAGAACCAACATCCAGAACCAACATGCTCATCCAGAACCCTCATGCTCATCCAGAACCCTCATGCTCATCCAGAACCCTCATGCTCATCCAGAACCCTCATGCTCATCCTGAACCAACATGCTCATCCAGAACCCTCATGCTCATCCAGAACCCTCATGCTCATCCAGAACCAACATGCTCATCCAGAACCAACATGCTCATCCAGAACCAACATGCTCATCCAGAACCAACATGCCCATCCAGAACCCTCATGCTCATCCAGAACCCTCATGCTCATCCTGAACCAACATGCTCATCCAGAACCCTCATGCTCATCCAGAACCCTCATGCTCATCCAGAACCCTCATGCTCATCCTGAACCAACATGCTCATCCTGAACCAACATGCTCATCCAGAACCAACATGCTCATCCAGAACCCTCATCCAGAACCAACATGCTCATCCAGAACCCTCATCCAGAACCCTCATGCTCATCCAGAACCAACATGCTCATCCAGAACCCTCATGCTCATCCAGAACCCTCATGCTCATCCAGAACCCTCATGCTCATCCTGAACCAACATGCTCATCCTGAACCAACATGCTCATCCAGAACCCTCATCCAGAACCAACATGCTCATCCAGAACCAACATGCTCATCCAGAACCCTCATCCAGAACCAACATCCAGAACCAACATGCTCATCCTGAACCAACATGCTCATCCAGAACCAACATGCTCATCCAGAACCAACATGCCCATCCAGAACCCACATGCTCATCCAGAACCCTCATGCTCATCCAGAACCCTCATGCTCATCCAGAACCCTCATGCTCATCCTGAACCAACATGCTCATCCTGAACCAACATGCTCATCCAGAACCAACATCCAGAACCAACATGCTCATCCTGAACCAACATGCTCATCCTGAACCAACATGCTCATCCAGAACCCTCATGCTCATCCAGAACCCTCATGCTCATCCTGAACCAACATGCTCATCCAGAACCAACATGCCCATCCAGAACCCTCATGCTCATCCAGAACCCTCATGCTCATCCAGAACCAACATCCAGAACCAACATGCTCATCCTGAACCAACATGCTCATCCAGAACCAACATGCCCATCCAGAACCAACATGCCCATCCAGAACCCTCATGCTCATCCAGAACCCTCATGCTCATCCATAACCCTCATGCTCATCCAGAACCCTCATGCTCATCCAGAACCAACATGCTCATCCTGAACCAACATCCAGAACCAACATGCTCATCCAGAACCAACATGCACAACCAACATGCTCATCCAGAACCAACATGCTCATCCAGAACCCTCATGCTCATCCAGAACCCTCATGCTCATCCAGAACCCTCATGCTCATCCAGAACCCTCATGCTCATCCAGAACCAACATGCTCATCCAGAACCCTCATCCAGAACCAACATGCTCATCCAGAACCAACATGCTCATCCAGAACCCTCATGCTCATCCAGAACCCTCATGCTCATCCAGAATCCTCATGCTCATCCAGAACCAACATGCTCATCCTGAACCAACATGCTCATCCTGAACCAACATGCTCATCCAGAACCCTCATCCAGAACCAACATGCTCATCCAGAACCAACATGCTCATCCAGAACCAACATGCCCATCCAGAACCAACATGCTCATCCAGAACCAACATGCTCATCCAGAACCAACATGCTCATCCAGAACCCTCATCCAGAACCAACATCCAGAACCAACATGCTCATCCAGAACCAACATGCCCATCCTGAACCAACATGCTCATCCAGAACCAACATGCCCATCCAGAACCAACATGCTCATCCAGAACCAACATGCCCATCCAGAACCCTCATGCTCATCCAGAACCCTCATGCTCATCCTGAACCAACATGCTCATCCAGAACCAACATGCTCATCCTGAACCAACATGCTCATCCTGAACCAACATGCTCATCCAGAACCAACATCCAGAACCAACATGCTCATCCAGAACCAACATGCTCATCCAGAACCAACATGCTCATCCTGAACCAACATGCTCATCCAGAACCAACATGCTCATCCAGAACCCTCATCCAGAACCAACATGCTCATCCAGAACCCTCATGCTCATCCAGAACCCTCATGCTCATCCAGAACCCTCATGCTCATCCAGAACCCTCATGCTCATCCAGAACCAACATGCTCATCCTGAACCTCATGCTCATCCTGAACCAACATGCTCATCCAGAACCCTCATGCTCATCCAGAACCCTCGTGCTCATCCAGAGCCCTCATGCTCATCCTGAACCAACATGCTCATCCAGAACCCTCATCCAGAACCAACATGCTCATCCAGAACCAACATGCTCATCCAGAACCAACATGCTCATCCAGAACCAACATGCTCATCCAGAACCAACATGCCCATCCAGAACCCTCATCCAGAACCAACATGCTCATCCAGAACCCTCATGCTCATCCAGAATCCTCATGCTCATCCAGAACCAACATGCTCATCCAGAACCCTCATCCAGAACCAACATGCTCATCCAGAACCCACATGCTCATCCAGAACCAACATGCTCATCCAGAACCAACATGCTCATCCAGAACCCTCATGCTCATCCAGAACCCTCATGCTCATCCAGAACCCTCATGCTCATCCAGAACCCTCATGCTCATCCAGAACCCTCATGCTCATCCAGAACCAACATGCTCATCCAGAACCAACATGCTCATCCAGAACCAACATGCTCATCCAGAACCCTCATCCAGAACCAACATGCTCATCCTGAACCAACATGCTCATCCTGAACCAACATGCTCATCCAGAACCCTCATGCTCATCCAGAACCCTCATGCTCATCCAGAACCCTCATGCTCATCCAGAACCCTCATGCTCATCCTGAACCAACATGCTCATCCAGAACCAACATGCCCATCCAGAACCAACATGCTCATCCAGAACCCTCATGCTCATCCAGAACCCTCATGCTCATCCTGAACCAACATGCTCATCCTGAACCAACATGCTCATCCAGAACCCTCATCCAGAACCAACATCCAGAACCAACATGCTCATCCAGAACCAACATGCTCATCCTGAACCAACATGCTCATCCAGAACCAACATGCTCATCCAGAACCCTCATCCAGAACCAACATGCTCATCCAGAACCAACATGCTCATCCAGAACCCTCATGCCCATCCAGAACCAACATGCCCATCCAGAACCAACATGCTCATCCAGAACCAACATGCCCATCCAGAACCAACATGCTCATCCAGAACCAACATGCTCATCCAGAACCAACATGCCCATCCAGAACCCTCATGCTCATCCAGAACCCTCATGCTCATCCAGAATCCTCATGCTCATCCAGAACCAACATGCTCATCCAGAACCAACATGCTCATCCAGAACCCTCATGCTCATCCAGAACCAACATGCCCATCCAGAACCAACATGCCCATCCAGAACCCTCATGCTCATCCAGAACCCTCATGCTCATTCTGAACCAACATGCTCATCCAGAACCCTCATCCAGAACCAACATGCTCATCCTGAACCAACATGCTCATCCTGAACCAACATGCTCATCCAGAACCAACATGCTCATCCAGAACCAACATGCTCATCCTGAACCAACATGCTCATCCAGAACCAACATGCCCATCCAGAACCCTCATGCTCATCCAGAACCCTCATGCTCATCCAGAACCCTCATGCTCATCCAGAACCCTCATGCTCATCCAGAACCCTCATCCAGAACCAACATGCTCATCCAGAACCCTCATCCAGAACCCTCATGCTCATCCTGAACCAACATGCTCATCCAGAACCAACATGCTCATCCAGAACCAACATGCTCATCCAGAACCCTCATCCAGAACCAACATCCAGAACCAACATGCTCATCCAGAACCAACATGCTCATCCTGAACCAACATGCTCATCCAGAACCCTCATGCTCATCCTGAACCAACATGCTCATCCTGAACCAACATGCTCATCCAGAACCCTCATCCAGAACCAACATGCTCATCCAGAACCAACGTGCTCATCCAGAACCCTCATGCTCATCCAGAACCAACATGCCCATCCAGAACCAACATGCCCATCCAGAACCCTCATTCTCATCCAGAACCCTCATGCTCATCCAGAACCCTCATGCTCATTCTGAACCAACATGCTCATCCAGAACCCTCATCCAGAACCAACATGCTCATCCAGAACCAACATGCTCATCCAGAACCCTCATCCAGAACCCTCATGCTCATCCAGAACCAACATGCTCATCCAGAACCAACATGCCCATCCAGAACCAACATGCCCATCCAGAACCAACATGCTCATCCAGAACCAACATGCTCATCCAGAACCAACATGCCCATCCAGAACCAACATGCTCATCCTGAACCAACATGCTCATCCAGAACCAACATCCAGAACCAACATGCTCATCCTGAACCAACATGCTCATCCAGAACCAACATGCTCATCCAGAACCCTCATGCTCATCCAGAACCCTCATGCTCATCCAGAACCAACATGCTCATCCAGAACCAACATGCTCATCCAGAACCAACATGCTCATCCAGAACCAACATGCTCATCCAGAACCAACATGCCCATCCAGAACCAACATGCTCATCCAGAACCAACATGCCCATCCAGAACCAACATGCTCATCCAGAACCAACATGCCCATCCAGAACCCTCATGCCCATCCAGAACCCTCATGCTCATCCAGAACCAACATGCTCATCCAGAACCAACATGCTCATCCAGAACCCTCATCCAGAACCAACATGCCCATCCAGAACCAACATCCAGAACCAACATGCTCATCCTGAACCAACATGCTCATCCTGAACCAACATGCTCATCCAGAACCCTCATCCAGAACCAACATGCTCATCCAGAACCAACATGCTCATCCAGAACCAACATGCTCATCCAGAACCAACATGCCCATCCAGAACCAACATGCTCATCCAGAACCCTCATCCAGAACCAACATGCCCATCCAGAACCCTCATGCTCATCCAGAACCAACATGCCCATCCAGAACCAACATGCCCATCCAGAACCAACATGCCCATCCAGAACCAACATGCTCATCCAGAACCAACATGCTCATCCAGAACCAACATGCTCATCCAGAACCAACATGCCCATCCAGAACCAACATGCCCATCCAGAACCAACATGCTCATCCAGAACCAACATGCCCATCCAGAACCAACATGCTCATCCAGAACCCTCATGCTCATCCAGAACCCTCATGCTCATCCAGAACCAACATGCTCATCCAGAACCCTCATGCTCATCCAGAACCAACATGCCCATCCAGAACCAACATGCTCATCCAGAACCAACATGCTCATCCAGAACCAAAGCAGTCAAACTGAATGTAAAACAAATGAACAGAATTTGATTTGTCTCATGCAGGTTTGCAGGTAGAGAATTATTGTAAAGAAACTGTGATTTATTTAAAAAAAGGAGAAATACTGTGAATATTTATGATTTCCACTTTTATGTTTTTCTTTTTAATTTTGTAAATATTTAATTTAAGAATACCTGCTGAAGAATGAATGATTTATCAGAAATGTGTAGAATTTCCTGTTTTTGGAGGAAATAAAAAGGAACCAGATAAAGTATTCGTGTTGGATCTATAACACTAAATGCATCATATCAATCTGTTTTCAAAGAACTAAAGAATTATTTTCCTTCTGCAAATGAAATTACTCTTGGTGGATAGTGACTTGACTCATACAGGAAAAAGAAGAACACTACCTCTTCAAAAAGTTTAGCGTTAAACAATACAAAACAACAATGTCCTTTAGTAAAGATTAATTATAAAGAAAAATGTCACAAGATATTTTACTCACTTAAAATGTTAACATGCAACAGCCCAATACTTTAAACACTCAGAAATATGTTGAACGCGGAAAACATTTAGGAAAATCTGCACTTTTTTGTAAAAAGAATTTAACCTGAAACTTTCAGCTACTTATATTTATTTTATTTATCACCCTTTAAAAGACCAGTTTTTATAAGATTAAATGTAAAATGTTTTCCTTCAGCTATGAAAGAACTTCCCAGATGTATTTACAGTATGACAGTTAGTGTCCTGGTCTCAGTAAACAACTAGAGTTTATGTCCAGTTGTTTTATGCAGAACAACAACAAATTCAGAAAATCTTCCATTATTATTATTTGTTTGGTTGTTGCCACATTGCTGAAGGACTGTGTTCAGTAACGGCTGCAGTTTGCTGTGTGTGTGTGTGTGTGTGTGTGTGTGTGTGTGTGTGTGTGTGTGTGTGTGTGTGTGTGTGTGTGTGTGTGTGTGTGTGTGTGTGTGTGTGTGTGTGTGTGTGTGTGTGTGTGTGTGTGTGTGTGTGTGTGTGTGTGTGTGTGTGTGTGTGATTTCTGACCTCCTGGGGACCCGTTTCCTGACTTTTACTATCTTTCTGGGGTCCGAGGGTTCTTGTGGGGACCGAAGCCTGGTCCCCATGAGGGGGACTCCCCTTTTTAGGGTTAGGGGTTAGGTTTATAGGTATGGTGTGAATAGAGTTTTAGTTAGTCTTAGGGTTAGTTATAGATCAGTAATGGTTAAGGTTAGGAAAAGGGTTTGGGTTAGGTATAAATCTAGTTACTAAAATCAATGGAAGTCAATGGACGGTCCCCATAAGGATAACAAAACACACTTGTGTGTGTGTGTGTGTGCCATCTTTTCTTGCTTCATTAATTCTCCACATGAAGACATAACAAACATCCAGCTTCTCTGTCTTGTCTTTGTCTTTTCATGTTGTGGTGCTGTGAGAGCATTTCCTTGGTGTCGGGCCAAGGGATGCTCCGACTGCACAGGGGAAATCCTGCGTGTGTGTTTGTGGGGGGGGGGCTTTACTCCAAATCTTCTGCAGAGGACACTCTGCAAGGACACAGCCTGGCATCGTTTCTAAGAAGAGGCTTTTTGTGCTAAAATAGCCTCCAATTTATTGTGTGTTACTTATGAAACTGGGGGAGGGGGGTGCAGAGCCAACAGACAGGATCTCTATGTGGCAGACAAGCTGATATAAAATGCAGTGAGTGGTGTGAAGATGACAACAGATATGCAGGTAGGTCAGACCAGCTTCAGACACAGAGACAAACACTGTATTTTTCATACAGTAGATGTGAACAGCATCAGCACTCTGAGCAGAAAACGGCTGGACAGAAACAGTAAACAACAGACAGCTGGACCCTGGAGCAGGAAAGACAAACATCTCTGATTTGAGGTTAGCTCGGGTCTTGTCTCAGAGATGGTTGGTTATTGAATAACTTGATAAACATTACCAGATTAACAAGCAGGAACTGTAAATGTGTTGTTGGAATTGAAAACATTTTTCTCCCTTTTGACATGTTTAAACAAATCCTAAAACTTTGATATCATACCTATTTCAAAACAATAACAATAAAAAACAATAAATAAACAGCAGTGATTAACAATACAGATTTATAATGTTGAAACCTTTAAACTTGATTGATTAGCCTAATAAGAAATACAAAAATGTATATTTTAAACAAAGTTTTAATATTTGTGTGTGTGTTTGTGTTTTGTCTTTAACTAAGAAGCTGTTTGAATCAGTTTCTTTATCAAACTACTGGGACAAACTTTAGGATTGTTGTTAAATTTGGACTTTAGAGAGATCAAATAATAGCCTGTTCCTGAAGGTCAGAGGTCAGCTGCAGTAGAACAGTCAGATGTAATGTACAGTAAGTTTTTACTGACTGATTTAATCTGTGATGCTTCACAGCTGCCAGTGAGTTAAATAGATGGTTGTGACCATAGACATGTATATAAATCATATAAATTATTATATAATGTCTATGGTTGTGACAGTCAGCAGCAGCAACTGATGCAACATCAAGTCTCACTTTTACTGCCTTCTGGTGGAGAGTTATGGTAAAATGAAAGTTTGAAATGAACAAAGTATCACAGGTTTTTTTTCTTTTTGTATGAACAGTATATATAAATCTTAAATCCTCCAGAGAAGTTAAAGTTACATATAAACAAAAAGCAGATGTGGCTGCTGCAGCTGGAACACCACGAAGATCATCAGGGAGATTTTATCTGTTACAAACCTGTTAGTGGTAAAAGGTCTGTTGGTGGCAGATGTTTCACCCTGTGATGGAATGTGTGTGTGTGTGTGTGTGTGTGTGTGTCTTTGAGCTCCTGCCTGGCCCCGTGACCAGAAGAGTGTTCAGAATAACAATGAGCATCTCAGGCTACAGCGACTGTGTGTGTGTGTGTGTGTGGTTGTGTGTGTGCGCACGTCTTTGCCAGGAGCTAGTGTTGCCCTGTTTAAGAATGGATTTTAATCCCACCTCACCTCTCTTTGCAGCCACACAAAAACCTGCAAACTCAAACTAATTATTTCTGCAGTTTTGTAGTTTTACTCTTCAAATGTCAGTTTTTGTGTCTGTCGCATTAAACTATTAACAACAAATCCCTGCTGACATTTTCTAAAACATAATGGCCAGTGGTTATTACCTACATGTGGGAGCCTTGTGTTCTCTGCAGGAGACTCAGTATTCTGGCTTCTTCATCATGTTCACATTATTAGTTTTGTGTGTGCATGTTGGTGCACTTCAGGCAGCTTCTGTAGCAGGAGAGACATAAAGATGAATTTGAAAGAATAAAGATAAAATATGGTTAAATAAAGGATTATAAACAAGGTTTGTTTAGTTTCTGTGTAGACATGACTGTAAATTCCTCCAGATCTGTATGTAATTGTATGTGTGTGTGTATTTGTGCATGTTTTAGTTTGAGTGAGTTTCAGCCGAGAGGAGCTTTGAAATGAATCAGTCTTTCCTCAAGAACTGCAGAGATCATGCATATTTATTAACAGCCTGCTGTCTCCCCCCTTCTCCCTTCTCTTTTGTTGTTCCGTTGATTTGTATGTTTAACCACACCACAGGGCCGGACTTCGGCTGCTGTCTAGACACCTTATTTATGGCTGTGTGTGTGAGAGGGAACCTCACAGCATGGCCTCCTCAAAAAAGTAGACAGATTTAGGAGCGTCTCCAGCACTGACGTGTGAATTTTACACATCAGTGCGGTTTTTGCAGACAGGAAGTGAACCCACATTGAAGAGCTTTACCCTTCATGTTCTTGCTGTGGACGTTCTGGTGTAGAGTAGATGGACACATCCAGGTATATGAATCAATGTTCACACCTCTGTCATTCAGTGAATATACTGTACATCTTGTAACATTTGGTAAAACAAACATAAAATAAATAAACAGATTTCTTTTGTGACTGTCAGACCTCTTTTCAGACAATTGTAGCAGTTAGCTGTGCTGCAATGCTAATGCTAGTTTGTATGTAAATGAGAATGAGTTAATTGGTTTTCTGTTGTAATTTTTCCGCGTCCTTCTTTTTATTAGTGCTACCGCTACCAGTGTTTCTCTTTAGCATCTCTGCTTATTAAATAGTTTGCTGTTTGTTACTGGTGTGACGTTACTGTTGAGTTAAGTTGCAATATGATTCAGCCACCACAAGGGGCGCTGTAGTCCCTGTAGCCCTCGACTTTCTACTAGTAAAAACACAATATTTTCTTACTGAAAGAGCCATTTCCATGCTTAGATGTGGCTTTATGACACATGTTCAGCTAAAGTGCTCTAAATAAATGATGTATCACACTGAGTCATACTGTTTGACATTTTCATGATAAAAACCTTCAAACAGCTGCAATGATTTGTAGTTTTTCACTTCTCTATTTGTTGTTTAGGCAATTAAAAGGAGGCTTTTTAGTGCACTTGTGGGATGTAGTCGTGTTTTGATGTTAGAAGTTAAGTTTTTTAATCGGGTACTACATCTGTGTGCTGTGAGACAAATGGTGACAAAGAACAGTAACATGTTCAGTAAGAGGGAGAAACAAGGTCCAGAGAGAAGTGAGCGCATCAGGCTGCTGCTGTGAACCAGCTCATTCATTGTCCTGCTGCTTTTCATATGGAGATGAAGCAGGAAGAAAAGAGCTCAGAGTGTTTGTGTCAGAAAGAAAAACAGAGGAGAGGATTTCTGTTGTGGAATTTCACTGTCCTAACGAATGACGTGGAAATGAAACAGATTTGATTTTTCTATTTTGCACAATTCCGTTTTTTACTGTCAAATTGTTCCTTTGGTTTGTGATTTTAGTTTTTTCCATTTTGAATTTACATTTAGATTGTCTGTATTTTAGGAAACTTCCTCTTATTTTGAAACAGCTCTTTCATTTCTTCTTCTTTTTATCTCATAATACCAGATTATGTTTTACTGTTTGCTTTTTTATTTTATCAGTCATCACTTGAGCACGTTCTACACTTGGTTACTTCTATATCGTGAAGTCATAAGGAGAAAAACTCCAAAAGGCCGGCGGGTTAAAGTAAAACGTTTTGTATTAATACTTTGAACAATGCTTGGCCCCCTTTAGGGTCCACATTTAGGTTCTAATTCAAAATTCAAAACTACTACCTGAAGGGAAATTAAATGTTGTTGTAGTTGTTGTTCTTCAGAGAGTTTTGATAAACTAGTTACTCCAACTTTCTTTTTAGTGCCAGTTTTTACTTCATAATGTCGGATTTATGTGATATGTCAAATTTTTAGTTTGAAGAAGTTATTAGGATTCGTTTTTAAGGACTGTAGTGTTTCAGAAAGGACAATCTGTGGATCTGGGACATCTACACTGGAAAAAAATTAACTGACAGGACTTTAAGTAAAACTTTTATTTAAAAGTTCTGAGTTACTACCTTTGGTTATACATGTCAACCTTATACACGACTTGAGATGTTTGTCTTTCAGGTGAATCTATAGAAAACATAAAGTTCACACTAGTGATGTTACATCATGGAAGTAGAACATTTAAGTAGAAGCGTGCGATGAGGATTTTTGACAGAAAATCCACCAACAGTTCTTAAATAAACAACAACAAAACAAGTCAATGTCTCAGCGACGTGTCATGTGACCTTCAGCATCAATTACAGATTGACAAATAAGAGTAAATTGTTAATTAATGCAGCATCTTTATGACCAACATCACAAGAACATGTTGGGAAATTACACCTTTAATTTCTCAATATTTTTATATATTTTTTGTATTTTTTGTGTTTGATTTCAAAGTGAATTCTGTGTAATTTTGTTTTTGGGTTGAGGGAAAATTTGTGTCACTGAAAGTGTGTCTTTGGACCAACAGTAACTCAACACTGCTATGAATAAGTCATTGAGATGGAAACTCCAGACACTCACATTAACACAACAACACACACATTTACACTCCCTCTTTCCTTTTCTAATGCACACACACACTTTTGTCTCACACACAGGCCCCCAGACTGTGAAGGATTAACAGAAAGTTTACTGGAGGACCACTGACAGTTCTAGTAAAGGACACGTTAGTGGGAAGGACTGAGGAGGGATGAAGGAACTGATAGAAAGGCAGAGCATGACAGCTGGTTCGGTGCTGTAAAAAAGTATTTGCCCCCTCAAAGATTCACTTCTGATACTGATCAGTAAATAGTTTGTGACTTTAAAGATGATCAGAGTAAATACAAATGGTTTTAATCATAATTTTAGTTATTGAAGGGACCAAAATTATTCAGACCAACCTGGTTCTATGTGAAAAGGCAATGCACTATAAATAAGTGCTGCATATGAGCTCAGCAGGTGCTATTAATATAATGAAACATAAAAATCCTTAAAGTCTGGATGTTTTGAAGTGAGGCCGTCTGAAAGAAAAACTCCAGTCTTTAAAAAGTTTGTGTAAATAAACTTTGCATTATGTTGTTTGCTGATCATTCCCATCAGTTTAGCATCACACGGGTATTTACATAGAACTTTACTTAGTAGTAGTTAGTAGTTAGTAGCAGCTAACAGCAGCATTTCCTTTGCAACCCGAGGCCCTTCAAAGTGAAGATTGTTTATTTTCTTAGGGACAATACACATTAACAGCAAAGCTGCATATGTGTCAGAGTTAGCCTGGAGTCTATGGTTCATCTGCAAGTCCCCCGACAGGTGTTAAAATAGTCTACCTAAAAAAATACGACTAGAAATATCAATAAAAATGACATGCAACGAAAATGGCAATATAAGACAATCAGTTAAATGATTAATAATAAAAATGCACAGATTAAATAAGCATTACAGTTATCAAATACAAACACCTTCTCCCATCCCATGGAAGAGGAACTTCATCATCATTTGGTTGTTGTAATCCTGTAATACAGAACTGACACACATGTAAAGGTCTACAAAACAACATTTAAACTGACTGAAATGATGGTTTTTACAATTGAGCTGTTTTAAGATCAAATTCCAAACAGGTGACACATGAATTATTCATAACTTTTTCACAGAGTTTAACTATAGAAGATGTGACATTTCATAGCTGAATGTTTCAGTCTTTGTTGTGACAGTGTTTCATTTTTGCTTTGTAGAAAAATGTGCCTTCACACATTGTGTGACTGGGCCAGCTGTGGTTTGTTGTTGCTCTGTCATGTCCATCCATCAATTATCTATACCTGCTTATTCCTGTTCAGGGTGGCAGGGAGTCGGGGCCTCCAGTGGTCATCGGGTGAGAGGCGGGGTTACACCTGGACAGATCGCCAGTCCATCACAGGGTCACATATAGACAAACAACTACTCACATACACACTCACAATGAATGAAGCTGGAGTCCCTGGAGTAAACATACGCCTACATGAGGAGAACATGCAAGCTCCATGCAGAAAGCTCCTGGTTTTGAACCCACAGGACCTTCTCGCTGCACCACTGTACCGCACTGCTGCACACTCTGTCATGTCCAACTGGAAAACCTCTCTGATGTTCTGAATTATTTTAACCAGGTTGTTTTTGCCCTTTTAGGGTCAATCTTCAGATGAACAAAAACAAGATAAAACAGAAAATTCAATTTCATTCATTCTGCAGTGGTAGTTGAGTCATTCTCTCTAAAGAAAACGAGTGATTGTGTTTATGTTCCTGGAAGGTTTTAAAGGTGTGTATGTGCATGTATGTCTGTGATATGTTTCTGAATCCTGCCACCAATCATCCACCTCAGATTGGAGGAGAATTCATGGGGAATGGTTATTTCTAAATGGATGTCTACCCATCATGATAAAACTCATCTGCACTCTGAACCAACAGTCTGCTGCAGGTTAATGTGTATGTGTGTCTCTGTATACTGTACATGTGTGGATATGGTAGTGATCCATCCCCATAGAAATATGATGCATTTCATCTGGAACCTGCTCCGGCGTTGCCATGGAAATGCCCGTCACGCTGACAGGCTCCCGTAGCTCGTTCAAACACACACACGCTTTATACAGGCGCAGTGGTAATGAGAGACTGAGAGACTGGCAGCATGCCAGGGCAGTTTAAACACACACACACACACACACACACACACACCTTCCCCCCTGAAGTACTGGAATATTCTGAACACAGTCAGATCAGGCAGCTCAGACTGGACTGTTGTCTTCATATCTTTCTCTCTGTGTTTAACGTTGTATTTTAGTGCAGGTACTATTTGATTTTAACACCTTTTTTAGTATCCTAACAACTTCAAAGAGCCTTTAGAGTTCTAGCAGAGTATTCAAGCCCTAAGTCAAGCTAATGGTGTCCCCAGCAGGATAGTGGACAATGAAAGAGGATCAGAGTTTGATTAGATTTCTGTAATAGCTGCATTTAATGTGATGAAATCTTTTACCATGAGGATCGGCTCTTTGCAGTTTGCAGCTCTTTTCACCTTCCCTTTATCTCCTTAGCTTCCACTGCCCCTCCCATCACACCAATCTCCTCTTTGTCATTCACACTTTGAAGTGCATTTACACTCTTTCTGTCTTTTCAAAACAAAAGATCAGCTTTGACTCAGTCAGGTTTTCAGCTCAGTCTGCATGCTGCACACTGTATCACAGACCAACAGAAAACCTTTAACGACAACCCACTATAAAAACATTATTATCCATTCTGATATTTCTTAAATTACAAGTTAATAATTTTTACCTCTTCTGTGCTCATCCTTAATTGGACATGAATGTAAACTCTTTTCAAAATCATAATTAAAAGAGACAGTTCAGACTTATTAACTTGGGACTCAGCGAAATAAAATCTAACCCTAACTGAGCAAAAAGGAAAGTTTTAAGTCTGTTCTTAAAACTACACAAGGTGTCTGCCTCACGGATAGAAAGTGGAAGCTGGTTCTACAGGAGAGGAGCCTGATAACTGAAAGCTCTTCCTCCTGTTCTACTTTTAGAACCTCTATAGGAACTACAAGCAGACCTGCTGTCTGAGAGCGAAGTGTTCTGTTAGGAACATATGGAACAATAAGATCTTTAATATAAGCTGGAGCTTGGTCGTTCAAGGCCTTATACATCAAAAGTAAAACCTTAAACTTTATTCTAGACCTTACAGGGAGCCAATGAAGTGATGCTAAAACAGGAGAAATATGGTCTCTCCTTCTAACTCTCATCAGAACTCTGGCAGCAGCATTTTGGATCAGCTGAAGGCCTTTAACAGAACTATTAGAACATCTTGATAATAAAGAATTACAATAATCAAGTATAGAAGTAATAAATGCATGAACTAAAGTTTCTGCATCACTTTGGGTCAGATTGATCATAATTTTTTCAGCATCACACAGGCTGAAGAAGATCATCATGGTAACATGTTTTATATGAGGAACATAAGGAACATGTCCTAGTTAAAGATACACCAGGTTCTTTATATTGTTGCTGGAGGACAATGTGATGCCATTTAAAATAACTGATTCCAGAGTTTGTTCCTCAAGTCCTCAGGTCCAAAAACCAGAACCTGTCTGTCCAAGTTAAGAACAGAAAATAAAGTGACGTTAAAGATTTGATGTCTTTAAGACAATCTTGTAAATCTAAGTAACTGATTGGATTTATTGATAACAGTAACTGTCATCTACATAACAATGAAAATGTCTCCCATGCTGTCTAACAATTTTACCTAGTGGTAGCAAAGAGTATTAGATATAACAAAAGATTGTTAAAACTTTTTTTTTGTTTTTAAAACTGTCAAATGATGCTGAATGAGAATTTCAACATGCAGCACTCAAAATACTGAGACGTTCTTACACAGACATAAACAAACAAAAGTCTTGCAGATGTCGTACATAGACTGAAGATGCTTGTAGAAATGTAATCTGACACTTTATGCGCGAGCAGTGTGCACACGCACACACACACTCTGCTGGGCTTTGAACACTGCAGCTTACGCGTGTGCATGTCTGTACTAAGGACAAGCCTATTACTACTTGACATGCAAATCTCTTTTCTGACCTTCTTCTGTCTGTCTCTCTCTCTCGTGCACTCTCACCTCCTCCACATAATCTTTCTACCTCACTTTCTCTCCTTCTGCTTGCTAACTTCATGTTCTCTGCACTTTTCTCTTCTATTTTTTTTCCTCTTGCGTACATTCAGCTTGGTTCTCTTTGTCCCATTCTTCCTCTGCAGCACAATGGGCTTCTGGTTTTTACATGCTCACTAACACCTGCAGCTGCAACAGCTGATGACAATTTGTGTCAGCTTTTGTTCAAGTCTTTGGTTGGAAACAAACAAGCAAAATATGAGCCACATTTTAAACATTCTGTCCAAAATAAAAATAAAAACACTGTTGGTTTTATATGTTTAATTCTTATCAGCTGTGAGTCAGTAAACGTGCACTTGTGTCTCTAATTGTTTGTCCAAGTAATCAGGTTGATTTCCTCCAGTTGAGTTTGTATTGAGTGTTTTTGTCTGTGTAAATGATTAAACCTTGACTTGCTGTGTAGACACCGCTCTGTCTGTCAAGGTGACTGTTTAGTTACAGACTCTAACCAAAAATGTGAATCTGTTTTTTAATTCATAAATCTAAAAACCAGTTTTACACAGATTTCCACTTACACTTTGAATATTTTTTGTTTTATTTTGGCTTTTTAGAGGAAATGTTACAGGCATCTTGGGTCACAAAGCAAATTTCCTCTCCTCCTCTTATCATTTTATTTTGTGTGTTATTTTTTTAGTTTGTTGTTTTGTTTTTTACAATTGAGCAAAAGCAGATTTTTTTTCTTGTTCAAAGTCAAAGTTGATGTCTTTTCCATCTTGACCCATCAAGCAGCAGAGGGTTTTAAAATCTGATTAAAGACGCATCAGAGCACTCAGTAAAACTGATATTTTACTGACTGATAGACCGACAAGCTCAGAGGTTTGTTTGCTTGCATGTGTCAAAGTGCCCCAAATCATCTGCTCTTATGTCAACACATCCTGTTGTGTCCTTCTTTTCCTTAAATATCTTTTAGATAAACTGGGGAAGCTTCAGTTTGTAGTTTGTCATTTTTAAAAAAAAGTTGAGATTCTTTTCAGCGTCAGTGATCCACTGTGGTGGATTTGAAATGTGACTAAATTTTGGGTTAGGAGAAGCTCAGACAGAGAAAAGTTTAGGGAGGAACTTCTGAAGATTATTTTATGATTTGTGAGGACAACAAGGTTGGATGTAAACATTATCTCAGAAGGATTAAATTCCTTTCACAAAAGAGTTTCAAGTTGTTTTTGAAACACCTTCTACATGTCTCGGCTTGATTTAGTTAACCCTTTAACAACAAGAGAGAAATATTTTCACACAGTGGGAGGTAGGCGTGGGTTCTAAGGAAAGACACGATCCCTCTGTGTGATCATCCACCGTTGTAGGAAAGATCTTTCATTGTGAAGAATTGTGAGAAAATCTTCGGTCGTGAGCTTGAATCGACAGTCTGTGGTCATTTAATGCGACAACCCATAATAAATTTAAAGCGTCCAAAAATTTCTGGCCAAGCTGTGAAGCTTGACTCCTGCCGTTGCTGTAAGAAGTTTTACATTCTGGCATCTTAAAGTCTTGTATTGCACAACGTGGCACCTGTCTTGACCTCACACAGCATGTCATGTACCAGTTCTACAGGGAATCAGACTGTGAGAGCTGATGGCACGAAGGAGTTTAAAGTCAGCGTGCTTCTGTTACACCTCTGGTGCACCATGCGGTAGTCACAGAGCTGAAACAGTCAACAGAATTTAAGGTTAAACAAGTTTTATGTTCTGATGGTGTGATGAAATGATGACAGCCACCAGTGGGATTTATGGTGCATTCACACCGGCCACTTTGTCAACGTCAAGCAACGCTGATAACGCTCCAAATTTGACGTTTGAAGTTGAAGCTCATAACGCCTGCCAGTCAGAGCGCATAGGCGTTAAAGCTCGTAAAGCCTGACCGAAAAAGAGCGCGAAGGCGGGGCTGCCTTTGTTATCGGATGTTCGGAGCTATGGCGGATCATATTGAGACAGTGGCTTGGATTTATTTACTTCATAGATCTAGACAACGTCGACGTCGGGTGCATCAGCGCCGTTTGTGGATACACCCCATTCTTCAGATGCGTTCTGAGTTTGGTGAGTTTAACCATTTGCTCCAGGAGCTACGTTTGGATGAGGTTCATTTATCTTCCATTTTGGCTGATCCCGCTTCTTTCCGGCTACGTGCTGTGACGTCTTACGTCACTACGATGAGACGCTCTGAATGGTTGACACGCCGCTTCAAGAGCGTTATGAACGTCAAAAGTTCAGCTAGCTGAACTTTGAGCTTTTCTAGCTTTTCAAGCGTCAACGCCTGAAACGCTAAAAAAGCTTGAAAAGTTGCCGCTCATAACGCTCACAAAGCGCCGCAGAGCCGTTGACGTCTGTCTGACGCCCGTCCACCATAGACTTTACATATAAACTTGACGCTTATGAAGTTGATGGTTGGGCCGGTGTGAACGCACCATTAGAATGACAGATGTCTAACACATATTAAAGGTGAAGTTCTCTGTGCTGATGAAGCTGTGTTGTAAGCCACGCCTCCGATGGTTCTGGGATGTTTGCTTTGTTAATGAGCTCACGTCATTTCAGAAAGTTGCTAGCTTGATCAGTGATCCTAAAAACAGTTGATGCATTGTGGGTTTCACCATGAAGTCAAACTCTGCAAGAGAATCTACAATCATTTCAACAAGCTTTTTTAAGTGGAAAATTAGAAACACTATAAAGGACTTACTTACATGTTGCACCATCATGCATATGGAGACTAAAGCTGGTTTTAGTTTTCCACAGCCAGAAAGCCACGTCTTATGTCACCAAACAGCATCTCTTTCAGTCAGTCTTTGATCCTCCCTCTGGTTTATTCTGGATTTTTGCAGGCTTAAATTGGGATTCCATTTTCACCAGAAAGTGCACATTTTCCCATTGTAACATTTATCTTTTCCACATGCAGCACAAAGCTTCAGGACTAACAACAGAAATAAAACAATCAAAAGGGGATCACACAGAACATTATCCAACACCTTCTGATGAGGACGACCATAGAACAAACACAAGGTTGAAGCATACAGCCTGTGATCCAAACCAGATTTGTTTTCTGAGATGTTGTGCAGAAGTTGGTCAGTAAAGACACTAAAAGATTCCCTTCATATATACATTTGTTTAAACAGGTTACAAAGAAAAAAATAGTGACATTTGTGCCATTTTAAGAAGTGTCATAACTTTTTCCTAGTAAATTTTCACGGAGTAACACAGTAAAAACTCATTTAGAAACAACTATTTGTGTGAGATTTCAAGATTGTCTGTTTTTGGGGAAGTAGTTGCTAAGGATTTATTTTGTGGTATTTTTTTAGAGTGCAGAATTTCTTGTAGTGCATTAGGACCATATAAAATCAGGGCTGTGATAAAATCCTCATGAATTGACACTGTTAGGATTATTTACAAGGTCCCCAAATGTTGGAAGTAGATACACGACTTCATACAATACATAATCTAATCTGTCTTTGAAGTTTGGTCAAATAAAATCATTACTTGGCAGGAGGCAAACTCCTGCTTCAAACTCTTCTTTATAGCCAAACAGAGATAAGAGACGTCATTTGCAAACAAAGTTGGGGGTTGTTTTTACCAGTGATGGGTCAATGGTCGTTCCTCTGCATACACACACCCACACACACACACACACACACACATACTGCTGTATTCTCCTGTAACAGCCTTTGTCTCAGTGGTGAAACGTTTGCAGATTCCACACTGTATTTGTTTCTCTGTTGTTTTGGCATTTCTTTCTCTTTTTTCTTACATGACAGCCACAGTCCTGCACGGATGGCAGCGTAAAGCTTGTGATCACAGCTGAGAATTCCAAAAATCTCCATGTTTTTCATGTGTAAGTGTGAGTAAATGCAGAGGCCAATACATTTGTAGATAAAGACGGGCTTCAGCAAGCTCCTAGAGAATTTTACTCTTGGCAGCAGGAGTCTTTGGAACAGGATCAGTCGTATTTGGAAATAACATTTGGAATGCACTCAACTCTCAGTTTTGATAAGAACTGAGCTGGAAATTTTCTAATATTTCTTGATATTACATTTCTGCACAAATGAATATTCTTGATGATATCTGGTAACTGTTTTATTTTAAATGCAACATTTACAGACACAGAGTTTCTCCAAAATTGCTCAATACAAATTTCTAATTGAATTCACTTTGAGACGCTCCTCAATTTGTTGATATCCTTCCACAATAAACAACACAAAACAACTGTCTATATAAAATAAACAACAACAACAAAATTATCTATTCTCTCTTTTTTTGTTTACACATTCACTGTTGGACTGAAAATAACCATCGAGTTAAAAGAAAAGAAAAAATAAATATATAAACAGACAAAGCAGAAACCCAAAAAATGTACAAGATATGATAACTAATCTGAGCAAATAAAAAATGTTTGCTGTGTCGTGTCAGTTTTTTTCTTATTATTTCTGTTGTTTTGGGACGTGTCTGCATACACCTCACAGGTATTCACTGCAGTCAAAGAAATATTTAAGATTAACACAGTAAATAAAGTAAATAAAAGTGAGTTTTTTTTTTTTTTTAAGCAAATGCAGGTGGTTCCTGTATTTGTATAAGAAAGTAGTCAATAAAAGTGAGAAATTGCTTCAAAGAGGATTTTATGATTTGTGTATTCAGTTTCTGCAGATGCCATTAGGCCACTTGTGTTTCGTCTTCGCAGTCAAAGGAAGTGGTTGTGTGTTTCCTGCCCCGTCTCCCCTCACACGGAACACAAACACACGCGCGCGCACAAAGTTACACAGAGCCGGATGAAATCCTGTATGGCAGGCCGTTGTAACATATAAACAAAGGCACACTCCATGTCTCCAATTACCTTTATACATCAATAATTCATTCCATCTGGTTAAAATGACAGAATCTTGACTAATGATAATAAAAATAGGATATATTAAAAGATATCAACTGGTAGCCTACTATATCAGAAAAGAAAATACATGTAAAAATTATTTTAAAATGTGATCAATTGTATTAATCCTGTGTTTATAATGAATTGCCAACTTAAATCAAAGCAAGAACAGGCACTATTCTTACATTGTCATAATATGAAATGTACAGAACACCATGTTTTATCTGTGGAATCAAATTGTAGAGATGTGAGGCTAAAAGTCAAGACTTCATACCTGAACAAAACCATGAGGTTTTGTCAATGTGAAAGAACTAATACAAAGAAACCAGCTATCTGGAACCAGCAGTAACAAGATCTTGGACGGATTCACCTTCAATGTTTTGTTCCTGGCACTAGTTTTTTGTATGTGTTGATGATGAAAGTCAGAGTTCAGATTCAGGGATGACCCTACTCATCACTGTTCCACCTGTATGGCAAAAAACTATTGTACTTGCTGATCAGTGTGTTTGTTACCACGTTTTTTAGCAAGGCAAGCCAATAATTGTTGATTTTTCCTGCAGTCTGTGCATTCAAACACACAAGCAACATATTTCCTAATAGATGCTGTAAAGTGCTATGTTTTCAAGTCAGTTATTGGAATAAAAACAGAGAAAGTAAAAGTGAAAATAAAACATTTATTACTGGTGTTATGACATCTTTTCAAGGGCAGATTGTAATGTCTGACTTTCTACTTTGAAATTCCAGCTTCAGCAGGCACTTCAGCTGATTTTTCCAGTTTGCTGGAAATTCAAACTTCTGTGTACAAATATAATGTACATAAAGGTTTATTAATGTCAATGTCCCTTTTGAAATAAATCTAATCTAATTTTCATCTCACTTGTCCATCTATCCATCAGGTCACAGGTTCAATTAGGGAGTTTAATTAGGGAAACCCAGACGTCCCCCCAACAAATAATTTGTTTTTCCATTTTGAATATCTAGAATGAATGTAAATATGTCAAATTATAGTTCTTGAAAAAAGGTTTTTAAAATCAAATACCCACAATGTTCAATAAAATCAAAATACTGTATTTATAACGTTCTAATACACATGAAAGGAACGTTATTTTCCTAATGTATAATTACATCAACAATATTGATATTGAATGTTGATTATTGATATGCGTAGTGTGATTTCGTACATGTTTTAAGACTCTGAAGGACTGAATTATAGAGATCTCCCATGAGGATCCTGTATAAGGATTAAATGACCAACCGGCTTGCCGTACAGTGAAGCACAGCAAACGAAAGAAGGTTATCCAGCAGCGAGTGAAGAAAATGGCGATCTCGCAGGATGTATGCCTCCCCTCGTAGATGCTGCAAACGCGTTGAATTTCTTTAGCCTTACTGTCGGTTTTCCTTTCCACTCTGTTGCACTTTATACTTCAATGAGGTGAGTTTGCTTTTACGGTCTTTTTTGGTGTTTTTCTGTCGAAATAATGCATAAGCCGCGAGGCAGGTCGGAGGAAAGCGGCGGTCGCTGTTGTTAGCCGTGATCGTGTTAACGCAGCCTTTTACTGAGAACAGTTGACGAGACGACTCACTTGAAATGCATGTTACAGACACAAACACTAAATCACACAAATCTGTAAACTTTTAAATGGTAAAAACATCCAAAGCGTCTGACTGATAAATATTTTGTGACGGTATATGTTAAGTAACTCCTGCGTACATTCCTGTTAAAAGAAATCATTCAGTTTGTTTGAGGGCATGAATAATTGTGGTATTTCGTATGAGTAGTTTTTGTCGTTTTTATTAAAATCTCTGTTCTACAACGCCTGTTTTTGAACTAAAACCAGGTTATTCAGCTAGTCGCTTCGTTGTACTAGCTTCCAGTAGCGTTAGCTTCATGCTAAGTTGACGACGCAGGTTGCTCACTGGTGAAAGCTGATTGCTGGTTGATATTTCTGGGAGTTGCTTTCCAAAAACGATTGTATACGGGATTGTAATCGCTGATAATTTAATATCAGACTTTTAAAAAAGCAAAAGTGTTGAAATTGTTAACCCGCAGAGTTTTTTGGCAACTAGCGCCTCCTATCGGGAAAAGCCAT
This sequence comes from Pachypanchax playfairii, assembly GCA_006937955.1. Classification (NCBI taxonomy): domain Eukaryota; kingdom Metazoa; phylum Chordata; class Actinopteri; order Cyprinodontiformes; family Aplocheilidae; genus Pachypanchax; species Pachypanchax playfairii. Next base: position 3,914,485 of record SSNP01000022.1, on the reverse strand, counting down.
ATAAGGCTTTTCACGCGTATTCTCGTGTCTTTTCACAGAGCCGACGACTGTCAAAACGCCATGAAATCATGTTTTATGTAAACTATCTCAATTAGAAACGTATTATTCTGTTTATATATATATTTATATACGTAAAACAGGCCACGAGATCGAGAGAAGCCATGTTGCTTGAGCTCTAAGTCGGTCAACAACTGAGATAATGGCCGATCGGGACTCGATCTTCGTTGTAACTTTGACCTACAGTAATAATATCTGACTTTCTTTATGTGTCATATAGACGAGCACACAAACACACGCACACGTATTATTATTCTTATATGGTTTAGAAAACCCCATGTCATGACTTGCTCTGTTATGCAGTTCAACTTGAATGTCCACACCTGAAACATTTCTCACGCTAATTTTAATCACTAATATGAATTTGTACATGTATGTTAAGATTTTCCTCAGGTCTGTAAAACTCTAAGTCATGTTGTTGTTTGCTCATACTAAACAAGTAAATTGTTGCAGGGAAACTACATAAACAATTGTTTATGTCTAAGATTTAATCTACATCAGGTTAATTTTGAGAATTTTTTTCTGTTTTCAGAGATTTGGAATTGGAAGCTGTTGCCACCAAAGAAACTGAAGCATCTTAACAGGTCAGTGACTACCATAAACACACTGACACACACACACTGTAATACACCAAACTAAAACCATTATGGTTGTTTAAAAATACAGAATATAAAGAAAAAGTGTGAGATTTACATTATTTTTCTAGTTGTTTGTCTTCACACGATCCAGGACTCGTCTCTGTCCTACCAAAGGGGGTATGTGTGTGTGTTTGAGGGGGGTGGTTGGGGGGATGGGATCGGGAGCTTATGCTAGCACACGCAGTTCTGTTTGAATTGAATTGTGGGGGGGGTTCAGCTTGGTTAAGGGCAGCATTGTGCTGAGTAGGCCTTGCTGTTTTAAAATCTCTAAATGAGAAGCCAGAATCCTGATGTTTTGTATGTGGAGAGGTGTTTGTGCAGCTCATTGTGCTCATACAGTTGGTCCACGCAGGCACACAATGGAGCCTGTGGGACACCACGACTTTACCGTCGCATTTAAAACAGCACAGTTGAATATGTAGGGTTTTTCTTTTTTCTTTTTTTTTTGCTCTGTTCAGTTTCCTGTACCGTTTCTTTAATGTACTGTGATTTTTATCTACTGTAAAAGGCTATGTAAAATGTTTCTTTTATTGTGTGAGAGCTCGAGTAGTCGTGTGGTGTGACAGTAGTGAATTGTAGTTCTGTGGTTTTTAGAGAGATGTTGTGTTGTGCTGGTTTGTTTGGTTGTCAAGCGGGTTTACGTTTCATAGTTTCCCAGCACTGGGGCACATTTTCCAGCTGAGTGAAAATGCAACTGATTGTTGGTGATGCAGCATGAACTGAAGTTTTATTATTATTATTATTATTATTATTGGTACGTTACACAGAAAACAGTTTTGACCAGTTTTTTCTTTTATAAAGCTTTGATGCTGTGTTGCATTTCCTCAGCTGCTGGCTTGTTTCACTGACTCACTGAAAAGACCAAGAGTTTACAGATTGTATTTTGTGGAGGTGTGTAGACGGTCTCATTTTTTATTTATCTTTACATTCCTCAGGGCAAACATTGACTTTTCGGCATTCCTTCTGTTCTCAGGATGAGAAAAGCTTGACTTTAAGTCACTTTAAAAAAAACAAAAACTTTTCTTTCGTTTCTTTTATTATCATGTCGTGTGTAACATTTAATTATGAAAAAACAGATAAGAGTAGTTTTATATTTACTCCGAATTAAAAATGGTTTGGAGGCACATTAACAAGTCAGAGCTGAGGTTGTTGTGTTTGGAGTTTAATTACTACAGTGCTATAAATTCCCAAGATAATGTATCTGTTGCTACTTTGGTGCTTTGTTGATGATCAGATAGTTGACCATTGGCCCTTTTTGAGCAGTGAAGCCACACCTGTAGATGGTCTTCAGATTGAAGCAAGTGTGCCTCAGAAACAGAGAACTTGATGCGTTTGAGCTGTGCGAGCTCAGACAGGATGTGAGCTTCATAAACACAGTTTTACATAAACATCTCGACTAGCTGTGTGTGTTTTGTGATAATGTCTTTGGAATCATGGTAGTGTAAACATTTTGGTGAGCTCTGAGACACAGATCTGTATTTACTGAAAATGTGATTGAGGGGGCGTTTAGTTTATATAACAAAATGTCTTAATGTTACCATGGTCAAATTAAAAACCAGCCTGTAATTAACACCTTTTATTTTGCTCCCCATAAAAATGACGCCATTGAATTCACCTCTCATGGACTATCATATGGCCCTTCTTTGGTTACCTTGACCTGAAATGAACTGGCCTCATTTTGACTGCAACAAACACTTACAGCTGTGTCACATGTTTCTTTGTGACTCTCATAAAGTTTTGCTGTTGGACTGTTTGATTAAGAAATGTTTGTTGTTCCTTAATTGAAAAAGGACTTTCCTGCACTAGAGTCTCAAGCATTCAGACTCTGAAGATAAAATAATGTAGATTAAATTAGCCACATGGTGAGTGTAAAGTGGGGCTGGGTGAAAATTTATGACACTGATAATAAAAATATTTAAAATTAAACTGCCTTTTTGGGTGAAATCTATGACTTAATACGATCTAGATCCTCAAAAGCCCAAATATATTCATAAAAATACAAGCCACCATCATTTAGGCTAATTCATTTTACCAATTACATTTAATTAAACTGTGCTGCCAAACAGCACACAATTATATCTGAAACACTAATGCAGATTCAGTATTTATCAAAGTTTTCAGCAGCATATTTCAAGCAGTTGAAGTAACAGTCATGACTGTAATCTCAGATTTTGGATTACAATACTGAAAAGGAAGTTTCAAGACAATCTGAAACTTAATGAAGGAACTCTAATAACTTGAATAAAGAAAAAATCTTTCTGTTTTATTCTCCATTTAGTTTATTTGGCTTCATACTGTAGATGAGATATTTAATCAAATCGTACTAGTTTACGGATCTGTGTGATGTGATTGGTACAGCAGTCCTGCTCGTTTCTTCAGGTATCTGAAGTATCTGCTCATCAGAGAAGTTTAAATGGTGCAGTTGGGCTTCTTTCAGTATCAAACTCTTCTTGTGCTGCCAGTTGCTGTTTAACAGTATTGATTTGTCATTAGTGACACCTGCTGTTTGTAAGAACTGTGCCATTACAAACTCTTAAACGGTGTCACCTGATCATGTGAGCCCTCCGAACAGATGAATAAAGAAATATTAAATTGCTTTTCAGTATTTACGATATAAAAATGCCCTATTATGGACTGACGACTTGTCCAGATGTAGCCCCGCCTCTCGCCCAATGACTGCTGGAGAGAGGCACCATCTCATCGCGACCCTAAATGAGAACAAGTACAGGAATTGACTGACAACATAATTTAATTTTTCCTGTTAAGCTACAGCCTTGGTTTTTTTGGTTATTTATTCTTTTAATTTTGCTCTGAGTAATTTTTGTTTATTTTTTTCTGTGTCAGGTTTTATTAAAGTGTGTTGTAATTTTAAACAAGACTCCTTTAAGAGTGTCGTTTTTTTAATTAGGTTGTAGAAAATTTGCGAACTTGACATGAGATTCAACTTTTAGTATGTAGTAATTATTCAATATTACTAGGATTTTGACTAAAAACATACAGATTTGGGCTTTTCACATTTATTTTAAAATAAAAACTCTAAAATGACATGAGACAATAGTACTTAAATTGAAAACAGGTGCCAGTCTTGGACTTTATTGGTTTTTATATTGTATGTTCAGACATTTTTATCCCACGTGATCTCCGCTGCTGTGGATCAAATATAATTTTATAGCTGAAGCATTTGTAGCAGAAGTGTGAAAATAAAAAAGCCAAAAAAAAAAATGAAACCACATTGGAATAAAATGAAAAGTAATAAAAGGTAATGTGGCACAACCACTACAGTATTACGCTTATACATCAAGCTGCTAGATGTATTGAAGTTTAATCTTAATTTGAGCAACATAAACATCTGATTTAAAAAGGAGAAACTTTTCTACACACCCTGGTTTGTATGTAGTTTCTCTTCATGGGCCTCCTGAGATCTTTGATCAACCAGGCAGACTTACTCATAAAGCTGAGATATTTCAGACATGCTCTTCAAAAATCATCTTCTATGTCTTCGGTTCTTCTCTATCCTTCACTCTCACTCGACTCATAGCTGCAGGTCAATCTTCGCTTGTTCAGCCCATATATACTGTAAGCCGCAGTGTATTGTACAAAGCTCTGATCCCCTGCTCTCAGACTGTTGGAGACTTTTGAATTAGACCAGCGTTTTCAGAATGTGACATACTGGTGAATTTCTTTTGTGATTGGTGGAGGTCATATTACGGAGATTCTGGAGGAAAGTGTTATTTCATGCTCTAACAAATGGGATCATCAGCAGTGTGTTTAGATATGTATCGTATCATCAGTTAATCTCATCAGCCCTGTTGTGTAATTATTTATTGATCATTCAGCAGATGCTGAACTCCTTGTTTCCCAGCAGAAAGAAGGGGATTTAATTTATAAGCAAACAAAATTGTGAATACTGTCATGTAATATTATTAAACTAATATTAAAACTCACTATCTGATAATACCATTTTCATGGTACTTTTTGGATATGTTCTATACTTAACAAATGTGATAGATTTCCTTCACAATAATTATGCTACAGAATTTGTGTAATCCATTAAGTATGAGAGAGTTCACAAAGAAAGTGATTAGCAACAAAATCCTAAGCTGAAACACTCAAGAAAAAACTGCATGTATGGAATAACTGAGTTATTATAAACCTTTGTTTCCTGCTTCTTTACAGGCAGGTACATCATTTGATGCTGGTTTTTAATGATTTATACATGTTTAATGAGCAACATTTGCACTTTAGTTTCAGTTTTTCTATATTGGCTTCAAAAACACACTGTGCATTGTTCCTCTTTTTAAATTAATGATATCTTTAAATTTACCAGAAATGTGTGAATAATTACATAGATGTGATATAGTCATAAGTTAAATATTGTGCTGCCTCTTCAATGAGTACTGGTTTAGTTGATTTATGTTGCTTGAAACTGATTTGTGTGTTTCACATGTCATTCCTTCATAATTTTCTTTTAGAAGGAGTTAATGTTGAACAAGAGAAAATTCACAGGAATTTAACCTGCCAACAAAAAGGAAACTGGCCAGAAAAAAATGTTCTTAAACCCTGAAACATAAAGACACGTTGACTCACGCTGGCACAAGGTGGCAAAAGAGTTTCTGATGCCTGATTTTATTTTTAATTTTTGCAAAAAATGATTATGATGCTTTTCTTTGACTGGTCAATTAAAAATGTATGAGCCAAAGTAAAATTAGAAAATGATGACACAAGATAAAAAGTCGTGTGTCTTAGCCAGAATGTTGTCTGTTTCTCTTTCTGTGTATGTGTGTGCGTGCACGTGCGTGTGTGTGTGGGTAAAGCTAAGATAAATACTGTGCAGTAATCTCATTATCGGATTAGACTGCAGCTTTCTCCTGCAGGCTAAATGGCACACCCACTGGAGCCAGTGCAGCTCAACATTATTACTCAGAGGGAAGAGCAGCAACCTTGTAGATACTAACTAAAAGATGTTGTTTGTGACAGCAAGCCACTGACTGACATTTTCTTTGTTAAATTTCAAGTTTAAATGGGATTGTTTATTCCTTAAGTTTAAGCACTTTCCATGTTTTTGTATATAGATAATTAAAATGTATTTTATTAACTGTTATTGAACTTATCTAACAGATATATTCTCACTTGCTGCTAGTAAAATGTTCAGTTTGCAGATGCTGAATTCAACAAATAAAATGGCATGTGTTGTAAATGTGTTGTGAATCTTGTAGAATTAGCTGATATCAGTCGTGGGCAAAGCACAGCAATGGTTTCTGGTTTTTGGCCGCTGCAGCCTTGAGGTTCTTTGCATAGTTTGAGCATATTTCTTGTTTATTAGTTTTTTTTTGGTCTTGTAATCCTGTGGCTGACTGGTTCCTGTGTTGTTGTTGGTTTTTGTGTTTTGATATGTGCTATGTACATATTTAAGCAACAGTATCTTTACACTACTGACTCATAAATATCAAGAAATGCTGCTTACTGCCAAAATTCTCTGAAAATACTGAAGAGCTAAACACGAGTGCTTTTATTTCCTGTTTCTATAACAAAACTTATAACTACCTTGATCAATTTATGGCTGTGCAGTTCGACTGCTGTAAGCTGTGTCTACTGTTTACTTATAATCACACTTATAAAACTACTCGTGATTTGCAAATACTTGTAAAGCAATTTTGTTGCAATAACGTGATAAAGGAGCAAAAGAATTGAAAGCATGTGTGTTGTTGTCCACAGGGAAACGCACCCATAGAGGGAAGAACAGTGGATGGAAGAGAGAGAGAGGGAGAGAGTGACACGGAAGGAGTTTAGGAAAACACAGGACTGGACAAAAGGTAAGATAGAGTCCTCCTGAGGAAGTGTTGTCGTGTGTGTTTATGTTTGCAGTACAGAATAAAAGTATCAGTTTATTGTTTGGAAATTTCCTTTAGTTTATAAACATCCGTATGGAGATGATCTTGGTTTTATTTGTTTTCCAGCAGCAGGAAAACTTCTTTTTTATGAGGACTCATTGCCTGTGTAATTTATCAGCATGTGCTTCTTGTAAAAGACTCGTTTTTGCAGAGCTTTATGTCATGTCTGTGTTTCACCTTCTTTTAGCCAAAAAACAGATAATTATGTCAAATAATGAGAATTACATATGTATGGAGTAAAAAGCATTTTTTGTGTAGAAATACAAATTTTGCATACAAGCCACTAGATCAAAGCATAAAACCAGGCTAGAAAAACAAATACTTGTGTTGGGGAGATAAAACAAGTTATTATTCCAAGTATTAGGATACTCTAAATCTTTCACTCAGAAGGCTATTTGCCCCTGCAGTCTGCTGGCAAACGTTCGCTGTGATATGGTGACATTTCCATTTAAAATGCTTCGTTTCCACTCAGTCCTGTTTAGTAGGAGTCTATTGTTACAAACTGTCATGGCTACGTGAGGCAGGAAATCTATCTCTGACCTTGAGCGTCCTTTATCTATTAATGGCCTTTTCTCCCTCACATTTTTTTAAAATTGTCTCCTCTGCTGTCGTGTGTCTGAATGTCCGTCTTTATCTTTGCATATCATATTCTCCTGAAGTTGTTGTCGACTTCTGTTCGTTACATTGTGAACTGAGCAGCCTTGTAGTGACCTGAAATCTCTTCCCCAACATAAAGGTTACACCTGAACAAGTGTGTAATTATTGTGCTTTTAAAAGGCTCTTTGTTTAGTTTTTTTGAGCAGAACTTGACTTGATAGAAAATGCCAGTAGAGGCATGTTTCAGCTGCTGCATCTAGAAACCAAGCTGGGTTTGTGCGGCTTGTGCACACACGACTATATTCAGAAATGCGTTTGGACAGATTTGCAGTTGGCATTGTGCTTTTGTGGAAACTGAAAAGCTAATCTGTTTTTTTTTTTAATGCTCAACACTGTAGAGATTTTTGCTTTTTCTGGATGTACTCCCAAACATCTCACAGCCTTTGTTCTTTTCTTTAATTTTCTCCTGTAGTTCCTATTTCCCGTCTAATGTCCCTGTGATTATCACTAATCAGTATAAAGTCGAAGCTTTTATTTCCATTTATCTGAGTCACTTGTCAAATTGTTTTAGCCTCTTTCTTAACACGTGTTTGAGAAATATGACAATGTTTCTGACTGAACTTGAACTTATTGACAGTCTATAAATTTTATTCAGACTACATATTTTTTCTTGGGGTTTTACAGAGAGAAATGGGGGGATTAGGATTAAGGATTTACTGTAAAACTAATCTATATGTTGACATCTTAAAACATTCATTCATTTATTAACAGTTTTCAGACACTTTTTAGATATAACATTCATCTTGAAACAGGTGAGTTAATCAGTGTTGAAGCTGAAGCTTGACACGCCGGGACTTTAAGTAGCAGCTTAAAGTTCACAGCCACTTCTGTTTGTGCAGTCGGTAGATAAAACATGAACAGATGCTCTGCTCTGTATTAGCAAACTTAAACCCGACCTTTAAGACTTTTTATTTGTTGAATGGCAAAGTTTCCGGTTGAATTAATTACAGTAATGTTACTGTGATTCTAAGTTTTGTGTTTGTAATTATTGCTGTGACACAAATTTCTGTTATTTAAAAAATAAATAAATAAAAACTATTTCCAGGTGATTGAAGAGAATCTTCTCACTGCAAAGCTCAAAATATCATCTTGACAAGGAAAAACAAACACTCCAGTGACTAATTTTTAAACCTCTGGCTGAGCAGATAAAGTGGAGATGTGGGCGAATAGGTTACTGTAGAACCAAATGGATGACTAAGTAATGGACACACCATCAGATGAGTCATGCTCCGAGACCCGAGGCCTCTGCTTCTGCGCACATTGCCCCCGGTATAACTTTAACTCGATGTGGGTGCCTCTTGAAACCTCTCCTTAAAAGTTGATCAGAGTGGTGAACTCTGCCAAGTGTGCTTATCAGCTCCTGCACACTGTCACACCACACATGTCATCACACTCTTCATTTCCATCGTTCAACCTGTAACTCTGTTCAATTCAGACTCAGCTTGAAACTTCCTCATTCTCCTCAGCGTTTTCTGTTCACCTCATGAATTGAAGGAAGTTGACAAGCAGGATAAATGTAGACAACTTGCTTGCCCTCACAGGCATTCTTTAATTTGAAGTCTTTCAGGAAGATATTTACTTTGTTCGGAAACGTTCACACGTGCGTGTGTGTGTGTGTGTGTGCGTGCGCGCTCTTGACGCTGATGTCATCTTGCTTGGACAAGCCCAAAGGAATGAGGAGCGGTTTGGAAAATTGTCTTGACAGAAGGGTCTTCCCTAACGAGATGATTCAGCTCTAACACATACATTGTACAGTGTAGTGCATTTGCACCTTTTACTGTATGTTTTAATGTACTTGGTTTATTCAATTTGATAATCAGCAGAAATTTGAATAAACTGAGCTCCTGACTTTTTCCCACATGCAGCAGCAGTATTATCGGAGGATTTGATGCACATCAGGTTCAGTTTGTAGTAAACTAACAGTTTAGTCTTTGCATTATTTTCCTAAAATATATTTTTAAACTCCCCCTCCACATCTCTGATGAGCTGTGATGCAGAAGATGTTAAAAATATATCTGCTTTTGGCAAATAAAGTGTAATACATTTGATATTTGCTGTTGCTATGCAACAGCGGGACACATGAAGAAAGACTTTAGCAGTAAACAGTGTTTACTTGATGGCCTCTGCACCTGCTGTGGGTTTTTTTCTCAATAAAACTAATTGGACATTAAACTCTAAATCTTTTACATATATATAAATATTATATATACATACTATCACCACTTTCACAAACATTTCAAACTTCTCACAATTTTTATTTTCATTTGTTATAAAATATTTTTGGATAAGTTTTTATAACACAGGGTTGCTTTAAATTATATGTACCATTCTGCACTCAAACTATTCAAGATGGTATTCTTGATCAGACAAATATTTTAAACCGTTAAGTTTATTTGGAAATTCAGTTTGTCGAGCAGACAACAAACATGTCGTGACTTGAGTCCTGGTTAAAGCTTCATTCAGCACAGGTGACCGGCTTCTACCTGTTTTTAATTACATTTACTGCTGTTCAGATTCTCTCTTCATTTATTTCTTACCTATTTTAATTTTGATGTTTATTTTTGTGTAAGCGTGTTTGTGTGTTTCCTCTCTGTATTACCCCCCCAACCCCCATGCACAACCTTCTGTGACTGTAAGATGATACAGAAGTCAAGTTGGTGCCAACGCTGGGGCCGTTATGAAAGCTGCTCCCTGATGGATGCAGAGTGAAAATGGAACAAACTGTACTCGTTCTAGTTTGCCTAAGAGAAAATATTTATTTTGTTTGGTGAAGTTTTAACATTTAAAAACCTTCAGGACTTGAATTTTTTAAATGTTCAAAGGGTTTTGATTAATTTACTCTATTTGGTGGGAAAATGATCATAACCATTTAATCCAGTTTATTTTCATTATTAGTGTTGAGCTGTTTGACTTATTGCTCTAAGCAGTCTTTAACTACATTTATCAGATCTTTTTTTGTTTTTCAGCTGGTTTACCGTCATCAGCTGTCATTGTTTGGACTCAGACTGTAGGATCAGTGTTGTACAAGCATCAGGGACAAAAAAACCCCACAAAATATGGTGTTTATTTCTAAATATGTTTCCAGAGGGTGGCAGGCCTGATGTGTATGATATGGCAGCATGCACAGTTTTATTAGTGAGCTGAGCATGAAGAAATTTGAGTGTGTCTGGTGTTGTGGTGTTTTGTCTCTTAGTACTTCTTTTTGGATACAAATCAGAGTGGAACTAAATCTAATGTTATTATATTCTCAGCTAAAAGCTCACCAGTTGTAACTAAGTTATTTTTAAAGAGTCTGAACATGTGTTAGTTCTCTGCATGTGTTTGTTCTCTTATCATGTCAGCTAGTGAACAGAGTGGCTGCCATTTGAACGGGTAATTTATAAATAGACCTGTGTACCGCAGGCAGAAGGGTAGCCAGCACGCTTTTTTTAAACCTGCGTAGGAAAAAGTCAGATGCGCACTTGGTTTCAAATACTCTGGTCAAGTTTCCTTTGAGAAATCAATCTTTTTATTATTCAACTTATTTAAAGGGGGTGTGCTTTTTTCCACTGGCTTTTGTTGCTGTTGTCATTTCTGGATGATTCCAGTTTTAGGATCGTTTGACAGTCTTTAGGGAGAGAATCACAGTAAGTGGTGTGCCTCCCAGTTCTTCACAGACTTCAATGAACCCTGTTGTGACAAGCTGAGTAAATACTTTCATCCCTTCAGTTAGAGGGAGAAGACCCAACACACACGCACGTCTCAGTTTGTGATATACCCTGAAGGTCACAGTGCTGCTCCTCAGTCATCAGCAGCCTCTGTAAGTCTCGAGCTTCAGGTAGACTCCTCCGGTGATCTGGGGCTGCAGCTGGCAGGTTTTGTTTGTTTTTCCACCGTATGCTGATTAAGAATCTTACTGACAGACATTATTGCTCTGCAGTAAGAAGCATGGAAAAGCAGAAGAAACTAGCATTTTCCAGATAAAGTCCTAGATGTCTGAGTTGCACAATGGGTGACCAATTTAACAGGTAGCGAAATTACACCACAGATTGTCATAACGGTGACTTGGTGACCTAATGAGCCTGCAGAGGGAAATGTGATGCAGGTAGGGCTAATTGTTTAGCAGTGACTCTATTTTAAAACTGTCACACAGTATACCTGTGATACAACCTGTATGTTTCTGCTAAAAGATAGATTATATAGTAGATTAATAAATTAAGCTTGCTCATTCATCAGACTGTTCACCTCTACCTGTTGTATGACTTTAGTCTCGTCTCACACTTCATCTTTCGTCCATGATGAAAAAATTATATTTACATTATATACCACACTGGTATAACTTTTGCTTGATAAAGCAGTGGCATCTCTGCAATATCAATAATAGAACCACATGGCATATTTACTTTCCACACAGCTATGCAGAGTGAGAACAGAGTGTTGGCCTCCATGGATGGTTTAGCACCCAGGAAGGAAAGTGGTGTGGCATCATTGAAGCCAATATATTTTTAGAATGTGCAAGAAAAACTTTTAGCTTGAAGGTTGAAAACCAAAACTTTTTATTACGTGTAAAGAAATAAGTCATGATTAAAACTTTTGTACAGAACTGTTGATGGATACAAGAAGGAAGCTGTGCTGCTGAATAAAATACATTGCCAGTATCAGGTCTGTGTGGTATATTGTAAAACCTTTGCAAGATTAGTATCTAGATTGACTCCTTAGATTACAATAAATAAAAGACCCTGATGTGCCAAGCGTTTCCACCAGGCACATCATAGCCCAGGATTTGGGTTTGGCCAATCACAGTCCCTTTCTGATCCAGATGTCATTTAAATGATAAAAGCTGATACTCATGTTTTGCATTATTCAACAATCCGTGCTGCTTATGATAATATCTGTTGTTAGAATATTTATTACTTTGCAACTAAAACCTTTTTGTTCCCAAAGATGTTCAGAAACGATGAAGGAATCCATCTTGGATAGTTATAGAATAGAACTATTGTTGACTCAAACAATAAACTGCTTGTTAGAACGGAGCGTTTAAACTACAGGCATATTAACAAATATCTGCCTGTTTGATAGCAAATTAAATGATTGTCTGAATATGTAAATGAAAGTAAAGTAAAGGAAACTTGTTGATAGATCCACAGTCTCTCAGGTGGAACTTGTTCCTTTAGTTGCTATTTCAGTCTGTTGGTCCTGTACTTGGTTTTCATGGACTTGTATAGTCATGCTTTGGACTTCCTGTTTTGCAGCTTTGTGTTACAGTCCCTCTTCATCACAGCAGACATTGTTGAGCTTATTCTTTGCATTTTTTTTTACCCAAATGCTGATTAAATCGGTAGTGTCTGCACTATTAGGACCTTAGTATTAACAACAAGCTGTATAGCTGCATTTTGTGAAGGCAGATTTGGAAAATCACGGCCTGTTTTCATCTGAAGAGCTTGTCAAAACGGTGTTGTAAGCCCCACTCATTTTTCATTGCTTAAAGCCATCAGAAATCACCTGAGGTGTACTAGGACTTCCAAACATCAGCAGACAGGCTTGTCAGTAAGGTGAGGGCAAACACAGAGATACTCTATGATGTCAAAAGTATTGGGACACCCCTAAATGTTTGGAGCTGATTGTAAATAAAAGTAAAAGAAAGTCAAAGGGCTGCTGAACCTTGTACTTATTACTCAGTTGCCCATTTTAATCTCTTCTTTGGGTCTTGTGCTACTCTAGATTTTCTTTTTACCTTAACTAATGGGGGGTCGCTGTACAAAAACATTTTCACTGTCAACTGTTTTAGAGTCATAATAGTTCTGCTGTATAGTATTTAGATGTTAGTTTAGGCAGAACATCTGCTGTTTGCATAAAAAACATCAATGGTACTCGTGTTAAGAGTGACGACACAAATGGAGCTGATCACACAATCAGCTCTCTGCCTCTGTAGAAGTCCTATGAATCAAGTGTCCTATAAATCACAACACTTGTCTTCACTTCAGGACAAGTAACATGGTCCATATTAACCTTGTGTTTGTTTTACAAAGTTCTAAGTCTCATTGTGTTATAGAACATAAAAGTTTGTAATATCTGTTAACAGATTTTTTCTTGTGCTTTCCTTTTTTCTGCAGTGCCAGAGCAAACCACGATAAGACAGAGTCCTTAATCAAAACCACGTGCCCCCTTCCCCCTCCCAGCTTACACACGCACATACCAACCTACACATTCATACCAGTCTTCAGCGATGCCAAGGGAGGCTGACCAGCCTGTCACCTGCTCTGACAAGCCCTGCCTCCTCACCTCACACCCTTGAGGCTCTGCTCAGTAAGTGTTGACCTTTGACCTTCCTGTGTCAAGTTGGGAACCAAAGGTCACCTGTTCTCCACTGAAACCGGGGACACCCTCCTGTCCAGTCAGGAGTTGCAGCTGCAAGTGGCACTCAAAGGTAAGAGTGAGGAAAGAACACAAGTAATTCATGCTCCATGATACCGTTCTGCACCAACGACTGGCTTCACATCTTCACAGCTATAAATATGAACAAGTGGGTGTGTTTTAACTCACAGGTTCTAATTTTTATACTTCGGTTTGAAATAATGAGAATAAGAATTGTTTAGTGTGAGAGGCACTTAAGCCTGCAGTAGCTTCAGAGTTGTGGCTGCTTCTGATTGTATCTACAGTAATCTGTTTACAATTAACAAACACTAAGTAAGCTTTAGAAACAAAAAATATAAATCCTAAAATATATTTAGTTTTTTAGCATATGTTTAAAGACATCCTAGTTAACCATAAACATACAACAAAAAGGTCCATCATACTTATAAAACAGCTTGATGATTTCTAGAAGCCCTTAATAGTTTATAAATGTATTAACCTTTTAATTAGTTTGTTTTCTGAAAAACAACCAGTAAATACTAATGCTTTTGTATGTGCAAGCCCTTCTTCAGAACTCTTCTTTCCTGCAGTTTGCTTGATTCTCGTTGTATTTCCTCTTTATTTCAGCTATTTCAAACATCTTGCACCTTGTTCTTTCTCTTTCTCTTTTCAAGTCTTGACAGTCTCCCGCTTTCTGTTTCCAGGCATGGCTCCCATTCGGGATTCCGTCAGCCATTCCCCTAATCAAACAGGTGACAAAATATTGACTTCTTTTTGTTACTTTTTCTCTGCATTTACTACTTCCTCTAGCTTTGGCTGTCTGTTTAGAAATGATCAGCTTGTGACTTAACCTTGTCTGCTTCATGCTCAGTGCTCATCAGTGGGACAGCATGAGTTCTCAGAACGAGAACTGAGTGAAGTGTAGGTGGTGTATGTCTGTAAGGATTCTTCTAGTTAAGGCTGCTTCATTGGTTAAATCAGGAGGTATTTACTGTGTGGATGTTGATTCAGTGACAGACTGATACAATACAGAATCACTGAAGCACTAAAGATTGAGGCAGCCACCACTGTGCCGGTGTGTGTTTAAAAAAGGAGAGTGTAATTGGGGTCTGGAAATTCTAATTTTAGAAACACGCCAGGTCTAAATGCTGATGATCTCAGACAGTTAACATATTTGATGCCTCACCCATTCCTCTTTGCCAACTCCTGCCATCACTTCTGTCATCCTCCCTGTTTTCTTACCCAGTCAACTCCTCTCCTGCTGGCAGTCATCATTCGCCTCATTAGTTAATAGGCTTGGCACACTGCCGACCTCTCCTGTGTTGACAAAATGGTGGCAGCTGTGTCCAGGCTCAGGACTGGCAGGAATAACATCCAGAACTGTTGGCAAGTTGAATCTTGGGTAGAAGAAATGCAAAATGAGGATTTAACCAAATATGTTCAAAGCACTGCACATATCATGTTGGTTGTGGGAAATGTTTGGTATGTAATGCATCTTCTGTAATGTTAAAACCACGAACATTGTTGTTTAAAGATTACTTAATGAACTCTGTGGTGTGTTAATGTGACAGTATAGGGATAGTTTTGATTTTTGAAGAGGATTTCTACAGAGTACGGTAACTAGTATCTTATCTGCAGGTGGTTAGAGTTGATTTCGGTAGCTGAAATCTGCTCTTGAATAGGCTTCAGTCTGAATAACCCTTAGCTTGACCCCTCCATTAAAAATATTTTTAGAATTCTTTAAACCGAGATTGTTCTGATGAGATGAAACGGTCACTGGTATTAATGTTACCATGCTGAACTTTTACTATGGTTGGTATTACGATGTTAAATTGATTTGTCATTAATAGTGTATTTGGTTTTGATTGCCCAACAGCCGTAGCATCCAGGTGAAAACTCTGGTCAGATACTGTTTTAAAATCTGATGTCCAGCCTTTATTATCCCGACTGCACCAACTGCAGCAACATGAGATCTAATTTCTTTCAGAAAATCATCTCAAATTTTCTCTCAAATTGTCTAAAAATCAGAGGACCAGTGAAAAGCACCATTCTCTGCTGTTATTACTGAACTCTTTTTCTCTTCAGAACTTAAAGTAAAGGGTGTTTTTGACTCATGATTACTTCTACTGTAGACACACAAACATGCACATGTGTGACCACCAGGACCTCATGACACTCATAGGTCATGGATTTTTTCAGTATGTCAAAGTTTTTGCACAGTGACATTTTTTTGTACGTTTGATGTACGACGTTTTAGTCCGGTTCTCTGCTGCTGAGAGCAGCATCACACTTTCAACCTAATTCTGCACTTTTATATGTGAAAAAAATGTGAGAAACAGCATCCGGTGACACAACAGCGTCTGTAAGGCTGTGAAAGACTCACTGTCTATATTTAGCTGTTTGGCTTTTCTTATATTATTCTATCATGGCTGCCTCAATGGACCCTGTATAATTTTATCATTTGTTTTATTGGGAATGTTTGTTCATGCTTCTGGACTTTTCCTTCAATGGGTGGACCAAAGCAGATATACATTAAAACTAAGTTGGAATTCTTCAAGATTTTTTAGCCACGGAACCTAAAATGAGATTAAACTCTTTGATCTTATACTTCTTGTGTATTAGTTCTCGGTCATGTATCAATATCTGAAGAGTAATATCTTCACCTGCAATGAAAAAGGATGTTGGATAATATGCAGCAAGTGTCAGGCCCCATCGAAATTTCTTCTGGAATTTTCTAGTTGAAGTCACAATTCAAACTTTAAAACAAGCAAGAAACTGTTTGATACAGGAAATAATTATTCTGAGCCAATGCTAGCCAAACGCTGATTTTTATACTATAAACATGTTTCTAGAGTTCCACTCAACACCAAAGTTATGTTCTTATGTAGCTGCACAAAGAGTTAAAGAATTAAATGGTTGTTATACATTAGCAATGACAAGCTTTTATTTTGACACTGATACACAACACGGTGTCACTGCTAGTTTTTTAGTTTTTTATGTTGGTTTGGTGTGTGAGATCTGGAGTTACACTTCTAAATTCCGATTTTACAGTTAAGCACTTTTTAACCTTTGTGTTCATCTGTTGTCTCCAGGTTTGGATCATCCTGGCTTGGATTCGCAGTATGAGCCATCCCCCTGGTCCTCTGGCTCCCCCTGCAGCAGTGACGGAAACAGCAATTGGGGCAAAGTCCTAGTGGACGGCAGCACAGATAAATCCAATAACACTTGTTCAACCAGCTCCTCTGTCTGGCCTCCCTCCTCCTCTTCATTTTCTTGTTCCTCCTCGTCCTCTTCTGGCTGTGGATCGGGATCAGATCCTGAGTTGGCATCAGAATGCATGGATGCAGATTCTAACCCTTCAGTTGGCTCAGAGAAAAACCTCTGCACTGTTGCTGCGACTACAGTAATGATGATGTCAGCAAATTCCTCAGTGTCCTCTACAGCTTCTTCTCCTTCCTCTTTGAGTTCTGCCATGATGGTCGGTGTTACTGTGAATGGAGACAGCAACAAACATCAGGTTGAAGGTGTGGGAACCATCAGCAGTGCAAGCAATGGAAGTAATATTACCGGATCCTCACACTACTCCATGGCTGGACCCAACAGTATTGGCAGCAATAACATGAGTAACCACAACAACAAACTCGTTGGCAACAGTGGTGTATGGGGCCACCCAGGTAGCAACATGAATGCCCCAGGCGGAAATAACTCCTATATCAATGGAGGGTCAAACCCAAACACTTTAAACCCAAATGCCAACCATGGTGCCTGGCCACAGAATCCAACCCCAAGCCCCGTGTGCCAGGGCCAACGGCCTCCACAGGCTCAGGGGACAAGTTCCAAACTGGGTATGGTTCCTCAGCAGGGGCCCTTGCTGGGCTGGGGTGGTATGGCAGCTCCAGACAACAGCAGTATGATGGAAGATACTGAGGTGAATAATGGTACATCAAGCAGTAAGGTGTTAGGAGGCAGCAACAACGGAAATAGTGATCTGCAGCCTACCAACCTTAACACTGAATCCAATGGACCAAATAACACTATCATGATGAATACTACTACTACTAATGCCACAATAACCTCTAGTCCACCAGACTCTACCACCTCACCCCATCTCAGTGGGGATTGTTCCTGGGGTTCCATTGGAGGAGGAAATGGGGGGCCACTGGCCAATGGAAACCCCTCCTTGGCTCCTCAGCACCCCCAAGTAGAGTCTGGGGGTACTGGGGCCTATGGTACACCTTGGGGCGCAGCTGCCTACTCTGTAGACAAGGGCCCCCTAAATGTAGACACTGTGAACCCTCAAATCTCCTCTACTGCTGCTTTCAAAAGTAATAATAACCACAATAACACTGGGGCCCCACGGTGGGACCAAGGGCCCACCAATAACCCAAACCAGCCTCAGAATAACTTGTCCTGGAATGTTGGCTCTAATCAAGTTCCTGGCTCTGCAGGCCCAACACCAGGAAATGGAAACCAAACTACTATGGGTCCTCCCGCAGGCATACCTCGTCCATGGGGGAGCAGCGCATCCTCTTCTTCTTCATCATCATCATCGTCATCTTCCACATCTAATGGCAAGATGTCAAATGGAGAATGGGGATCAACAGCTCTCGGTAAAAATAGTTCAGATGCTGGAAGTCACAAAGGAAGCTCCGCCAACAATGGCTGGAAGAGCCTAGAGGATGACGCCATAGGTATGGGGGGAGCAGGGGTCGGTGGTGGAGGCCAAGGTTTGGGAGGTGTCATTGGAGGCTGGGGTCGCTCTGGAGGAAGTGAGGGAAGCGCTGAGAGCTCTGGTGGTCAGTCCAGCTCAGACAGAGACAGCCAGTCTAAAGGAAACCGTAGAAAAGGTAATAATACCCCATCAGTACTAACAGCTGTAACTCGGGCCGATGTGGACCCAAGGGTTCTGTCCAACACTGGATGGGGACAAACACCCGTACGGCAGAACACGACCTGGGATGTCAGTTCTCTTGCAAATAACCAGGATCCCAGAAGAGATGAAAGGAAGCAAAGTAGTGGAGGCTCCAGCTGGGGTACAGCAGCTCCTTCTCAGACGTCTGGAGGTAGGGACACAATATGTCTTAAACTCATCTTTTATATTTTTATATTCAAAGTGAAACATTTTCAATAAATGGCTAACAGTCAAGTAAATCAGTCTACTTTTGATTTGTTTGCAGGTTGGGGGGTTGGTTTGAGCCGCTCTGGCCCAGATAGTGGAGGTTCTGGCTGGGGAGAACAAAGACAAACATCTGGGTGGGACAGTAAAGTTCCACCTAATGGAGGAAGTGGGAATAGTGGCTGGGATGATGAATCCAGTTACAAGAGCAGTAACAACAGTAACACCTGGAGCAACAACAACATGAAAGACGACAGGTAGCCAAAGTTTTCACTATGATGAGACAGACTTTTGCCTTTTTTAACTTGTTAACTTTAAAAGTACTATGATGATTTTGTTTTTGTTTAGGTCCAATACTTGGACCAATGCACCTAAACCACAACAGGGCTGGGGCTCCAGTGGTGGAAATGGAGGTGAATCCTGGGGCAGTAGTGCTGATGGTCCCAGATCAGGGGCCAGCAACCACTGGGGGGAACCTTCAAAAGGTGCAAGTTCAGTGGGCTGGGACAGCGACAGTGACCGATCAGGCTCTGGATGTTGGAGCGAACCAAGCCGAACCAACACCAGCAGTAGTAACACCTGGGTGGGCAGTGGAGGATCAAATACTCCTGACCAGAGCACTCCAAACCCTGGCTCCAACCCTGGCTCCAACTGGGGAGACATGGTCAACAAACCCAATCCTCAGAGTAACAGTCAAAGCTGGGGTGAGCCAACGAAGAACAATCATGGAGCTCAAAGCTGGGCTGAATCAAATCCTAAACCTTCGAACGAGTGGGGAAAAGGTCCTGAATCCAGCATGTCCAGAGGCAATCAAGGTTCCAACAAGCCCACAGGTAATTATGAAGGTTGTTCATCTCATTAGATTTGATTTTGACAAATGTGTTTGAATCTGACAGTAAACTTTAACATGATGTGTTCAGGGTGGCTGGGAGGTCCCATGCCCACAGTAGGTCAGAAGCAGGAAGTTGCAACTGGATGGGAAGAACCATCTCCTGAGTCCATCCGACGAAGGATGGAAATAGATGATGGAACAGCAGCTTGGGGAGATCCTGGTAAATAATCTCATCTGTTCTTGTCAGCAAGAGCTGATCTAATTTTATTTAGATCATCTTCATTATGTTGTAACGTTTTGTTCAGGTAAATACGGTGGTGGGTCTGTCAACATGTGGAACAAGACAACTCAGTCAGATCAGGAGACCATGGGCCAGTCTTCTCAAACTCAGTCCCACCCAGCGCACAACACCATGCAGCCTATGCAGCATGTGAACCAGGACAAAAGCTGCAGTTCAGGTAAATAGGAGTGTAGAAACATGCGCAGGTGGGGTGGATGATGACTAGTCTAAACCTGCTTGATAATAGATGATTATGCATGTTTTAAAGGTCATATGTAGCCTATTACATACACCACAACTTCAACCTCAGGGCAACAGATTTATTGATAACAATGAGCATAACTTTGTGTTAAACTGATTTGTAAAAACTTCAGTTATTTTGGTAAGATTTAATAACATATCAGTGATTTTTCAATGTGTGATGCATTCTGGGAAAGTAGGAGTTACATACAAAAACATACAACTTGCCAGAAAGAGTCTGAGAGATATTTTGATCTGACTCTGCTGTATGTTTGCAGAATGTGATCAAAGCAGCTAAACTCAGAAAACAGCTGCTGATTTAATAAATCCAACCAGTTGGATTTCACACATGTGGATGTAGTTTAAATGATTATTCAAACACTTTTTATCTTTGGTTTATTTTGCAAACTGTTTTGATTTTTCTCTGAGAAAGATGCTTTAAAATAAACTTACTGAGTTGAACTTGAATTGAAAGGTTTAATCTGGCGTTAGAAACTTTAAACCAAATGTTTTTGTTTCTGTAGTTTTTGAGTGATGTAGGAATGTTAGTACAAGCTTTTTGTAAGTCAGTGTCTTGCAGCCAACCTTTTTTGTACAGATGAGACCTTGAGGGAATTTTCCCACAATATTCTCCGCACTTCTCAGAGGAACTTGGATAAAAAACATTCCCTGTCTCCTCACTGTGTTGTCTGTGCCGAGGTTGTTTTTTTTTTTCTGTGAAAAGCCGGATGAGTCATTCCTTTGGAATGCTGCAAGCATCAAATGTTCCTTCTTTTCTTCTACACCTTTTTCTTTCTTTTCCTTGTTCACCAGTTGCTTTTACAGGAAACGCACTTTAGTTTCTGTAGAATCAAGAAGTCCTCGAGTGCCACAGAGAGGATTATTTAGTTATGGAAATGATTTATCTGTGTATAATGAAAACTAAAACAAATACAGCAGCTCTTCTGAGGAAGAGCCTTCAGAATGCCAGTGCACGGTTTGGGTTGTTGCTCCTGATTCCACTGCGGATAGTAACCAGTCAATAACTTCAGCTCTGACAGATAGTTGATGTTATTTGTATTTGAAACAGGTTTTATAAATTTGTCTTTATTTCTTGAACATTTCAACCAAAGTTTGCTCCACTGCACTTTTATACTTGTTCGATTGTGGATAAAGCGAAGCCTGCGTCTGCTCCTGTAAGAGCAAGTCAGGTTAGAGAGGTTTTCAATGTTTGTAGGTGAAGAGCTTTATAACCACCTGTGTATTTGTAACTGTAGCATGTGTCTTTCTGCCTGTA
Source organism: Pachypanchax playfairii (assembly GCA_006937955.1). Lineage (NCBI taxonomy): Eukaryota > Metazoa > Chordata > Actinopteri > Cyprinodontiformes > Aplocheilidae > Pachypanchax > Pachypanchax playfairii. The sequence goes on along the minus strand of SSNP01000022.1, from coordinate 3,893,165 downwards.
GATGCCTGTTTCTGTTAGTCTGTTTCTTTGTGTGAATGTTCTTTGCTGTGTTATGTGTTTCGTCAGTGTCTGAGCTCACTGACAGGAGGAACTTTAGAGCCTGGGGCTACCTCATGATCAGTCCTATTTTTACAGGGAGGAATCTCTGACTCTCCCTCCAAACTCCTCCTGTGGAGGGGAGAAAGTGGCGCCTTTGGGTGGTCAGCTGTAACTAGAGCCCTTTGAACCCATACGTGCACTTTCAGTGATACAGACGCTCTCAGTGGAATGTTAATATGTCTCAGTAAAGATCAACACTCAGGACAGCAGCAGAATCTCTGTGGAGTAAAATATGAACGCTATAATCTGAAGATTAATTTTCTACAGGAGTTATAAGTGACATAATAAAGACATTTAACTCCTACCAGATAATAACAATGTCTTAAAGGGACAGTTAATAAATGATACCATGATTCAAATAAATGTATTTGCTGCAGGTTGGGGTGAGTCTTACTCCCAGAAGAAGGACTCCTCATCATGGGGGGAGCCCACAGCTGGTCCACCTGTCACGGTGGACAATGGGACATCAGCCTGGGGGAAGCCCACAGACAGCAGCTGGGATGAACCCAGCAGGGAGAGCAGAGAGTCTGGATGGGGCACCCAGAACAAATCTGGTAAGCAGGACTCAGGAAACCCACAATCACTCTGATGAACACTGATGACTGCTGGGAATATTAACACCTATGTTATAAAATTATTTTTAAAGGTATAAGAATAAAATTTTAAAACTAAATATTCTAAGAATATTTTTTGGAACTACAGCATGATTTTACTTATGAAAATTTCATATAAGTGCTGCAGTTTTGTATGTTCAGTTTCTACATCTCACCTTGATGTATTCAGGTCCTAAGCCCATGGAGACGTGGTGCGCCGAAGACGTGTCCATGAGCAACAGCTGGGATCAGGAAGAGGAGGTGGAGATCGGAATGTGGAGCAACAGCCAGCATGACACCAGGTCTCATGACCAAAACACCTGGAACTACAAGCATAAAAGCTCCAACAAGGTTTGTCCCTTCAAAATCACACAGATATCTTAAACATGACTCAGGAACATTTAATGTCAGCTGATCTGGGATCTGTGCAGAGATGTTTAAGCTGCTCATCTTCCTTTTTTGTTCCATTTCAGATGAACAAACCAGTCAACAAACAGGATGAACCCTGGATGAAACCTTTCATCAACCAGTTCAACAACATGAACTTCTCTGTAAGTATCACCTGTTACCTCCAAGTTTAGGATCTTCTTAGTATAAACAGAATCACAAACATTATATGAAAAGAAAACAACTTAAACAAAATCTGATCATGAAGTACCAGAATCAGCAGATGTCATGAAACTTACATTTTAGCATGTAATAAAAACAGCAGCTGTTCACTCTACCTGTCATCAGTAACATGTTACACACAAATTCCTTCAATTCTGTAACTCTGCTACTGTTTGTGTTGGAAAAAAACATCTCAGAAAGAAGAGAACACCGGTTTACGGGGATATTTGGTGAATTTTGAAAGCACAAATCATTTGTAAGGAGCTGCTGTGGGAAGAAGACAGGTGGAAAATCAGCTCTGCATACATTTTACTTTGTGCACAAGTGTTTTCAAGAAACTTTATACTGAATGGAGAGGAACTGTATCAAGAGATGTTCCCTGTGTGATACTTTGTATTTAAAGGTCTTGTTCTATTCACCCGGAGCTTCATGACCACTTTCCCCCTTTAACTCTTTCTGTCTTTAAACCTGCAGAGAGACTGTCCCGATGACTCCATGAAGGCAGCAGCAGGGATGGTTACAGACAAGCGAATGGACATGAGCAGTATGGGAGACTTCAATGGTGTAATGGGAAAGAACTTAGGATCCCGACATCAGTTCCATAAGGATTCTGCCATGGATCGCAATCCTTACTTTGACAAGGTAAGCTAAGTGTAAACCACCGGTTTAGTGAAGAAGTCTCGTGTGGTAAATCTCTGGTTGTGTCGTGTTTTCAACCCTCTTCTTCCCCTTAGTGGTTGTTCCAACACGCTGCATGAATTCTTATGTACTTGTTTCTTTTTCTGCTTCAAGAGTAAATGAAACAAAACAAACTTACATGATGAATTGTAGGAACTGCTATTTTTCTGAGTATATTTTACCTTTAAAGTGATAAAGTGTCCTAGTTGTTTACAAACTGCTGGGAGTTCGTTTGGCTTTGCTGCTTTTGCTCTAACTCTTATGCTTATCGCATTTCTTTGTTTCCACTTTTTAAACTGTTTTTAATTTTGTTCCATCTACAGTTGACCCCCCCAAAACTTACTGGGATTACATTCCCAGAGCACCCACAGATGTGAAAAACTGCAAAGTTGGGATTTAGTAAAAAAAAAAAAAAAACTTATTTCCCCTAAAACACGAGTCTAATCTCTAATTCAGTTTCAAACTTTTATTAATGCATCACATGTTTTTTTTTTTTTGTTTGAAGGGTAAGTGTAAAACCATAGACAGTACTGTTCAGTACTTTGCAGTACATACTGTACTGCTGTCTGCTGCAGTTCTAGAATTTAATATTTACTTTGATTGATCGACGTCTGTTTTCTTTGGTATACGGAGGGTAAATACTGTAATTTAGTAAAATTACAGTAAAATGTACTGGTAGTTTAAAAATGATATGATGATGATATGATGTACAGCCTGAGAGTTCATCACCACCCTAAGCAGCATTTTTACTAGTTAAATTACTGTGAAAAAAAGCCACAAAACATGTGGAGGATATTTACAGTTGTCTTATTTTTGCAGACAATTAGATTGGAAGGAAAAGTTTTGAACCAAGACTTTGTGGGTGTCTACTGTATGAAACGTCTCCTTTTTCACAAAACTCACGTTTCTCATTTATCACTTCTGCTTGTTTAGTAATTTTTTTTTTGTGCATCATCATACGGTTTCCTGTTTCCACATCTTCCTCCTTCACCTGCCCTCTTCTTGTCTTCCTATGAAAAATTAATTCTTTTCTCTTTTCTCCTTCTTTGTGCTTGTTTGGCTGGCGATGTGCTTCCTGTCCCTCTGTGCTTTCTGTCCCATCTGCCGTGCAACCTGGCCTTTGCTTCTGCAGCTTTCTACCTTTGATAATCCAGCTTCTGATGAGCTCTCCTCCAATCAAAGCATGAGCCTTTCCCCTAGCAGTTCTGCTCAGCCTGTCCCCTGTCTCAGTTCTGGGCCATCTCCTTCCCACTCTAGTTCTGGGGCTGCTGTGCAGGTGAGTGTGGCGGGATGAGGAGGTGGTCGTGTTTTGGTCCTGAGCCTGTGGCTTCACATGGTCACATCCATGAGTGTTGAGCCAGAATATTATAGATAATATTAAAGCCTTTTTTTAAATAGAAATGTGACGCAATCTCAATGTTTTCACTTATTTTTATACATTTAAGATTGTTTATTCTAAGGCTGCTGGTATTTTTGGGTTATATTACAGTAAAATATTGTGATTGATCATTTATTTATTGTTGTCTTGGTGTTTGTGTTTGCATCTCTTTCAGAATGTAAACCCTATTTTGGGTGGCAGTAGCATAGCACAGGGCCGAGGCGGCCCCCAGTCCCAACCCCCACCTCAATCCAATCTTCGCAATCAAGTGCCTCCATCCATCCTCCCCTCTCAGGTAGCATGAACAAAAAATACTACATACATGTGCAAAAGCAAACTGAACCGGCCAAATCATGTGCGCAACATACTCGAACATTTTTAATTAACTTTTTTGTATTTGATGTTTTAATTGGGTTTCTGTTTCTAGAGATGCTGATGTGAAAATATTATCAGAATGAAACACACTTTCTAGATTTGACCACAGCCTTTTTAAAAGAATCTATTTCCTCCAAAAAGCATCTTTTCGTTGCTAGATCCACGTGGTTTAATTAGCACCCAAATTGCAGTAAAGTGTGAAACTGAACAGTTTGTTTTCCTCCAGGTCCCCCCATCCCTGTTGAAGTACCCAGGAGCAAATGGTGGTCTGAACCCCCTGTTTGGCCCTCAGCAGGTGGCTATGCTTAACCAACTCTCCCAGCTCAACCAGCTGTCTCAGCTCAACCAGATCAACCAGTTGCAGGTACAGAAAGCATTTATTTTGCATATAATTAACTTATACTGCTCCGCCCACTTTAAGTTCCACAGTTTTGTTACTTGGTATCATTATCAATTAAAAATGTGGTTCTCCAGTAAAGAGGTTCACAAATGCTTGTCTGTGTTAACTAATCAAACACTACTGCTACAGTTAACAGTGTTTTATTTCTTTCTGCAGCGTCTTCTTCTCCAGCATCAGCAGCAGCAAAAAGCTCAAAGCCAGAGAAACATGTCGGTGGGTCGTCAGAATGAACAGGTGGGACAAACCTGACTCTTAATTTAGGAGTTGTATAGCAGTAATTTTATCTTGGATTTCTTTAACTTCTATTTTCTTCCTCCAGACACGTCCTATTGGTTCATCTCCATCACTGATGCAGCCTCCCCGACACCTGGCCCCCTCCCTGCTGAAGCAGGCCCTGCCACTCAAAACATACCCTGAAAGCTACTTGTCCCAGAATCCATCTGAGATGCAGAAGGATGCTGCCACCATCGGATCCTTCAACAACTTCCCTTTAAGTATGTTACCTTCTAGCAGTCTTGTCTGCCTGGTGTCGTTCAGGTGTGACTGACCTGTTCTCCTCTGCTTCAGGCTTGAACTCTAACCTGAATGTATCCCTGGACATGGGCGTAGGTGGTGGAAGTAGTGCTGGTGGTGGAGCCGTTAACTACAAAGAGCCTCCCCAGTCCAGACTGAAGAAACTCTGGGCTGCTGACACTCTGGAGCAGAACAGCAATCCTGGTACATAAGAACTTGAATATGTTTTCTGCAGTAGGCTGATTGCATTCGTTAAAGTATTGTTGCCACGGTAACTGAGTGCATTGCTCCCACAGGTGCTATGTCGTCTGGGCTGCGTCTGGAGGACTCTCCCTTCTATGATTTCCTGTCTCCTGGCCCATCTCCCCTGAGTCCTCCTGGCCAATCAATGGGCTCAGTGGGTGATGGCTGGCCCCCACGTGCCAACTCCCCCCCACCCCATGGAAACACTGTCACCTGGCCCCCAGGTACACGAGCCTTCTCATACACATATGTTTTCACTTGCTTGCTTTGACAACGTCTGATCGCTTTGTGATCTTATTTGCAGAGTTCCGGCCCGGGGAGCCTTGGAAAGGTTACCCCAATATCGACCCTGAGACTGACCCTTATGTGACCCCTGGCAGTGTCATCAACAACCTCTCCATCAACACCGTCCGTGACACAGACCACCTCAGGGACAGGAACAATGGTAAGTCACTCATGCCACCGAATCAACCAACATGATGGATTCTGATCACAGATCTGACATGTGACCCTGCTGTTAATGTTCCTCAGGGCCATCCTCATCACTGAACACCACGATGCCTTCTAACAGTGCCTGGTCATCCATTCGTGCCTCCAGCCACAGCGGTTCCCTCACCAGTACAGCACAAAGCACTTCAGGTGTGTTTCACATTCACTCCACCACAAACAAACTAAATTGAGAAGTGTTCCAGATGTCCAGACACAAGGAAAATTTGCACTGCAGAAGTTTTTCAGAATAAGAGCAAGGAAGTAGAGAACTCTCCCAAAAGTTTAAGACACTTTGGAAACTCTATTTGTTAATGTAGTTTGCAGCCCAGTGAGCTGCGTTCAGATAGAAATAGGAGGAGTTCAGTGTGACCAGAGTTCAATATATCTAACTCTTCAAAGACTCACATGTGCTTAGGAACATAAAACTACCCGTATCAATATACATTTGGTGTCACAGTGTGAAGCTAATTTGTAAATTAATGGAATTTTGTAAACAACTTTTCTTCCCCCTCCCAACAATAGCTCGACCCAGTGAGTCAAAGTGGTCTCCTGGCGGCGGGTCTGTGTCCAACTCGTCTTTAGCTCATGAGCTTTGGAAGGTTCCCCTGTCTCCCAAGCCACCATCAGTACCAGCCCCCTCCAGACCACCGCCCGGCCTCACCAGCCAGAAGCCCAACCCTGCCCCCACTGGCTGGGACGGCCCTGCCCTGAGGCTGGGGGGCTGGGGCTCCACGGAGTCCAGATACACACCTGGTGAGTGTTTGGTTTGTCTTGACGTAATAATTCTGAGAATTTTCTGAAAAACGAACTAAACTGTTAATATTTTCTCTCCCATCATGAAGTTTTTAATACTTTGATCTTTGAACACATTTGGTTTGTTTCACATTTAAAACTCTGCCATGGTGGTACTGTTCCAGTTGTTTTAACTTCATATTCTTTAACTGTATTTACATTTCAGATTATCAGTATGAGACTCAGCTAAAAGTCAGTTTTTTCTTGCAGATTATAATCCCGTACTTTGTTATTGACAGGTTCCAGCTGGGGTGAAAGCAGCAGCTCAGGGAGAACCCAATGGCTTGTTCTGAAAAATCTCACACCTCAGGTACGTCCATCGATAGAACAAACATTTATACTGTGTTACAAATACAACTGAGTGATAACGGTGAGCAGATAATTTATTCAGCTCTGTTTTTGTGTCAGATTGACGGCTCTACACTGAGGACCTTGTGCATGCAGCACGGCCCTCTGATCACATTCCACCTCAACCTGCCACATGGTAACGCTGTGGTTTGCTACAGCTCAAAGGATGAAGCCGCCAAGGCCCAGAAGAGCCTGCACATGTAAGGACATCAGACACCTTCTAGTCCAGAGGTGTTAGACTCCAGTCCTCCAAGGATGCTATCCTACAGGTTTTAGATGTTACTCTGCTTCAACACACCTGGTTTGAATGAGCAGATGGTTAACAGGCTTCAGCAGAATGTGATCACATGACAAAGTAATTAAATAATTTCACTCGGGTGTGTTGGAGCTGAAAAACATCTAAAACATGCAGGATACTGGAGGACTGGAGTCTGATACCCCTGTTCCTGAATTTAGTCCTGTAGCAACAACTCTGGACAGTCTGAGGTGCCGTCCACACAGGTCGGGTTAAAACCCTCGTCTGTCGTGTCTTTATGTGTAGTTTGATGTTCTTCAGGTCTTCAGCTGCAGAAGAACCTGCATCAGTTCTGCTAACAGTTAGAGCCGCGTAATGCACATGATGGATGCGTTAATGGTTACAGTCACGTCTGATGTTGGTGCTGACTCACTCAGTCGCTTGTTGTTGTCTTTGCAGGTGTGTTTTGGGGAACACTACTATTCTGGCTGAGTTCGCCAGTGAGGAGGAAATCAACCGTTTCTTTGCACAAGGACAGTCATTGGCCACTCCCTCCTCTGGCTGGCAGGCCATCGGCTCTTCTCAGAGCAGAATGGATCAGTCTCATCCTTTTCCCAGCCGCACCTCTGAACCGAACCAGTGGAGCAGCGGCGAACTGCACAGATCCTCTCTCTGGGGTGGGCCCAGCTATTCCAGTAGCCTGTGGGGGAGCCCCAGCAGCTCTGAGCCAGGGAGGATCAGCAGCCCCTCTCCAATCAGCTCCTTCCTCCCGGTGGATCACCTGACAGGGGGCGGCGACTCCATGTGAACTGCCTTCCAGTCGAACAGGCTGGGCAGGGAAGGGTCAGTAGAGAATCGTTAATCATCAGAAGAAAAATGAGAAAAGAAAAAAAAAGTAGTTCTAAAATGCAATGGCACTAGTTGGACTCTTTCTCACTTACAAGATATTTAACAAAACGGGGTCTCCCCTGTGGAAAACAAGTTACGTTTCTCTTTCTGCACATATGTCCACTTTGTTTTAGCCCAAAAACATATCAGTCGGAATACTTGAATCATGCAGGCCAATTCTATAATGTGAACGGATGGATATTTGCTTCCAGGTAGTGCTCTTTCAGACCGAAAAAAGCTTCAGTCAAGTTCATTATTATTATTATTATTATATATATACTTTTGTTTCATTCGTCATGTTTATTTGAATTCCAAGATTTTTTTATTTTGAACATTTTCATTTTATTTTATTCTTTGCGTTTGTTTGCTGACAATGTTGGAGAATGAGCTTTTTCAACTTTGCACTGAATGTGGTTTTTTCTCAGTATATAATCTGCAATATAGAGGGAGCAGCCAGTTTTTCCAGTGTAGCTGTTTACTCATTGAGGTCCTTATTGTGTGTGTGTGTGTGTGTGTGTGTGTGTGTGTGTGTGTGTGTGTGTGTGTGTGTGTGTGTGTGTGTGTGTGTGGAAGTACTTTGTGTGTATGTTGTGAAAGAGTATGTGTGCGCTCCTCTCTGCCTTGGCACGCCTACCTTACTGCGTTGTTGTGGAGTTCAAGATCAACAAATAGTTAAAGAATAAAAACCGGTTTTAGGATGATTATCGGATGAAAGAAAAAAATTGACATTAAGAAGTATTGCACCAATTTTTGTTTTAAAACTAAAGAAAGTTGAGCTCTGCAGTGCAAAGGACTGTAGCCGCAGCTGGGACTAGCAAGCCCCGCCCATTCTAATGTAGGGGGCGGGGTTTATCTAGCAAGCCCTACCTGTAAAGCCCCCTAGTGGGCAGGGAGGGAACAGCACTTTCAGAATAGGCTTTCAATGTTTTGGAGGTGCCACACTGCAACCTCTTGTTTACAAGACTTAGGAGGCAGAACGTGTGTTCATTCTTCATTTTAAAAGAAGATAAAATAAAATACAAAAAAAAAATTTAAAAGCTTTAAAAATGTGTTAAAAAAAATAAAAAAACAAAAAAAACCATAAAAAAATGAACTCTTACTGAGGATGAAGACGATGTGTTTAAACTCTGGGAATTCGGATCAGTGTTTTTTGGCCATGGCGTTGGTTATTTAAACTATTCCTCTCGTCTGCTAAATAACCAGCAATGGTTCTCAGGAAATTAAGCCAGTTTCCCCCCCTTCTTGTAGTTGAATTAAAAAAGAAATACTACTCCTTGTAGGAAAGGAAGATCCAACATCTAGCACTGAAAACTATGTATAGGTCTTTATTATTTTTATTTTGTTTCCTCTGCCAAATAACTGCTTTAAGCTGGAGAAGCTCACACACTGCTTTTAATATGCTGTCTTTAAAGAGGCGAGGGGGGGGCGTCCTAGTGCGCGACCTGGTGCGCTCCGGCCCCCCTCCTCCACTCCTCCACCTCACTGTTGTATAAATGGTGGGGAGTGTTTAATGTAAGTGTGTCGGTGTGAAATGTTCTGTCTTGTCAGACTTCTAAACCAAGAGAAAGGCAAATCTGTATCTATGCATAACGTTCCCTCTCACATTCACAAGCCTGCTGAGAGGCGTTTTGTTCTTTCCCTTTGTCTCCAAATGTTTGAAATGTTTCATTTAGTACAACAAATGCTAAATATACCATGTTTTTTTTTCTTTTTTGCTTTTAAATCATTGCCACAAATGGTGTTTGAGAAAAAAAAGAAGAAAAACTTTAAAATCCTGTTTAGATTGAAGATATTTTACCAGTGCAAAAGTCGTCCACATTTCATTGCCTTGATCCTAATTGTGTCCGAAGATGCAACAACAAGTCAAGTGGCTTCTACCTGTTTACAAATAGAAAATGATTGTATTGTTGTACTGTTTTATTATTTTTCTTCCCTTCCTGTGATTCGGGGGAGGGCGGGGTACTCATCTGAAGATTCTAACGTCATGACTCTGTGTGTGTGTTAACAGTGTGAATGTAATCCACCAGTGGTGTGTGTTGACAGGAAAAAACTACTAGCGTGAATATAAAGTTTAACCTGTATACCAGTGATTGTTAAGTTCCGATAATGCACAATGTTATTGCGACAAAACAAAAAGCTTCAGAGTGCGTGGACGAGATCAGCATTAGCGAAGCCATGGACCTTAATTTCTTGATTTGTTTTTGTTTTTCTTGTTGTTTCCCTCATCAACATAGGTTTTTATTTCAGAAGTACAATAATCACTGGCTTTAGTTGTGTTTGGAGTTCAGCAGTGAATATCTAACCACTTTAAAGCAGATGTAGTGAAACGGAACCTTGAGTATTACAGTGGTGTGTGCCAGTATTTAACGCTCTTTACCAAATACTTCAATCATACAAAAAGATTAGTTTACTTAATTCCACATCTGTTTGCTTAAACTATATATATAAATCTCTCTATATAAATATATATGAATCATATTTGTTTTGTCTCGTTTTCAGATGCAACATCAGAACTGTGTTTGTCGTGTATTTTTGCATTAACTTAATTTGACTATTTGAATTGAGGAGCCTTGGATTTTGCACTTGAATTGATTTGGAGGAGAAGGCCGCGTGAGGGCGGAGTCTGTCAGACGGGAAGGGTGTCGCCGTAGTGCGACGCCATTATGTGCGTGTGTCTATTTGAAGTGCTTGTTTGGTGCTCATGTTGATCCCAGTGAAGAAGAGTCCCGTCGCCTCGCTCTCTGAGTCGAAACAGATTAAAATACAAAGCCTCAATCCAACTCCTCCGGCCGCTCAGCAGCCTTATCCGTGTGGTCACCGCACAGGAAGAAACGCACCTACTGCTCGCGGCAGGTCAGATTTATACTGACCACGCCGGGTTACCCTGGCAACCGCTGGGCTGGAACTGCTCGTGTCTCGAGCTCGACTGAAACAAAGTTCGCCCGTCGTAACTCAGGCAAAGGGGCTGAGACTTTACAGCGGACTGGGTTCTTCCAGGCTTTTCAGGGACTGAGTTTCGCTTGCCCTCCTTTGCTGGTTTAGGATCAGCTGTCCTGATGATCCTCTTCAGCTTAACTACAGGAGAGGAGACGTAAAACTGACAGACACGAGGGCAAGTGAGCTGCACTTCGTCCATAATGTTTCCTTTCTGCTCATTGAATTCAACTTTTATTTCTTTATGATTTTTTGGTGACGCTTATCTCAGAGCAGCTTGGTCCTCCTTCAGTGTGTTGTCCTCAACCCTCAGCAGGACAGTAACTGGTCTGGGATCAGGAGGTGGCATCGCTGTGCTGTTAGAGAAGGGATGAGCAGCGTCTGTAAAAACGCCTCTCAGTAATGTTACTGTTATGTTTCCCAGTGTCAATTTTTACTGTCTTTGTCTCGTCCAATCTACTGTCATGTGTGTGTGTGTGTGTGCAGAAAGTGTGTGTGTGATTATATCATGCCAAATTGAGGAGGGAGGGGTCGATAGGGAAGGAAAGGGATAGATTTGTGTTTTTAGTTGTGTGTGTGCATATGTGTATTAAAAAAGCTGGACAATATGAAATGCTTGAAGAAAAAAAAAATTGCAAGAGGAGGATGTGAGAAAAACCACCACGAGCAACGTACAATCCCCCAGAGCTGCCAAGCAGCTTGTCGACAGGGCCGGGTGAGGGGAGGCAAGAAGGAAGTGATGCTCTACTACTTTTTAATATTTAAGAAAATAATAATAATGTGACTTGTTGTGTTTCTCTTAACTATCCTGTGAGTAACTGCTATCATAACACACACCCGACGGCTCCTACGGTCGATCAAAAGTGCTAAGGCTATTGTTATTTTTTTAACTTAAAAAAAAAACGTAAAAAAAAAATCCACACAAGCTGTGAGAATCTGCTGTTTTAGTTGTTTTACATTTAGTGTGACCAGACATGTACAAACCCTGAAAAGCTTTAGTCTAACCAGCACAAAGATGTGGGCGGGGACATCGGGGAGGGGCACAGTACCATGGGGTGGGGTGGGGGGGTGGGTGTTGCTCAGAGAGACTATGCAGTGGAGTGTTGAACCCAGGCTTCCATGTCCACCTTGGGTTTTCTTTTCTTTTCCTTTTTTTTAATTGAGTTTTCTTTAAATAATATTTTTAAAAGTCCCAAAATGCTTTTTAAACAAACCGCCGCTGAGACGCGATTCCCAATAACGTTTCTCAAACATGTGCCATCTTTAAATTGTGCTACTAATAATAATAATAAAAAAAAAAAAGACAAAAAAACAACACAACTGATAAACCTTTATTATCTAGCAGGCGTCAGGCCAGTTGTAGCAGGAGAGGACTGGATCCAATTCGCAAAGTCCATTTATTTTCACAGCTTGTCTCCTTGTTACGCCGAGGGGAGCGAGGCCGGTTTAAACTGCTAATTTTACACGACTACAATGTTTTTTATAGAGATTCTATCAAACCACAGTGAAGTAGTTGGATCACCTGTATACCTATTATGCACATTGCTTTGGGGAGACTGTTGAAACTATATATATAATATATATATATAAGAATATAAACGTACAGTGTCTATAATCAACCAAGAGGTCTTCGTCCTCTCAGACTAAACAGGAAGTACCTTTTTATTTTTTCAAATGTCTTCCTCGGCTCATCAAAGGATTTTATCTTAAAACTTCGGTGGAATCTGCACTTTTTGAAGGACAATCTTTATTTGTATGGGTATAAATTGACACAAAAAAAGTCGCCTGATATTATGTGGTATAGAAAACCAACTCCAGTGTGCTCTAATAATGAATGTCTCTTCCGATGCTGTATTTGTTTGGTTTCATTTAATCTTTTTATTCTTTTTGTTGCTTGGTTTGTTCTGTTTTTTTTTTCTCCTTATTTTTCTGAATTTTTAGTGCTCTTATGAGAATCTGTACTAAGGTGTAGAGTTGTAGGTAGTAGGTCTTCTGTTGGCTGTACTCGTATACTGATTACTGTTTGTAACCCTCTGGCTCCTGCAGCCAGCATACAAAGCTGTATAACTTGGGTACAACCCTCAATAAAAGACTAACAATGACACAAAGGTCACCTCAAGTGTGTTCTTTCATTCATTCTTTTTTGCAGGCTACACATCTAAATATTAAATGTTTTATTTTGAAAATCTAATGTGGTGCAGTTTTTTTCCCAACTTTAATTAGGATTAAGTTATGTAGCTGTAATAGAACAGTGATGCTTGCTGCATGTAGTGCTCAGATCCTCCAGCAGATGGCAGCAGACATGTAAAGTACAGGGGTAGAATGGGTTTATTTTAGTTAAAAGATTTTCAATATATTAAAACCAGATTTTAAATGAACACATGCAAAGTCTAGATAATGAAAGCAAAAAATTTTTGTCCTTGGGCAGACAGAGCACCTTTATTACCTGGCTACTGCATAAATGTTAGGCCCCACCCCCTCACTGTAAACCAAAAATATATATTTCCAGGTGCTAATTTCTGTAAATTAAAAATAATTTGCCTTATCATCCAATTGTTGCTTAAAACCAGGTGATTTGTCACTTCCAGCTCCATGTTTCTGGATGGAGATGCTTCATTTCTTAAATTATAACGAAACGTTTTCTCTTTTCTCAAACATTTACATTCCATCACAAGTGAAACGTAGTTTTAACAAAGATTTTAAAACAACAGTTCTGTTTGTGCTGCAGTGACAGTAAATCCTATTGATCCAAGTCTCAGTTCATCCAAACTAGAAATGCAGATTTAACTTTCCCTTTAAATGACGAGTTCTTTTGTAAAATGACCCGACAGCATGAACAGAACCATAGAACCGGTCTTTATTGATCTATTAAAGAAATTAGACATCAAAACCACAGGCAGAGGCCAAACAAAAATCAAATCAGAGCTGTGATGTGTCCTTTAAAGTTGTTTTATCGCTAAGCTCCCAACAACATGTTCATTTAAATACAGTGAAACACAAGACACGGCAGGCAGCGCACGATTTGCCTGGATGGACCGAAGAGTCGACAGTTCAAATGGAAATTGGTTTGATGCCCATCTGCTTCGTAAGTTTATCCTGTGGGGGGTGGGGTCATCTTCTGTGGGGGGATAAAAAAAAAACAGTGCAAAACTTACAAGAAGAAATGGATCAGAGTGCCTGACAGGCAGAACACAGGGACAGAAAACCCACCTACCTCCGAGCTACAGAATAGTTCACTCATAAACATCCTTTTTGTCTGCGATGTACTGCACGATCTCCTCTGGCGTCATCAACTTCTCTGCCTCTGCGTCTGGGATTTCGAAGCCTGCAGCAGAAACAAACCATGACTGTAATATGTGCTGAGAGCACACGTGTGAAGACTGCGACTGCAGGTGAAGATCATGGCTGGATGTAACGCGTCAAAACTCCCAGTTCAATACAAAAATAATACAGGATTTGTTCATTGTCATTTTATAATCACAGACTTCCACCAGGTTTGATATCTGTATAAGTCCACGTGGAGGTATACACTCACCAAACTCGTCCTCCATGGCCATTATGATCTCCACCTGGTCCAAACTGTCCAAACCCAAGTCCTTCATGAAGTGGGAGCTCGTCTGCAGCTGCAGGAAACAAACCAGGAAACAGATCAGGGATCCAGTAGAGAACTGGACTCAATAGAACATTTCCAATGAGTGTCTCATCAGCTTGTTCTTATTCTCACCTTTTCTGGGTTGATCTTGTCGTAGAGCTTCAGTACATACATGACGCGGTCTTTAATTGTTTCTAGAGTGAGAGGGGGCAAGTCTCCATACTGTCGGCACAACAACCCCCCTGCAGGGATCTAAATCAGAGCCGAGAGGGAGAAAAGACGAGAGAATGTGACGCCATCAGAACCAGCAGGTGAACGTTTCAACCTCATATTTACACATGAGGGTCCTTCATATCTGCATCATGGCTTGTTCCTAAACTTTCTATAAAACAGTTTTTATGTGTTAATGACCTCTTCCCTGAACTAAGATCATTTTTAAAGTACAAACACAATATATGTTATTTTTATACATTTTTTATTGTGAGTTTTAGCATTTTGTGCATTAGTAATTTTACAGATTTATTTTCCTACAACCCCAAATGACTGAAAAGTAACCTTCTGGCTACAACTCGTTATTAATCAATTAAAAATATTTTATGTTAATGTGTTTGAGTAAAATTGAAAAAGTTCAGAGTTTATCTTCAAATTGCTCCAGTAATCAGAGATAGATAATAGATAACAGATAAGATAATTTCAACAACTAGTTAGTGAGTTAGTTAGTGAACTCTGCTAACAGTTAGCTTTCTGCTAAGTGACTAGCAGTAAACGTTAAGCTCGCGCCACCAGAACGAGTCGTTACAGTCTCAGAAATCCTGGGCTGGATATACAATATACACACCGGTTCTAAGGACCGGTTGGGAAGCTCTGATGACATGCAGCCGGTCCGGTTAGCCTGAGAGTTCTGAAAGACATCAGTAGGTCATAGCTGCCAGGCCACGACCCAGCGAGGACTCACCTGGCTCCGAACGAACCACCGCGTCCTCCGGCGGTCTGCGACCAGCGAGACAGGTCGGTGGGTGGTAACTGCCGATATACCAGCGGCTCTGACTGCGAGGTTACCGGTGCAAGGCCTCAGCGAGGGCCGGCCGAATGAGCGGACACACTGCAGCAGGACACGGGCTGCCATGTTAGAGGAGAACCTCCTGGAGGATTAGCCGGAGCCAGAACAATCGATTTGAAGGGCTTTTCAGTACGCATGCGCTCAACGCAAACGGCCTCATTATTTCACATTTTACAGAATATTTAGGTTTTGTTTCGCGTATAAAAACAAACTTCCAAACTATTCGTACAGCAATAACTAATTTGAGAGAAATAAAACTTTAAAAGTGTTCAGGAACAAAGATTCAGATTAGACAAGACCAATCGAAATCAGAACGCGTTCGACACACGCCAGTTGAAAGCTGCGTTTTTTGATTACTGGTAATTAATAATTAAATGTTACACGGTTTTACTAGATTTTATTCAAATGTAGGCACGCACACAAACGCAGGCACCAACCTTTGTTAGGGTTTTATACTACTGGCTGGTTATTTTAATTAAAGAGGACAAATGTTCCAATTTCACAGCTGTTTTCAATGTTCATGTGACAGAGCTAAACTTGATGCATAAACGTAAACACACCTGTCCACTAGAGGGAGCTATTTCTCAGGTGTACGAAGAGACACGACTCTGTAACCGTGTGCGCAAGTTTCTCAAACTTTTGTTTTCAGATTGTGATAGTAAAGAAATTACAAACAACAACTGATTTATGTATTCATGGTTTTCTGAATAATTTACCAAAATAAATAAAAATGATTATAAAATAATGTTACGTTACACAAGCTGCCTGTGAAATAAATACTAAACATACAAAGTACGTTAGTACTTTACATGGCCAAAATACGTTAGTATTTGTTAAGATAAAGTATTAATAATCATTTCTAAAACTCACATTTATTTATTTAAAAATAAAACATTTTGTTAAGAACGTGTTTTAGAGTTTCTTTGTGTGCAGTTTGGCATTTGAGATTGTTTTTTGTGATTTCTTTTTACATTGACATTCTTTTGGATAAATAAGAACAGTTTTATGAATGTAATAGTTTGGTGTAATAAGACATTTCAAACGCGTCTGGGTTTTTAAATCAATATCAAACTTTAGTGTTGTTATTTATTATTGTTGATGTTTTTTTGGCTTTTATTTTTTAAAAGTTGCTCGGTGTTGACGTCACATCCTGTCCTGCGCAAAAGAACGGAAGCGGAGAGGGGCGAGCTATTGCTCGATGCTGTAGATGTTATTGTTAAATAATTCCTTCATTAATTCTTCGACTTTCCAAACATGGAGCTTTCTGAAATATTGTACAACAAAGCGGAATATATCGAGACGGTAACGTGTCTGACTTCCGGTTCTTTCTGTAGCTAAATGAGCTGTTTGGTTGAAAAAGGGTGGCGGATCAGAGAGATCCAGATAACCAGTAACCAAATAATAACCAGTATTTTCATTTTATTTCAGGCATCTGGAAACAAAGTGAGCAGGCAGTCTGTGCTGTGCGGGAGTCAAAACATCGTTCTCAATGGCAAAGTAAGGAAACAGTAAAACACACCTGGTGGGTGACACACTTCTGGTTCTGACCTGTGTGTGTGTGTGTGTGTGTGTGTGTGTCACCTGCAGACTATTGTTATGAATGACTGCATCATCAGGGGAGACCTAGCTAACGTCCGAGTGGGGAGACACTGTGTGGTGAAGAGCCGCAGTGTCATAAGACCACCTTTCAAAAAGTTCAGCAAAGGGTAAAGTATTCACCTGTTTCACAGATTCGAGTCCTTCCTGTGGTGCTTCTAGTGATCTAGACTCTAGTCATTTTAATCAAGTGGTGTAAAACAGTCCTAAGGAAGTTTTTTCATTTTGAATATTATGAACTCTAAATTCAGTTTTGAATCATTCTAATGGGAATGAGTCAAGATCAATGAACTCTGATCCAGGGGCGTGTCCAAAGGGGTAACGGGGGTTGGGTGTTATGGCCCACCCCTCCAATTAAACTAGCTACCCAAGCCATTAATCAAGGATAATGATTAATGAAAGTGTAACATTGTTTTTGTGTTTTTACAGATTTTGATTATCATTATTTATGTGGCCATCAACCAATTGTAAACAGTTTATAATTTTGTAAAAACTAGAATTTATTTAAGGTTATGAGCCATTTACATGTTCCACCTGTTTCAAAATCTGTTCCCCTTCACGGCCACCCCAACAAAGATTTTCTTGACACGCCCCTGCTATGATCTGCATGATGATCCTAAACTTTGCAGGCATTGAAACCATCTT
>SSNP01000022.1:3851000-3875219 GCA_006937955.1 Pachypanchax playfairii | reverse complement strand
GTGTATAAGAGACAGCCCGCAGTTGAAACCACGCCTAGCATGCTGCTGGCTAAAAGCTGTTAGCATAAGACGTATCAAACAGGAAGAGAGAACGTCTAATGTTGCCATGCGCAGCGGGGCAGGAAACAGTATACCTTGCTCTCATAGGCTAGTTTGTCAGCCAATCAGAGTCCAGCAAATACGAATAATGAACGAGCTGCTGTCCGAAGCCTGACGGAAGGAGCCGGAACCACCCAAATTTTAATGCAGACAGATTGAAAGGTCTGTTAATCAGTGTTTCCAAACGTTTTTTAGATATAAAATGTTTCATATTACTGGTTAATACTTAAGAAATAACAACAAGGTCATGAAATTTGTATGAAATGGCCTTTTTAAAGAAAGTAGAAAAGTTAAAGGGTTGTCAGAGTTGAGCAATAAAATATTCTCCTGATGTCTATCCTGCAGTGTAACAGCATCTAACAATAATTCAGCCTTTCGTCTTGCTTCCTGTTTTTGGTGTATTTTTGTTGCAGTGCCTCATGCAGGACCAGCTGCAGCGTTTTGGACTGATTTTGTGTGAATGAGGATATTTCTGAAAAGTGTACAGTTTATACAAGGCAGTTTGCAGAAATGATGAGGACAAGGTCTCAGATCAGCAGTAAGAAAGAAACCGTGTCCTTTAGTCACACGATGGACAAACTGCTGAGCAGCAGCACAGATCAGAGAAACAAGGTGCTCATTGTTGAGTGTTCAGTGCAGCTCGTCATATGTCTCAGTTATGCCTGTATTAGTGGAAACACTTTAGTGGTAAGAGGCACCTTTTTATTTGAGACTTAAAAAACTGTTTCAGGTGTCCAGATGTTCGTGGTGGTCCTCCATCTCCTCATTGTATTAATTATTTTATGTCAAAGTTTTCCTTTGCATCATATTTGCGGAACAGATATTGTGACTTGTGAAACTTTTGAACTGTTTGCCTTCACCTCGGTGTCAGCTGATGAATGGAAATCCTTTGATTCTTCAGATTTTAGGAACAGGCTTGTGTAACTGAAAGAAGCTTCTCGAAGAAGCAGATATTTGACCAGATTTATTTTGGCTCTTTGTTTTGCTCTTAACACGCAGGGTCGTCGGTGTGTGCTCAAAGACTGCTGCAAGATCTTAGACAACACCGTACTTCCACCTGAGACGGTGGTCCCGCCTTTCACCGTCTTCTCCGGATGTCCAGGTCAGCAGGAAACACACGACCTGTTCCAAATACAAAAAATACATCAGGTAACTGTTGGTCTTGTGTCGTCAAAGGTTTGTTTTCAGGAGAGCTTCCTGAGTGCACACAGGACCTGATGATTGATGTGACCAAGAGCTACTACCAGAAGTTCCTACCCCTCAGTCAGATCTGAACCCCCTAAACCCGTTCAGCCTGTCAGATGCTCCTGTAGAACTGCGATGGACTTTTGTGAGCTCAACTTCTAGTTTTCATCCCTGAAACCTCCCAAACAAAAATGGTTGTAAGATTAAAGGTCGTATGAGAGAAGAAGGATGACTGAAGAAAACTTCTGGACCAAAACAGCAGCAACAATTTCTTCATGTTCTGCGTCCAACGAAGAATTAAATTAAGTGTATTTGTGTTTTCTCCTCAATCAGCTCTTAATAAAGTATGTGACATGTTTTGGATTGTTTTCTGGTTTAATCTTATGATGCTGCTGCAAGATTATGCTCGTCTCTGCAGCAGCTGCTGTCAAGCAAAAATACAACCCAACTCCAAAAAATCTGGTAAATTAAAACAGACCACATATGTTTACAAATCTCATAAACCATTATTTTATTCCCAGTAAAACAAACATGTCAGAAACTGAGACTTTTTACTATTTTACAGAAAAATTATTTGCTCATTTTTAATTTGGTGGCAGCATCAAATCTAAAAAAAACAACCAGAAGCAACATTTGTATAAAAAGTATAAAATACTTCAGTTTCAACATCTGACATGTTGTTTACGTTCTACTGGGATTGAACATGTCTTTCAAGTTTGTAAATAATTGCTTTCTGTCTTTATTTACATTTAACATGATATTCCTACTTTTGGAACTGGGGTTGTTTCACCACGTTTCAGAGTAAAAGCTGTTCAGCGGTGTGGAAACAAGCACGTCATCACATGTAGCGTCATTTTTACCAGTCAGTTCCTTCCTGATTCTGTCCTCTGGCGCCCCCTTGTGCTTCCAATGTTTCATTTAAACGGAAGAAAAACAGTTTTTCTGAAAAACATTTCATTTAAAAGAGTTTTAATATAATGCACAAGCTGTGTAGACTAGCGCACATGCTTCTTCAGACTTACAAGGATATTAAAACGTTAATTTAAGATCTTTTGTCACAAATTTTTACAGCAAATAAAATCATAAGCCGTTCACTTCCAACTCAATAGTTTTATTTATCTTACAATGTGAACCACACAGATCATACCAATTAATTGTTAGGTATATAGATTAGCCATTTAGCAATTTGTTTAACAAATAAGTATCCAGAAACAGCTGATCATAGTGTTGGCTCCAGAGACATGTGGCATGAGTCGGCCTGCTTCAGACAACTGATGAAGGCCGTGACTGGCTAAAGAAACAAAACAAACGTAAGTGCCACCTCTTCTGTAACCACACTAACCAGTAGGGGCAACAGCTTCAGCACTACGACTTCATAATCAAACAAAAACTAATTAAAATTGTCCTATGATGAATTTCTTTTTCAGGTCAGGTAAAATGACGTCATCAAACAGAGAGCTCACTGCTTCATTACGTTTTTTAGCTTAGTCTTCCTACAAGGTGGAGTGTTGGACAAACAATGTCAAATAAGAACATCTCCAAACTGCTACGGACTTGAAATGTGACTTTTTGGCAGCTCTGATAATCCAGATGGATGAAATGGTTGTTATATTGTTCACTTTACATAATAACTGATGCTAATCACAGTTTACAGGACATTGATTGCTGTTCGGCACCCAATGAGACCTCAGCAAGGATTAATTTATTAGGCTAATTCAACCTCAACTTCCTACGTTTTCTTCTTCTGTGGTTTCCTTTTATTTAAAGCTCCAGGTGCAGAAACTTTATTTTGACATATCTGACAACTCAGCTGATTCTTTGTCTACTGACAAGCTTACAATCATGAATATATGACAACTTCAAATGTAAAACATGAAATTAGTGACCAAGCCTTGACAGCATGGTGAACTGGCATGCTTTAAAACAACTAAAGAAAAATCCACTTTCCAGGCCATAAAATGTGAAGTGGCGCAAACAAAAAGAAAAAACAAACAGAACATCTCAAACTGCTCCGAGAGATGGAACAGGGAGACGTTTCCATCCTGGAGAACTCAAAGACAACGTCCAACTGCAGCCGTTCACATGGAAACAAGTCAGGATTAAAATCAAACAAGTTAAGGTTTAGCTTTAAGGATCTTTTAGAAAATATTGATACTAGATCAGTTCATTGTGACATTTGCATGTGGTAGCGTCTCCCGCTGTCCTTCCTCACTGAAGGAAGGAAACCAACATTACACAAATGAAATTAGCCCCAATATTCAAGTTTTGTCCTAATGCACACGTCCCTTTAACATTAAGCAGTGTACTGACACTGAATCTTAAAATCTATTCTAGATTAAGATTATCTTGTGTGTGCTGATGGCATCATGCCATTAGTGTGATAACGTCTTTAATTTATCCTTCTTTCCCAATAAATTAAATCATATGACAAACAATGAAGGACTCAGAGTCTCTGAATTTTTGTGGAGAGCAGATTTTTTAAAAGAAATGCTCCACGAGGCCAAATGTTGTGTGAGAGTTTCTGCAATTTAAAGTGTTTTACTTTTCTTTAAAAGCACCGAAACACAAATGTCGGCCCGCTCATAGTTACGACGAGCTGATTCCGATGGAAGAGCCGATTTGTTTGAGTTAAGAGGTGAAAGCTAAGTGCAAAACAATACTTCCTGGATCTCATCAGAACGGTCACACGAGTACATAAAACAGCAGCTGCTTTCATGATAAGACAAAAAGGGAGAGAGAGGGCGTCACAGTAAGCAAGTGGGCCGTTCCAGCTAACGTGCACACATACATGAAACGTCCTCCATGCTGTCCCAAAACAAAAAGCAACAGGGCGGCAACCTGCTGAGAAATTTAACACTGGTGGTTGAATGAAAAAAAGAAAAAAGGCGATAAGTGAAGTGGTCAGAAGAGATTCTGCTCTGAATGTCCAAACACCAGCAGCCTGCTACGTGCTCCTCGTAGACAGATATGCAACTGGTTCCTCGTGCACCTCCAGGTGAATTAACTCAGCTGACAGGCGTCAGATCGGCGGTGACGACACAACGATGGCTCATCTGATGATGGGGGAGGTCTTTTGACAAAAGTTAGGTCTGACATTTGGCGAGTAACTCCATCTACTGAGCGAAACTATTTGATCATGGCCCTCACTTCCTTGTTAAGGTGGCGGGTGAGGATGGGTGAGGTTAAGGGAGGGAAGCGCACCGACGTGTCAAAGGTCAAGCAGCACGGTGCACTTTCACCCCGAGAACTGTCTGCATCCAAGAATTAGGGTTTGCCTTTTTTAAACTTTCGTTGTCTCCTTTCCAGAACAGAGAGGCTGAAGAAACGTGCGATGGCGTTCAAACTTCC
The DNA here is from genome assembly GCA_006937955.1 of Pachypanchax playfairii. Lineage (NCBI taxonomy): Eukaryota > Metazoa > Chordata > Actinopteri > Cyprinodontiformes > Aplocheilidae > Pachypanchax > Pachypanchax playfairii. Next base: position 3,870,587 of record SSNP01000022.1, on the reverse strand, counting down.
AACTAAAGCTGCTCTCACACACACTGATTGTGAATCTGTGATTTATAACTAAGGAGTTAGGAAAGGAGACAAGGAAGAGAATTCAGGAGCCTTCTGGCTTCCACACACCTGAACATCCGTCGCCCTCTTTCATCCTCGACTCTAAAGACCACGCTTCACACACGCACACACAGACGCAAGAAGCAGATCAGATCATCCTGTTGCGTTTGTGTGTGGGGGAGTCCGTGATGACATCAGTACATTGGGTGGAGTTTCGCTTCCTAGCGCCCCCCCCTCCAGCGGAGGCGGAGCCTGTAGAGTCCAGATGCCGTGCCATCTCCTCGGAGATGAAAGTGTTCAGATCAACATCTTGGAGGCCGTTACGCCTGCTGCGACACACCGGTCCAGAGCCAGAAGAACTACCTCCACCTGTACCGCCCGTGTTGCTGCTGCTGCCGCTGCTCACATGTGTAGGGGAACCTGGAGCACCAGAGCGCACGCTGATACTCGCCATGGCCCCACTCAGACCTGAAGGTGGAGGCGGAGACAAAAGACAGCAGATATTAGAAGTGACTGAAATGAGGGAGAGCAAAACAAACCAGCTAGAAGAAGAAGCATCATCACAAGGACAACAACCACTTTCAGAAGACAAACTGAGGACACAGAGTCTCATCCAAAATCTCAAGCCACCCAAGAAGCCACAAAAAGAAAAACACAGCTGGTAGATGTATTTTGCAAAAACATTAAGTTAAAATGACTGATGATTTCAAAGAGAAGAACTGAATGTTACACTTTCGATTTGTTCGAGCTCAGGAACGAGGAACTGAGATGAAAGAAGCACCAAAAGCTTCAGACCAAAAAACACCACGAGGGTTCAAGTCTGACTCTAATTGTTAGTTAAGAACCAAAACAAACTTATCTTCATGGCAGAGTAACACGACTGAAGGACGAGCGATCAAAAACTCAAATTATTACAGCAGAATTTAGATGCCAAGTTCTCCTCAGGACCAGTAGTGACACCAGTTTCAGTCCAAGGCTCCGCCTCCCACCTGACATCAGCAGCGTTTAAGCTGTGACCTGGTGTCCCTTACCGTGCAGTGCTATGGCCTCCCTGAAGGGCTGAAGGTCCGTTTCCACAGACGAGCCGGTCTCAGCGGGTGAATTGGCCCGGCTGGGGGCCACCATAGCCAACCGAGTGCTGGTCCTGCTGCTTCTGTGTGGTGGAGCTTTACCACATAAAAAACTGATAAGGTCCTCCCTACGGATGGTTCTTCGACGCTTCTTCACCCAGGCCAGCATGTCCTGCAGAACATTAAAACAGCAAATAATCCATCTGCACCAAACACACAGCACTGAGTACACTTTCAGTACTTTTGTCTTTATGCAAAAAGAAGCTTCAGGGGGCGAGCAGCAACTTTCGACTGTCTAAAGAAATAAACACACAAACTCAAATATTTACTGTGACCGTTGCTTTGATAAGAAGCTTCAGTTTTCTCTCCAGCGTTTAGTTTAACATGCTGCCGAGAACTGAAACGATCCATTGAGAGCATCAAACTGATTAGATTTGATTGGCCAGTTTAAACCATGTGACTGCACACATTCAGTAGTCACTGTGTTGGACAGTTATTACAGTTAAACAAAACACTAAAGCTGAAAGAAAATCACAAGGAAAAAACATGAAAAATAAATAAATACCAAGAAGTCCAAATGTTTGGGACATTATAGGAAAAGCGACAAGTGAAGGATTCAGCTTCACTTTGTGCAAAACTGACGTGTTCTGATGAAAACACGGACATGATCGGACAGAACGGGACTACGGGTAGTAGTAAATGCACATGGTCCCACCTTCATCCAATCAAGGAAATAGAAACTACTACCATAGGTAAGCAGCATCTTCATTACCAGAGTACACGGCCAACCCCAGAGACTCATCCACCAGACAAGTAAAGATTTAAATATACATTGCACAATTCACCTCAAATTTGAATATGTTTTGTTGAAATGCTCGTGTCTATTAGCTACATGGAAAACAAGTGGGGTCGAGGTACAAACTGCACAAAAAAGCAAACCAGACCCACCTTATTACGACGCTGGTGACCTATCTGGATGCCTCGATCGAAGCTTCTTTGATGAGCCTCCACGCTCTCTGATGATGAAGACCCAAACAAACACCACTCAATATCATCAATTCCTAAAACAACAAGACTTTCTGACATGTTTAACAGTTTTTGGAGATAATTAGATATCAGTATGATCAGAAATAAGTAATTAGATATTATAATAACAAACAAGTCCATGCGACTGGAGCATGGAGATCAATTTTCTTCTTACTATGTAACAGCTGCTGTAGTAAACAGCTCAAAGACATAGAAGGATGTGACTTATCACCTTTGTAAAGGTTTGTTACTGCTGTAGCAGCGTTCTGAAATGGCACCCATAACGACAGGCCCTGCTGATGGCAAACTCTATCTGTGGGGGAAAAAAAACAATAAGTTGAGACTCTTTCACACAGGCACCCTTCAGATGTGAAGTTCACTTTTAAACGCCATTTTGTCTCACAACTGCAGAGATGGAATAAAAATAGCTGTCAGCAGGCGCTCGATGGCCAGCTGGACAGCCTGAAACTTAACTGCCTTCTCAGCGGTAAAGTTCAACACAACACTCAAACATACATAACCAACGAAGATTGACAAGTAAGGACTATTTGGAAGGGAATAAATTACGGTCTAAAACTCAAAGCAGACGAAATCATTTCTCAGCGAACCAATAATATCCTCGCCATTTTGTGATATTAACGCCTGCAAAAAGTCTATTCTCCCTCATCGTAACTATTAACTGAGCGGTAAAACTGAACATTAAAAGGGAACTTCAGGAAACATTTCCAACTTCATATGAAATGGTAAAACTGTGACAGCACACAAGACCGTCAGCTGGAAATGTCGCGTAGCTACGGTTGTTGTTACCATCGCCATTTTGTAACTAGTTGGCTGGTGTTACGTTAGCTGCGGTCCAACTTACTGTCAACAACTATAGTTCCCAGAAGAAAGTGTTCATGCTCACTTATTTAAAGGAATTTATGTCCATGTGGGGCTCTACTATCCAAGTATGTGAGTAAAAGCCTATTTAAAACAATAACAATACAAACGAGTTGAATTAACCATGAAAACTCACCTGTAAAAGCTACGTTCCAGGTGTTGTGCCAAAAAAAGCAGCCCTGACGTGGAAAGCGCATTTCTAAGCACTTTTATTCACAAATAACGTGTAACTTTTTCCGACAATAATAAAAGGTTAGTTATTAATAGCTATATTGTTATTATAAACGTATATTCTTATGAATATATTTGTATATATCTATATTTTTAAACATAAGTACGTTGTCCGGATATCTTTTCACTGCACGGGTGCTTTAGTCGGCACAACACCGGTACCGGCTAGCTAGTTGAAAGCTACTTAGCATCGAGCGGATCCTAATGTAAATTCAACCAGATTGCTAACAAACTAGCCGGAGCTACAAAGGTAAAACACAGGTCGTTGCTAACGTTGCGTTGTTTTCCACCTTTGTATAATTGTGCCACCGCAGTGGCGGAGTTCTGGAAGAGATGCCACAGTTTATCTTGATCATTATCGGGCTCCTCTTCGCCGGGCTCCATCTGCTCCGCTTCGGCCAAACACTGCCGCTCCCATTTTGAGAACCAATGCTCCGGTCCGTGTTCCTGTATTTCCGAGTCTCCGTCTTCCTTCTTATCCTCCATTTAATGCACCAAAACCGGTGGGGAATTCACTTCTAATGTTCGAGATGTGTCTGTATCGCCGCCTTATAACGAGTTGTATAAGTTAAATCATGAATACAGTTATATTGTCCTCTTTTTGGTTCAACCAACGCTGCGTTGCTGTTTCCCCCCACCGTCTGAGAAGATAAGCCTAGCTAACTATTTTCTCTTAGTTGCCGACGTCGGAATATATACGAGACAGACTATCCTGTTGTGCACGTTATCCCACCCATTGCTACAAATCCTAACGGTAATTGGTCACGTTAAAATTAAGGCTGGACTTTATGGCTTTACTAAGAAGATCATTGGTTGTATGACACGTCAATCAAAACATTAACACGAAAGTCTAAAAACGACCCTTCAATAAAGCTAGAAAGTGAATTCGACTTTTGTTGCGAAAGCTGCACTGCACTGTGACGACTTCAAAATTATATTATATTATATTATATTATATTATATTATATTATATTATATTATATTATATTATATTATATTATACCTATTAACCTCAAGTTGTTTTAATTTTGGTTTTTTGTTTTAAAAATTGATAACATATGACAAAACTTGCTGAAAACAACAAGAAAAATACATAAATTGAATTCTACATATAAAACCTTTCAACATAAATCCAGTAACACTGTATATGTGATCCAGTGGTTATTTTTTGAAGTTCAAGATAGTTTAGCTTCACACTTTATACAATCTGGTTATATAATCCTTATGACAATGAATGCACTATAACACAATAGTGTGTATGTTATAACTTTACCTGCTGAACCTGCAGAGTTTTTGTAAATTTACTCTCTCATATTTTTGTATTTGGCTTTAAACAGAATTTTTCATGTGCTTTTGTTTTGTGTTTGTTTTATATAATTTTACTACCTTGGCAAAGAAATTAATTGTTTTCAGTTTTTCAATCAGTTCTGTTTTCCCTTATATTTCTATTGGTTTACTTGTTTGTTCTTGTATGTTTTTACCTTTATATGTATCTGTATTCATAACAAACATTGTCTTTACCACTTGCTCCTGTTCAGGGTTTCAGGGGACTGTTGTCTATAATTGCAGCCTGATTGCAGCAGTCTCAGAGATAAGGGCTAACCATGTCTAGCCCAATTTGATAAATAAGATTGTCTCAGGCTACTTGTCAACGTGTTTAATTCCAGTTTAGCAGTTTTTGTTGGTCTGCAGTAAAACCCCGTGGATCTTCTTCCATGGAGCACATTGTGGTTCATTATGTGACCAATCATGTAATAAGAAAGTGATGTACTTTAACTCTAGAGCTCATCTCTAAAAATAACTGGTGTGCTGAATGATGAGTGAGTGTTAACAGTCCAGCAGTTTGTACTGAGACAAATGTTTAAATACACATCTTAAACAACTACAGCTAATAATAAAAACACACCGCATTATTATTTTGATAAACCAAGATGGTTTTGTTGTTACTGTCCGATAAATAAAACGTAATAAAACGATTCTGTGTAGAATAATCTATGTCCACTAGGTGGCGTCATTCTATCATAATCTAAAGGGCTAAGGAAACTTTATAAGATACATTTATCATTTTGGATCAGTTTTCTTAAGAAATAACGAAAGTGTCTCATAAATGAAAATAACTGATAGATCTGTGTTTTCCAGTGGATAAGCATAAATTTACCCGAATAAACTAATTGGGCAAAAAAGGCCTAAGTTTTTAGTAATTTATTTTTATGCCATTTTTAATATGTAAATGTGTCATGTGTAAATTTAGCACTACATTCTTTCATCATAACACTGAGATAAGTATAAACGGTCAAACCACGACTTTGGCTTTTTTAGGCTTTTATTTAAGTCGAGGAATAAACATTTTTATTTTGATCAAATTTGTCAATTTAAACCTGAAGCTTGGATAACATCTGTGAATCAATCTTTCGGTGTTACAGAAATTACCTGTAATTATCTGTATCTGTAAGGAACTTTTAAGACTACTTAAACTATAAAACGATTTAGAATCTCGGGGAAAGTGTTTTATATTAATCCAATAAACCTTTTTCTTATTTACATTTTTTTTTACTGCAGTTTGTTGTTGAGTTTTTTTTTTTTGTTGTTGTTTATTTGGTATTAGTATGAAACGTTACCCGCGCCGGGCCCATGCGGGTTAACGTGGATGTGAACCGGGGATGGGCCCGTGTTTGGATCTCCATGCGGATGTGACATTTCAGAAGAAGAGCGCGACCGCCATTTTGAGCTTTCCCTCAGACTCAACACATCACAAACCACGGGAGGAGTGGGTTCGGGCCAGCATCGTATGACCGGGCACATTCCTCAGAAGAGACGTGAGGTTAGTTTAAAAATGCTACGAGGTGCCGCGTTTTGTTGTTTATCGTTTTAAGGCTGGTTCGGGGGGGGGGAATTGTTGGCAACTCTCGTCTCCGTGAACTTCCAAATTGACGTTAACAGCAGTGGAAACGGGTTTGAATGGATAGCTTTCTCCTCCGCTCTTCCCCGGTCGTTGGGCAATCGGAGGAGCACACAGACTGGGGATATCGCAGGGAAAGTTGTTGATTGTGTCCGCTGCAAATGAGCCTTTGTTTTCATTATCCCCCCTTTCTAACCGTTTGGCTGCCTAGCGTCAGGTAGCTTAACGCTCGTTGTTCCTCAGGTGCAAGTCGAGCTGTGAGTTGTCTTGTTCCCCCTCGTTTCCCGGGGTAAAGCCGGATTGATTTAGTTCTTTTCAACGGGCCTCCGTTCTCGGAGCCCCAGTCCATCAACTCCCGCCGTCAGCCAAGCGACTCGCACCCATTAAAAGCGCCGAGATTGGGCGAATAGCGAGCAAATACGTCCGCGTTTCTCTACCCGCTCCCCAGCCGACCTCCCCTCCTCACTCCCCGGCGCTGACAGCGGACAAGGCCGAGGTCGTAACAGTGCAGGCCCGGCCGCCAAGGCTCGACCTGTCCAGCCCACCTCCACATCCCACCACACCTCACCAGCAGTCCAGAACTCAGTTCCCCGTCAGCGAGCCGAGCCTGGACAAGGTCGAGGGTAACCGAGATAGCAGGGATCACCGCATCACCACAACAACAACAGCTGCAAACATGAACCATCACCACACGCAGCAGCAGCAACAGCAGCAGAAAGCCGGCGAGCAGCAGCTCAGTGAACCAGAGGACATGGAGATGGAAGGTGAGTGAAAGTTCCAAGAAGGGTGAAATTACTTTTTAACAGCATGTGCGTCATAATTTTACCGGTGCACGATTAATGTATGTAGTTTTATTGGTGTGAGCTGAGCTCAACATTACAGTAAACAACAAGGCCCGAGGACGGCCGGGATAGCCGGTTGCATTTCTGCTGATTGTGCGTCCCTTGCGGTGTGCGGCCGTTGTGCGGAGAGCTGACCTCATTTTGCGTTATTAACAAACAGCGCATTCTTTCTCTTCGTATGTTTTGCTGCTTGCAAATAACCCTTTTAGTTCGGGTCAGCTAGATATTTAAAGATGAGTCACATCAATCATTCATTGTAATTGGTTATCGCAATTGCATATAAACCCATCGATTTCCTCCCTACGAAACAAATGATCTTGTATATTGTAATAATTCAATCGTTATAGAGATTTTGCATGCACCCATTAATATTTTGATTGTAGATAATGTGTATATTTGTAAACAATGGTTATTTGTGTCATTCACATGGATCAGAATCAGAATTGCTTTTCTTTGACATGTTGAATTTAACACAAGTACCTGTTTGCACGTTTAGACGTTTACATTTCTTTGAACAAATCAACGGTAGTTGATCACTATATTAATAACGTTAACAACCGTTCGATATGTAACCTTATGCTATCATGAACAGGGTGGTTTGTTAGCATCGTGTTAGCTTTTGCTGTAAATGCGGGTCTTCAACGTTACTAAAGAGATTCGTTAATTAAAACAGACATTAATTACTGTTTGGCAAACAGAAAAATCAAAATTTTTTATGAATATGTGACAGCTGTTGTATGCATGGGATTTTAAGCTCGTAAAAACACTAAACACTGTTAGCTCGATCGCTAGTCGTAGGCTAGAAATTAGCTTCATGGCCCGTTTAGTTTCATGCATTCGCGAGTTAGCGTGCTATGTAGCCGGTGGCCACGGAGGGGGTGTGTGGCGTTCCAAAATGGTGGCTTGTACTTTGCATCGTTAATGCCCTCCTTTTGGACATTGGTCGTTACGCCAGTCTTGATTTTTACTTTCTGATTTTCTTTTTTTAAATACAGACCGTATTTGTTTATTCTCAGGAAGATGCTGTTCATCTCGGATTTATTACGTTAGTCGCGCTACTGGATCCAGCTAACGTGGCTAATAAAGGCCTTCAGCTCATTCCACGCACAGTTAACGTGTTTGGTCATTTCTGTTTTAAGAATACCCCTTTTAAACACCCGAGCGTTGTTTTTACCCTTTTACTCAGCTTAATGTTACTTCATATGTCGACGTTTTGTAGTAGTATTTAATATAAATTGCGTGGCAGTGCCCGCATGTAACGGTAGTTGGTGCTGCGGTAAGCAGAGGGGCAGCGCGGGGATTTGCTGCTTGATTGTATCGAGGACCAAAAAGGCATGAAGCTCGCCATTTTTAATGATTTGTATTTTTGTTAGTTCGATTTGGAGTCAGGACAGACTCCCCGAAGTGTGTTGCAACCATTTCACACACATAACAACGATGTAACCCCAAGTTTTCCTTTTCAAACGAAGACTAACTTTAGTGTCCGGAGAAGCTTGTGGCTCCCGAGTCTCACTGCGTCATTCAATCTCTTGATTTTTTTCTTCTGCTAATTAAATAAACTTACTGATGCAAGTTTTCAATAACACAGTTTACCAAGATTCTGGGTTTCTACATCATCTTAGAAAGTCTGGAAAATGATGAAATTTGCTTTTAGTATTTTAAGATCTGTAAAGGAAAAGTAAGGATAGGAAAATAACAATTTCCACAGACATTGGTTATTTATGTATAAAAGATTGCTAACCATAATGATCTCGTCGTGTTTTAAGGGGTTTTCTAAAAATGAATAAAGACCAATATTGTAGCTGATGCTGAGCTTATAAACTTCAGGCAGCTGACGGCCGAAGCTTCTTGTTGATTTTTTTCTCATAATATATTTGATCCCAATCTGACGAAAAATTTAAAAGTTCGATCATAACAAATGATCTTCAAAATTTTGTAGATTGCCTTTATATTTATTGAACAACACACATGATAAATGAATTTAAAATTAAAATTTTTCTGCAACAGTTTTCTCATCTACTCAGACTACACACGCCACGTTGAATAATGTCACAGAATAAAAGACATGGATCACAACACGTACAGTTTAACGGAAGGAGTAAAGCACAACGAATAAATTTTGCAAAACTGTCAGTAATTTACTCATATTCAGCAGTTATTAACAAGGGTGTTACTAATTTTCAGCAAGGGAAATGCTCCTGTACATGACCATGGTGTGCTTGAGATGAATCTTTCACACAAGCTGCACCTTCACTTTGCAGGAGAGAGATTTTCTATTCCATCCTATGTCACCCCTCTGTTCTGATCTCAGTTCTAACACTTGTATGTTCACATCAAGGGGGAGAATGACCCAAGTCTTTTGTGAAGAACGGTGATGGTGAAGTGTCATCTTTTTGTAGGGAATGAAGTAGGAATTTTCACAGGACACATCGTGTATTCCTGGAAGGACAGCTGCAACAGATAAGAAGGAAAGCTAAAAGTGTAAAATGTTTTTAAACCAACATGTTTTATTAACCATTATGTAACTGTTGGTACGTTTCAGTTCAGCGTGCTACTTGTAAATTCTGATGTCCATCCTCTACATGACTAGTAACAGCATATCACGTCTGTCTACATAACAGGAAACAGAGAGGGGGCCTGATGATGTATGTACTTCATGGAGCAACGTGTAAAATGACCTAATCTCTCTTCTGACTTCTAACTTCAGTGCCAAAAGAGAGGAGTGGGTGCTGGTGTGGGGCGAGGGGCTTTACTTCAGCCTCCATTTGCAGTCTTACCTGTGTACACAGACAGACATGTCTGAAAACACCAGTGTATTTAATAATTTCTCTCTGGGACTCAATCCTGGTTGGAATTTACTGTAATCTGCATGTTTTTTTCTCCAAAAATGCCGTACAGTATTTAACCAAGTAAAAATGTATGGCTCTGAGATAACTCCACTGTTCAGTGGTAGCTAGTTTGCTGTTTTTCTAATTTAGCACAGTCAGACTCGTGCATCATTGACAGTCCCTGGTTCTCCTTGTAGTGCATGGCAGTATAAACACTGTGCCACACCTGTTTATGAATCAGCAATACTTCAGCAACTTACTCTAAGCTGTTAAAATTGTGAGTTTTGGTTTCCAGAACAGCAGTTGAGACCAATAAATTGACTCACCATGTCAACTGCAGTGAAAAAAGAGAAAAGATTAAATCTTGTGCCGTTGATGCAGGAGATTTATCTTAAAGCTTATAAAGAATATAGTAACGTGTTAAATACAGACTGCAGCAGTGATGGAGGCTGCTGCTTGAGTCAATGATAAACTTTAAATGCACTATTTAACATTTATCCACTGACAGTTTTAACATATGGATGAAAAAGTGGTGTGTTGAATAAAATAAATCTCATTCAGATGTAACATAAGTATAAAGTAGTAGAAGTATAAAATATTCACAAAGAGAAGAAACTAGTTTTGTCACAATTTATATAAACAGAAATTCAGTCCATATTTCAGTCTTCAGTTATTTAAACCCCCAACAAAATATTTTAATACCTTCCTCCTCACCTGATCTCCTCCTGTCACATTAATGTGCTCAATACAAATGTTGAAATACAATTAAAACATTTTTAATTCTGGTAAAATGAATGTAAAACTTTTCACATAACTGACTTTCTGGAATATTCTTATCATATCAATCCTCAAGTTTAGCATTTTAATTTCCTTCATGGTGGTTTTCAGTTGCTGCCCGAGATCCCAAGCACATGTATGTTCATGGAGCTTTACAGGTGACACGTGTCAGCAAGTACATTGTGTAAAAAACACTGTAAACATTTCATACATCTAAAATGACAATCAGCTCAGAAATTGAAGAATTAAAAAAAATGTAGAAACATCAAGATATATTTTTTATTATTAATGAACTAATTTCTTGAATATTTCACCTCAGTTGCATCTGCAGTATTAATTTTTTTTGTACTCCTTAGCAGGTGCATTTACCAGTCCTCCTCCTCCTTCTCCCTTCTGCTTCACTTCTCTGGCTTCTCCCTCAGTGCACCCTTACAGGGACAATGAAAACAAGTTATCATAATAAACGGCTCACTTTTCTTTTTTCTTGGGATTGCTACAGATACTGTATTTTATCCATGACACCAGGCCCCGTGTAGTTGGAAGTAATGTTTAACCATCACTTTTTTCATTTTTATCAGCACTTCTTTCTTGGACGTCAGCCTGAAGTCTAGGGTTTTATGCTGAGAGAAGCTTTCAGGAAGTAAAAATCAGATTTTTACACGATTTCCCATTTTAGGGAACACAGTTAAGAGTTTGGAAAAGCGCGATGGGACTCCTTTATGGTACATGTTCCATACTGCATTGTAGTTCCTTGGTAATCAGTTTCAGGATCAGCTATTCAAGCAACCTTGTGTTTGTTTTTGTGCATAATAGAATATAAAATATTGTCGTCAGAGGCTGAGGAGTGTATATAAAACCTAAAGCCTTTCAGTCAGGAGGACAAATGGTTGAGTTTTGTTGTCTGGATTGAAGCGGTTTTAAGACATCACCTTCTGGAAACATGTTTCTGATGAGACGTTAGCTCATGAATGAATGAGATTTATTATATTTGCACAAGTGCAATGAAAATTACACGTTTCTGAGTAAGAGACTTGATTTAATAAGTTTCAGACTGGATGAACTACGGTGAGCACCACAATGCTTGTCATACGGTTGACTGACAGGCCCCATTAGTGTGGTGTAATCCACTTGGGGAAATGAGGTCAGTCACCTGAATGAAGTGATCAGTACTATTACCTGAAGACCAGTACACGCAGCTCACAGTGCTGAAGCTGGAAATACAAACCAGAACAGGAAAAAACATTGGAGGTGAAATGTGACACATTCAGAGGCTCAAGGAGACGTCTGTCTTCTGTAGCATCACTGTCACCCTAACAGGATTCTGGCAGACTGCATGCATCCCTCCAAGCTGACCCCAAGCCACCCTGACTCTCTCATTTATGTATTTTGATTAATCAGACTTCCCGTCAAGTTGCCTCATTCTGACAGGATGATCAGAATTTAGTCCATCATTTTATCTATGATAAATACATTATCCAGCCCCCTGCTGTCTATCATTGTATTTTTTTGTAATATACAGACAGTTTTCAGTGTCCTCTACTCCATCAGTCTAGGAAACGTGTCCTGCTGCCTAAGAAGAGACTTCTGTTTGTTTCTATTAGCAGAGAATACTCACCTACTTAAGGCAGAATGAAACTGGTTTAATTGGATTAGAAGGATTTCTTGTGACATCACGTTTTGGACCAACTCATTCAAAAGTTGGCGAGGCTGAGTCAGCTTCTCTCCGGTCCTTCATCATACTAGCAAGTTTAAAAGCTGCTTTCCATTAAGTCTTGTTCTGTTGTTTCCTGTCTCTCTATAGCTGGGGACACAGACGACCCTCCTAGAATCCCAGCTAACCCAGTGATTAATGGTAACGTAGCCATGGCGGATGGACACAACAACACAGAGGAGGACATGGAGGACGGTGAGGAGGAGAGATGCTTGTACCGACTTTGTGCTTAAATGCCTTAAAAGTTAAAACTCAGTAAGAAAAAATGAGTGAAAGAAAGATGGCTGAGATGTTAAAGCTCATAGAGGACAATGTCACAAGGTCAGGACAGAAAACTGGGTTTGTTGTAACACACATCAAATCAAATAAACAGCACAGTGCCACAGAGCTCAAGCACATAAATCACATGACACTGAATCGGAATGAACAAGTTCTTCTCATGATGTGCTCATTTTTGTATTTTTCTTCAGATACCAGTTGGCGATCAGAGGCAACATTCCGATTCGTGGTGGAGCGCTTCAGTCGCCTGAGCGAGTCAGTTCTCAGCCCAGCCTGCTTTGTCCGGAACCTCCCCTGGAAGATAATGGTCATGCCGCGGTTCTACCCCGACCGGCCTCACCAGAAGAGCGTCGGTTTCTTCCTGCAGTGCAACGCAGAGTCCGACTCCACGTAAGTTTACTCATGATCTGAAGGAACTGAAGCTTCATCATCAATGAATAGATTAAAACAGTTTAAAGCTGGATGCATCTTATATTTCAGGTCATGGTCCTGTCATGCACAAGCCATGCTGAAAATCATCAACTATAAAGATGATGAGAAGTCGTTCAGCCGCAGGATCAGTCACCTGTTCTTCCACAAAGAGAACGACTGGGGTTTCTCTAACTTCATGTCCTGGAGTGTGAGTACACGCATGTTCAACAGATTACTATTTATACATATATTTGAATAATTTCCTTAAAAATGAATTTTCTTGCGTTTTGTTCAGTTTGCGGGAACCTCTTTCTCAATCATCAAAATCAGATCAATAGTTTAAACCGTGAACACATTTTTGTGTCATCTTATGTTCCAGGACGTGACCGATCCAGAGAGGGGCTTCATCGATGACGATAAAGTCACATTTGAAGTCTACGTCCAAGCAGACGCTCCACATGGAGTGGCGTATGTGTTTGGTTTATTCGTTTTGGAAGTTTTCACCAGATTTAATTTTTGTTTCCTCTTCAGTGATTCTAATGTCAGTTTTCTCCCCAAAAACCAGATGGGACTCCAAGAAACACACGGGCTACGTTGGACTCAAGAACCAGGGAGCGACTTGTTACATGAACAGCCTGCTACAGACGCTGTTCTTCACTAACCAGTTACGGCGGGTACGAATTCGTCTTTACGTCTCATTCCGTCGCTCTAATCTAATGAGATTGTTTTGTTGATTTTGACGTGGACCCTCTGTTCTCAGGCCGTGTACATGATGCCCACAGAAGGCGACGATTCATCCAAGAGCGTTCCCCTGGCACTGCAGAGGGTTTTCTATGAACTCCAACACAGCGACAAACCAGTTGGCACCAAGAAGCTCACAAAGTCTTTTGGGTATAGTTTTTCATGAATGAAAAAAAAAACAGAAAAGGTTTCCTGATGTCTGGATTTAAAATCTTAACTGAGTAAATTTCTCCTGTGAAGGTGGGAAACACTAGACAGCTTCATGCAACATGATGTACAGGAACTGTGCAGAGTGGTGAGTGCTGCCTCACATCTTTTAAATCCATCCATGAGTGCAGAGGAATTACTGATGGACATTGTGGATTTGTGTTCCAGCTTCTGGACAATGTGGAAAACAAAATGAAAGGCACATGTGTTGAGGGAACCATTCCCAAACTTTTCAGAGGAAAGATGGTGGTATGTTTTCTCCTTCTTCATCTGTAACTTTATTTTCAGCATATAATTGATGTTGGGTTTTGGAGGTGTTCCTATTTTGATAATATTTAAGACTTTGAATCATACCACACACTGCCGTCTTAGATAAATGCTGGTGATATAATCTGATTTCTGCAGCTGATTTAGGGCCATTTAAGTTTTTGATTATAAATTAACCTCATTTTTTATCAATAGCTATGTTTACATGCGCCAAATTTCCCCAATCTGATTAAAATCTTGGTCGATCGGAATTCCCAAATCCCTGTTTACATGGACACTAACTGAAATGATCTGATCATGTCATGAGGACACATGCACCAAGCACTCGATCAGGTTAAATGAGTTGAGCATGCGCACAGCGAGTTGTCTTTCCGGGGGAAGAAAAAAAAGTAAACAAACTCCGTCCTTTCTGCATGTCTTTCCCGCCCCATCGTGTGCTCGAGTTGACTCACGTTATCCCCAATATGGACCTTCTGCAGGTGATTACCTTTATGTTTGGGTTTTTACTGGTCACATTAACCAAGCTAGAGGCTGAATACATATTACTACTGCTCCTCCACCACAGGAGAGGAGAGCAGGATGACAGGATGACTGCACCAGCAGACCACTTCTGTTTACTTCCCGCTATGTTTTCTACTTGGGTCTGCGAAAGCAGAAAGACATCACGCTGAAGTTGTACGCATGCGCAGTGGGCTTTTATCACCCTTTCTTTCCTAATGGGTGTATACATGCACGTCTATCCGAATGAAGATCGGACAAAACCACCCCTCTCGATCGGAAGGAAATTTCATTTTGATCAGGCTGCATCGGATCAAAACATTCTGATTGACATGTTTACATGACGTCTTTTTTATCCGATTGGGCGTTTATTCCGATTAAATGTGCCCATGTAAACGTAGCTAGTGATAAAAACAAATACATATTTCCTTATTTCTATCTCTTAAAGTGGTTTGAATGAACAAAAATTCTCAAATGTGAATCAAAAGAATTTTGTATTACAAGACTGAAGACAAACTACTGGAAAAATTACTGCTTCCTAAAAACACTTTGGTCGTGTCACCACGACTTCCTGCCACAAACTTTCGTGGTTGACTTTCAGTTTAGCGATTTTTGTGAACCCCAGTCCACATCAGGCTTCGTTTATGTTCATCTTGTATCAGCTGATTCAAACACGTTTCTGCACTGATGTTTTTGTTCTGTCAAAGTAAAACTGACATTCCTCCAGTTGTACGTGGACAGATGTTGTCAAACAAAAACTATAAGATTTAAATTTGTATTTTTTGAGTAAACTAAGATTTAAATGTACTTGCTCATGGTGGGGATTAAAGTTGTGAGAATTTTCATGTTCAATTTTTTTAAACCCCAGTGCATGTCATAACGTGGCGCGGGAATGTTGCTGTTCAGCATCTGTTCTAAGAATAGAAGACATTAAATCAAGCTGCAGCCCTCTAAGAAATTATTTATTTACTTATTATTTTTAATTGTGTGTTACTTTGCAGTCATATATCCAGTGTAAGCATGTGGACTACCGGTCTGAGCGGATAGAGGACTACTATGACATCCAGCTTAGCATAAAGGGAAAGAAGAACAGTGAGTAGATAAACAACTTAATCACGTTGTTTTACTCCATGTTTAAATGTTGGTTTTGTTCCATAATTTTCTTGTTTACACAAAGTGACCCTGGATTGATGTAAATCAAAATACCTCTATGGATTTATCTGACTTTTCCTGCTAATGTTGATCTTCAAGTTGGAAGTAAAAGTCTCAGAATTAAGATTTCTGAGCACAACTTGTTAGTGTTTTTGGATGTGAACGGTGACTTCTGATAGCGTTTACTCTGCTTGCTTTCAGTCTTTGAGTCGTTTAAAGATTACGTTGCTACTGAGCAGTTAGATGGAGACAACAAATACGATGCAGGAGAACATGGTCTTCAGGTGAGGATTTTTGTTCTGAGATTGTCACTTATTAAATATTCACGAGTCTTAATTAGATAATATTTTGCTTTGTGTGTTTTAAATGTAATTTTCATATGATGTTTGTTTATATTCTAGGAAGCAGAAAAAGGTGTAAAGTTCCTCACTTTCCCTCCGATCCTTCACTTGCAGCTGATGAGGTTCATGTACGACCCACAGACTGACCAAAACATTAAGATTAATGACAGGTAACACACACATTCAGTCTCATTCTTACCATTTTCACTCTCTTTGTAAGGTTTACCGATGCATTTGTTTCTAAGAAACACATGCTGTCCTGTTTTAAATCCATTTTAAAGGGTCTGTTTCATGTTGTCATGGTGAAAAATGCAGGATATATTCAGAAAAGGCATGACCTGACTTATTGCCCTGCGTAGGTGGGAAAGGGCACCGCTCAGCTTATTTCCTGTCTTTACCTGTCGAGCTTTACAAATGATGATGGGTGAATAAAAGTGCAAGCGAGTCCTGAGACATTCTCAGAAGACAGCCATAAAGAAAGATCATTTTCTTTGTTGTGTCACAAGCTGTGAGTCATCGTCACCCAGGAGCAGGGAGCACCTGATTCCCTGAGGGCTGTATGCACTCAGATACGAGGACAGCATGTGGGTGTGGAATGGAAATTGATTTTAATCACGCCTGATATCAATCTTTCTTTTTTGCAGATATAATAAATATTTGTAATGTTAAAATTTCTATATAATTGACTTTTCTGTTTTTACACACTTTATTTGATCTTGTTTTTTATTTGTTGTTCCTGACATCATCTTTTGATCCTTTTTGTTTCTATCCTTCCCCCTCACCTCTTCCTCCTCTCTCCTCCAACTCTTTTTATTTCTCCTCCTCTCAATAGATTTGAGTTTCCAGACCAGTTACCTCTGGATGAGTTCCTTCAGAAACCAGACTCTAAGGACCCAGCCAATTACATTCTACATGCAGTGTTAGTACACAGCGGCGACAACCATGGTGGCCACTACGTCGTCTATCTTAACCCAAAAGGAGACGGCAAAGTGAGTGCCAAGGAACCAATAGTGAGAACAACTTTTTTTAATGCACCTTTCACCTAAAATCTCGGGGCCGGTGGGTTTGTTTTGTTTTTTGAAGGTCATATGTTGGTTTAACTCTGATTTAAAAACATGCTGCATGTCTTTTGGCTGAGCGTTGGAATATTAACAAAACATACATCTGCCACACAAGTAAATATCACGATGACAATATTAATGTAGTAAACCCATATTTTTCTCACTCACCTTCTCTTCTGGCATCATGGTGCACTTGTGCTTTAGCACTTTGGCTGATACCATCTAAACCATAGACATGTATAAAAGATGGATCAAGCATCTCCGTCTTCTTCTGTTTTTGATACCAAACCAGAGCCGAATTACATTTGAATTACATCATCACTGTTTTTTGTGGTTAGCATAAATAAGATAAGCACTTGTCGTTTATATGTTTTACTCAATCGTTCTCCTCCGTGTTCCTCGTTCCATTTTTTATATTCTTCTCTTTGATCTTCCACGTCTCGTATTTATCTTCCACTTTCTTTGCAGTGGTGTAAGTTCGACGATGATGTGGTGTCACGGTGCACCAAGGAGGAGGCCATAGAACACAACTATGGCGGGCATGACGACGACCTCTCAGTCCGCCACTGCACTAACGCGTACATGTTGGTCTACATCCGAGAGTCCAAGCTGAGTAAGCATTGCTGTCTGGAGACATGTCTCTGGTGTCTTCTGGAGTTTTGGGCTTGTTAACACACAGTTCTCACTTCTTCTGACTCAGGTGAAGTTCTGCAGCCAATGACTGACGTGGACATCCCCCAGCAGCTGGTAGAACGTCTGCAGGAGGAAAAGAGAGTGGAAGCACAGAAGAGGAAGGAACGCCAGGAGGCTCATCTCTACATGCAGGTCCAGGTAAGAAACTGGAGAGACCTTTCATACATGTTCTAACTGTTGTGAGCATCTGCCGTTAGTTTTATATCTGCAACATAAAAACTAATTTGGGGTTTTTTGTTGATCATTTAAAAATAACTCCAGAAACATCCGTCATAACTTGGATAAAGGTTAAAGAAACAACAGTTGACAGTAACCTATGAGCATGTGACCTGATGGAGTTTAATGTGACTCACACTCAACATCAGACAGGTGTCACCACCTTCTGTCCAGCACAAGTGATTTAAATCAGTCTCTACATTAAATGCAACATTAACAGTCTGTCTAGATCCACATCGAGGCACGTTGAATGAGTTGGTGTGTTAAAGGTTGAACTCTGAGTTTTTATCAGGTCCAGTTAAACATCATGGGATGGATCATTGTCAGCCATCCATGACCAAACAAATGAGTAAAATGTAAACATCTGAGATCATCTATGGTGTCAGCATGTACAGTTGTGAACTCTGGGTGAATTCCTAAAGCTCAGAGAAATAATCATAAAATGTGCAAATGTCTGTCTGAACTTCCTGCCATCATAAAGAAAGTGGCTCTTATACATTTTATATAAATACAGTAATTCTAATGATGTCACTGATTGTTTAAAAAAGAGACAGTTGGGTTTTTACTGTTCAGGCATGTTTTCTGTATCAACTTTCTTTCTTGATTTTCTCTGATAAGCTTCTAAAAGTAATAATTAAAATGTGAAGATCACGTATGTGTTTATGCTAGAGCTTACTGTTGCTTGACTAGCTATAGACGTTGAGCTGCTGTTGAATGAAATAAACTTTGTACGTTTGGTTTAGTGGCTGCTGAGCGGAAACTTGACAAGTTAATGTGCTTTGTGTTGCTGCTAGCAGTCGATCTACCTGCACTGAGAGGAGGTCATTCATCTGCTTTTGATGTGTGCAGTGATAAAAATAAATGCTGAAGTAATTGGAAAAACAGCCACCAGGTGCTTTTGAGGTAGTCGGCGCTGCTGTTTACGGTCAGTCACTGTGTTTCTCCTTCTGGGCAGATGGTGACAGAGGACCAGTTCTGTGGTCACCAGGGCAACGACATGTACGACGAGGAGAAAGTGAAGTACACAGTCTTCAAGGTCCTGAAGAGTTCCACTCTGCAGGAGTTTGTCCAGAACCTGTCCCAGACCATGGTGAGTCTTCAACACCATCATACCAATTCACAGCAGAAATCATCTCAAATTACTACAAGCAACAAGTCACTTCAAAGTTTAGTTCATGTGAAAACGGGTCCAGATTCAAAGGTAACTACATCCTGTTGATTCTGTCTAATAATCCTTCAGAACAGCATAAACTGCCTGTTACCTGTTTAAGGAAAGCAGCAGGTGCATCAACCCTTCAGTTCAGCTCCCCGTCCTGAGCAGGCAGGGGGGGGGGCACAGTGGAGAGAAACAACTTCCTTTCTGCAGGAAGAATCTTCAAGCAGAACTAGACTCATGTTGACCCCCCCCCCCCTCCCCCC
>SSNP01000022.1:3829338-3850990 GCA_006937955.1 Pachypanchax playfairii | reverse complement strand
CCCCCCCCCCCCCTCCCCCCGGGCCTAAGAGGTGCTGATGAGGTCGAGATGGACTGGGAAACAGTTTGCTCTGCTCTCACAGGAAGTAGCACACAAACTGCTGACTCATGGCCATCTAAGATCTCTGGAACACCCAGCTGTTTTCAGACAAGCTGTTCCAAGTGCCGACCAATCAATCTGAGCTTTTCAAAGATGCTCAGGACTTTTTAGCTCTGCAGTGGACGTGCAGGAGTCTTCTACACTCACCAGCCAAGCCTTCCAGGCTTGTGTATTTATGAAGACAATTTATTTAACATATTTTTCTCCTGGCTCGACAAAAAACTGTGAGGAGTCTCTGCTTGTTTGGAATAAAGTAACAGATCATCTGCCTCTTGAACCACTAGAAATACCAAACGAATCGTTCAAGCAGAACTACATGTTTTCTTCTTCTTTTCCATGTTGCCATGGCTCGTGCAAAGTACAACTTCTCTTTCAATCTGCTGGTAATTGGGCCCTTCAGAGCACCTTCAGAACTGAAGAGTTGGACCATGTACCACTATTTGACACACTTAACCCTGAAAACCATAAATCTAAGTTGATGATGCACCTTGTTGTTGAAACATCTTTGAAATGACTTGTACTTTCCTCAAAAAGCTGCTGCAGTAAATCCTAAACAGGTCTTCTGCCATCTGGTAGAAGGTCCAAGTACTACGGGTGTTAAGTGACATTTTCATTATCTTGTTTACAAGATTAAATACACAACTATATAATATTCATCAAACATTTCAGCTATTAGTCCATGTATCAGGCTTATTATTATTAACACAATGTAAACAACTTTATTCGAAAATGATTTTTTTTCCACACACATTTTAGTCTCTGTTGTAAACAAAGATGTTCTCAAAGTGATGGCTTGTTGATTTTCCTGTTTACCTGCCATGTGAAATCCAAGCTGCCATGCAGCAGTAAACCCTCCAGTCTCTGCTGGAAATAAGTCCAAATGTAGATGGAAATCAAACTGACGTGTCTTTTTGCCCCTTTCTTAGTTGCTGCTTCTGAGATTTTTGTATTTAAAAAAAAGTGTTAAAAAGTTGTGTATCTTTGTGCTGCAGGGCTTCCCACAGGACCAGATGAGGCTGTGGCCCATGCAAGCTCGTAGTAACGGAACCAAGCGGCCCGCCATGCTCGACTACGAGGCTGACTGCAACAAGTCGGTATGTGTTTTTGTGCCTCGGAGGACTTGTTGTGGGTGTGTCGTTTGTGCAGGTATTTCATTGTCAGGTTTGATTCTAGTCACACACTCTTGTCATAACCACAGCCACATTAAAAAGGAACTCTTGGTTCATTGCAGTGTGTCCACTGTTATTATTTTAATTCTGTTTCTCTGAAATATGTAACAGTTTTCAGAAGATAATAAAATGTCTGTTTTTACTGCAAGTTTATTTAAAATTCAACCCAGAATGTTCTAAAAGCAGAAGTCAAATTAGAAAATGAGTCTTTATCAGACATGGAAACAGGATATCAGTGTCATCAGAAGACGCCTGTTCAAATGTTTGTGTGCGTTTGTTTCAGATGATCGACTTGAGTGACAACGAAAACCCCTGGACAATATTTTTGGAGACGGTGGATCCTGAGATGGCAGCCAGCGGAGCCACGTTACCCAAGTTTGACAAAGACCGTGAGTTACGGGCTTAGCTGTGTCATTTATATAAACAGTCTTTAAAAGAATTGTTTGTTTTTTTTATTCAGATTCATATTTTCATTAGGGATGTTCCAAACAAGATTCTTTTTCCTTGTTACTGATCCAAGTCATTTAAGATTATCTGCCACTCTGATACCGATACTTATCATGTCATGAGTACATTAAAGATATTAAGATTAATACTTGTGAGTTTCTATGTAGGATCAGTGGAGAAAGTTTATTTACACAGATCACAGGGTCTGTTTTTTTATTCCTGCAGACAGATGTCTATTACCTTTAAAACGCTACTTTAACAGCTGTTAGTGTTTGTACTTGCTCTTCATTGATCTCTGATTAGTTGTAAACACATCTGCAAACAGGATTCACAAACACCAGCTGCTGATATTTAACTCTAATAAACTGCTGGATGACAGATGCTGCTATTCCACTAAGTGTTTCACTTTTTATTCATATTAAAACTGAATATTTTGTCCTAAATTAAGCAGAATAAAAGTGAAACTTAACTTAAAAATGTAACATGGTGCTTACAGCATTTTCATCAGTTGTTGGTCTCCTTGAACCCGCCTCTAGCTCTAGTTGGTACCGTGTTACAGAACGATGGATGTAGAACCATAGCATGTGCAGCTACTCTGATACCAGTCAGTGACAAATGTTTTGATCTGGACTCTGATCTGAAAGTTCACCTGCTTGACGCTTCCAGAATATTTATCTGAAGATGATAGTTTTTTTCCTTATTCTATCAAAACCTTTCATTATTATAAATATAAGAAATACGATCACTCAAGAAGTTTGGTTCAAAACTCAGCTGAGGAGAGAATCAGCGCTCGCATCATCTCTGCGAGACAGCCCTGACAACTCTTGACGGTCCCTCATCAGCTCAGTGTCTTTATTCACTTAGAAACAGCAATAACAGATAACATGAATCATCACTACACAATCAGTGGAGCCAGTAGTGGCTGGCACCTCGCAATTACCTTGGATTAAGAAAAACAAAGTGTTCTGAGGGAGAATGTGTAAGTCTGAGAACAGTAGCAGGTCAGATAACAGGACCTGTGTGACTGCTGCACACAGGTCATGCAGGAGATTTGTTCAAAGTTGGTGTCAGACATGAACGTGTATAATTCTCTGTTTTCCATTCTCTATCAGAAGATGTTTTGTAACAATGTGTTTCACATGGTTGTGATGGGAAAGTTTCCCTGCAGCTGATATGTTAAAGTTAGCTACTTTCTGAATTTACATGAACACGTGATTAGCTTGTTTACTTTGTTAGCATGCTGTTAAAAAGGCTTTTAGGATTTCTTTATCGCTTCAAGCCTCATGAATCCAAACTTCAATCCTTCTCTTTCTCCCAGTTTCTGAAAGGTTTGTTTTTCTTGTTTTTTAGATGATGTCATGTTGTTCTTGAAGATGTACGACCCTAAAACCAGAAGCTTAAATTATTGTGGACATATCTACACACCTATATCCTGCAAAATAAGTAAGTGACACCCGGCAAATCTGATTATGATTTACATCACAAGAAGTTTCTGCTTCCATGTCTGAACTTCTTCTTGTGCTGCTGTAACCAGGAGACTTGCTGACCGTCATGTGTGAGAGAGCAGGGTTTCAGCAGGAAACTAGTCTTATCCTCTATGAGGTATTTATTTATTGTTACACATGTTTTAAAACTTATCGGTGCAGGTTTTAGTTTAACTTTGTACCTCTGGGATGCTTCGTGTCCTACAGGAAGTAAAGCCCAACCTAACGGAGCGGATACAGGACTATGATGTCTCTCTGGACAAGGCCCTGGATGAGCTCATGGACGGGGACATAATTGTCTTCCAGAAGTAAGTCTCAAGAGTCTGCGCAGTGAGAAGAACATTAAAAACATTTCATGATGTCGGATCAGTTGGTTGTTCACCTGCTGCTGAAAGGAAAAAGCAGGGACTCCAGAGCAAATTGAAACTTTACAAATATCAAAAATGTTTGTAATTCATGGAATGAATTCAGTTTAAAACTGTGACAGGAAAGAAAATGTGTTCCTTTAAGGACATCCCGCTCTGCGGTTCTTGGGTTTTAAGGACCACTACAGGGTAAAGTTGACTAAAAGGAAATATTTGGTGTTTGTCAGAAAATCAGACTTGATGCTGAAGAACCGTTTGCTTTCAAAGACAGAATTAGTTTCTGCCATCTTTATTCTCCTCTCATTCTTCCATCTTCCTTCGTCTCGTCTGTTTATTTGCTGCAGTTTCTTTCTTCAGTTCTTCTCTCCTTTTGGTTTTGTGCCTCTTCCTGGTACCTCAGTTCATATTAACCCGCCTTCCTCCAACCACACAGGGACGACCCAGAGAACGACAGCAGTGAGCTGCCTACAGCCAAGGACTATTTCCGGGACCTCTACCACCGGGTCGATGTCATTTTCTGTGACAAAACCATCCACAACGACCCGGGTTTTGTGGTCACGCTCTCCAACCGCATGAACTATTTTCAGGTAAAAGCCAGATTTTAGCACAAGCTTCCAAATTTTAAGAAGAAAATGCAATTTCAGAAAATGAATGTGCCTATTATGGGATTTCCCTCTAACAAAGAAGTAATTGTTCATAGAAGTCGGATCTATTTTTTACCTGTATACCACTTTAAGATTCAAACAGGAAGTGGAATTCTTTGAATAAGCTTCATTCAAAACTTGTTTCTCTTCTATATTTAAAGGTGCTGACAGTTTAAATCTGATAGTCTTTATGTTCTAACCTAATAGTTTTGTTCCTGTTTGTCAGGTGGCCAAGACGGTTGCACAGCGATTGAACACAGATCCAATGCTGCTGCAGTTCTTCAAGTCACAGGGGTAGGAGCCTTGTCTCTTCCACATGCAGAATAATAAGCATAATACTCTGAAACTTCTGTCTTCTTAAATACAACCTTTTAATCAAAATATCATTAATTTTATGTGCTATAATAATAATATTGTCACTTATTATATGTAATACTTAGACCCTCCACCAGGGGGCAGCAGGCATGTACAGGATTTAATTCAGCAGGTTTTAAAGAGAATAAGTGAATTCAGCATGATAGTTTTTTGTTATTTTCCTTGTAAAACAGACACATTTGTATTTTATCCTAATACAATTTGATAATTAAAGGTTCCAGATGATGTTAGAATCTGTGGTCCACCATCATGATATCCTGCTTTACATTTAAAAACGAATCTTGCAGTTTTGAGTTTGGTGACTTGTGCAAAGTTTTTTCTTCCTTAAACTTATTTCAAGTGTAAGTAGAAATGTTGTGTAACCTGTCCCCCCTCCACCTGTCTCTTTGTTTTCCTCTTCCTCCTCCCTCTTGCCCTTCTTAACATCTTTTCTCCTTGCCTGTCTTCTTTCTGTCTTTCCTTCTATCACTTCCTCTGTCCTTTCCTTCTCCTTTCACTCCTTCCTTCCCTTGATTGTCCTCCCCCCCTGCCTGGTGGTGTGGTGGCCAGGTACAGGGACGGTCCAGGGAATCCTCTCAGACACAACTATGATGGAACTCTGCGAGACCTGCTGCAATTCTTTAAGCCTCGGCAGCCCAAGAAACTTTATTACCAGCAGGTAGGAGGTTTCCACAGAGCGTATAGCAGGACTTTTACTGTCTCAAACAGCCTTTTGGATTTTTTCCAACTCTTGATTTGCTTTTCTTTCTTTAGTCTCTTTACTCTAACCCTGTAAAGTTTACAGTTCAAATAAAATCAATTATTAGTTTTGTTATATAATCAGGCTTAAGAAAAAAACCTGCATTAACTAACAAAGTATTTTTAAAAAGCTGCTTTTATTTTGAACTCTGGCCTAGTTGGTGTTTATTACTCATTAAAGGTGGGAACATACGTGCACATACTTTTCTTGTGCACAGATGCTTTTTTGTTTGTACTGTTTGAAGATGCTTCTTGCACAGCGGTTTGACATGTGTGTTGTTGTCTGAGTTGCAATAAAGAGCCAATTTTTCAACTTTTTACTCAAATTCAGAAAGAAAAGAGGTTTAAGGGACTTTTCTCCATTTATTTGATTGTTTTCGTGGTTCCTGGGTGATAAATGATCTAAATGTTGAGAACAAAAAGTTTCCTCACTCAGTATTTCTCCAAAGTAAGAGTCCGTGTTCGTTCTTCTTGGTTGATCTTTGCTTTTTGGTGCTGTGATTGCAGATGGAAGTGGCAGTCCACTCTGGGCTGCACATGGTCGTCCACTGAGGGGACTGTGAGACCCCCATGGACCAGAAACATGACAGAATATTCTCCACACACCCCTGAAAACATGCCCAAATATGTTCCCACTTTTAACTGTTTTCACCAGCTGAGATTCTGCGATGTAGTTCAGTATGAAACGGGTGTTTCAGTTATATGAACGTCAATGTTTAAACTAGAAAATAAAACTCCTTGTTCATTTGTTCCACTATGAATACGATGAATTAATTCTGATTCCTTCTTCTGTTCGTCTGCAGTTAAAGATGAAGATAACAGACTTTGAGAACAGGCGGAGTTTTAAATCCATTTGGCTCAACAGCCAGTTCAGAGAGGAGGTAAACCACCAAGCTCTTAAACTATAAGTTTCATCAGGAATTAACTGAAGGATTATGTTTATTTATAGTTGGCTAAATCTTTGAAACATGTATTCCAGGAGATCACCCTCTATCCTGACAAGCACGGCTGTGTGAGAGACCTTTTGGAAGAATGTAAAAAGGCAGTGGAGCTGTCGGAGAATGGCTCGGAGAAGCTCAGGTATTTATCCTGCCAGAAGCTGAATCATCCACAACCTCCAATACAAAACCTGATCCATCTGATGACTAATGTCCTCATTAAAAAACAACTAAACAAACCAAAAATCTGTGATCAAGCCCACAGGAAACCATGACGTGGTTTTAAAACCACTCAGATGGAAAACTCTGAGGAGGATGAAAGTACATACATAAAGATTAAATTTGGGTTATTTTAAGAATAAAATAATAATGATGACAATATATTCAGATATTTAGAGATTAAAATATGTGGAACAAATGCAGTGATGCTTCTCTGGACCTGATTTTATTCTGAAATTTCAACTTTTCTCTTGATATTTTGACTCAGAACTCTGAAACAGTAAAAAAAACACTCCTTAACAAACAGGAACATTTTAATGTTTCTCATCTGATCCTGTTCCTGAAACCCTCGAACTCCCACCTGAATGTCTGCCTGCCTGTAATCGTCAGCTGAATATTTCCTGTTTTCCCTTGTGATGTGATTTTTATGTTTCTGAAAGCTTTTGAGCAGCC
The DNA here is from genome assembly GCA_006937955.1 of Pachypanchax playfairii. Taxonomy (NCBI): domain Eukaryota; kingdom Metazoa; phylum Chordata; class Actinopteri; order Cyprinodontiformes; family Aplocheilidae; genus Pachypanchax; species Pachypanchax playfairii. Next base: position 3,844,059 of record SSNP01000022.1, on the reverse strand, counting down.
GTTCTGTTTGCTCCTCCCCCTTCAGGCTGTTAGAGATAGTAAGCTATAAAATCATCGGGGTTCACCAGGAGGACGAGCTGCTAGAATGTTTATCTCCTGCTGCCAGTCGCACCTTCAGAATAGAGGTACGTGTGTCTTCTGAGATTTCCTGCATCTTTAGTTTATTTTGATCTATTTTAGATAGAATGAGTTCACTTCAGTGAGCTGCAGGAGGGTGGAAGCTGTAAGCAGCAGAGCTCGTCCCTCATGGTGCCATCATGGATCTCCCTGTTTGAGTTTCTCCTCATGTTTCCCAACCAACATCTCTGATCTTTCTCCCCTTTCAGGAGATTCCTTTGGACCAGGTGGACTTGGACAAGGACACTGAAATGTTAATTCCAGTCGCTCACTTCCATAAGGAAGTCTTCGGCACCTTTGGGATTCCCTTTTTGCTCAAGATCAGACAGGTGTGTGTGTGTGTGTGTGTGTGTGTGTGTGTGTGTGTGTGTGTGTGGGTTTGTATTTCTGACCTCCTGAGGACCCGTTTCCTGACTTTTACTATCTTTCTGGGGTCCGAGGGTTCTTGTGGGGACCGAAGCCTGGTCCCCATGAGGGGGACTCCCCTTTTTAGGGTTAGGGGTTAGGTTTATAGGTATGGTGTGAATAGAGTTTTAGTTAGTCTTAGGGTTAGTTATAGATCAGTAATGGTTAAGGTTAGTAAAAGGGTTTGGGTTAGGTATAAATCTAGTTACTAAAATCAATGGAAGTCAATGGACGGTCCCCATAAGGATAACAAAACACACTTGTGAGTGTGTGTGTGTGTGTGTGTGTGTGTGTGTGTGTGTGTGCGTGCGTGCGTGCGCTCGTGCAAAGACATCAGCGTTCAGCAGGTTGTTTTTTCTCACGGATTCATCCTGGTTTCTTCTTCATCTTTCTGCAGGGGGAGTCATTTCGGGAGGTCATGAGGAGGATCCAGACCATGTTGGACATCCAGGAGAAAGAATTTGAGAAGGTATGTATGCTGTTTGGGGATTTAATGTTTAATTTAGTTCAGAAGAATTTGCAGAAGCTCTTTTGTCTGAACAAGTGTTCCTTCAAACGTTCTCCTCCTGCTTTTTGAACACATCATGCACTTTTTTAACTCAGAAAAATCTTTTGTGAGAGTTCTGAAAACTGCTCAGCATCTCAGGCATGTGCATGTCATGGTCATTAGAAAGTAGGATATGTTTTGAAAAATCCTTCCAATCTTCTTGGAAGGTTTGACTGAATCAGTGTTTCTGCAGGAATTTGAACCTGTTCATGCCGTGGAGCTCTAAAGAGTTCAGACTGATGCTGGATGAGAAGGTCTGGCTTAGAATCTGTTTAGTTCATTCCAGAGATGCTCAATGGGGTTCAGATTAGGACAAGATGTTTATCTTTCTGTAGGACCTTCAGCAACTCACATAAATCCTTCATGTCAGCAGCAGTAAACACACGTTTTCATGTCTGAACAACGAAAACGAGCAGAGACACGTCGTCTGTATTTAAACCCTTTTCTTTGATGAATTTGACTTGATGATCATCCAGCTTCAACATAATTCCAGTAAAACCATGATAAATTCTAACAATATCAGAAAGCAGCTGCATCAGTGAAGGACGAGCTGCAAACACACAGACATTAAGATTCATCACCGTCAGACCAGTTCCTGGTTCCAGACTCGAAGCTCCTCCCACAGGAAACCACATCCTTCTGGATGCTGCTGCAGTTCGGTGGACACTTCCTGTTAGTTTCCTCCCTGATATGAAGATTATTTTAACATCAACTTATAAAGAAACCAAACTGTCCACCCAGATGTTCCTGTAGAACATCTGGGTGTCTGGGTGAATCTGAGTGTTCCACTGTCGTCTCATCGCGTTGTGTTTTTGTTTTTTTGCAGTTTAAGTTTGCAATTGTGATGATGGGCCGACATCAGTACATCAATGAAGACGAGTATGAGGTCAACCTGAAGGACTTTGAACCACAGCCAGGTATTTACTGCTGCTGCTGTCTCAGCTAACGGACTGAGACTTTACAAAAAGCTTCAGAGGGTTGATGATTCACAGCTGCTGCAGGTGTGGAAACCTCAGCAGATAAACTGATGGATCTGTTTGATCTCAGGATGGACATTAATCAAATTCACTGGTAATTATTATCTTGTTCCTGAAATGTTCCTCCACATCACGCACACGAGTGTCAGCCATTAATGCTGTTCACACCTCGTGTTTGTCTGGATTACGGTGCTGATTAATGTTCATCACAGACGAGTCAGCAGAACCAAGTTCGTCTCAACTCCCAGAATCTTCACAACCGCTTTAGGATTTCAGACTCCGTATGTTTGGTTGTTGCTTGAATGGTGACTGTTTACTTAACGTCCTGCTGGTGAAAACTCACTCAGCTGATTCTGCACGTCACTTTCACCTGAGACACTGTCATAGTCTCCTCGTTCTAATCCTTTCAATGTAAAACCAAATTGAGGCTGTAGTTTTTTTTACTGGCAGGTTTTATGCTGAAAACTTCACCCCGTTCAGCTGTAGTTAAGAAAGTACTTGTCACACATTAATACTACCTTGTGGTGGCGTTAGCATCATGCTGTGGAATCTTGTTAGAATACTTGTTAATCATGACGCTGGCAGCAGCTTCTAACGTCCTCCCCGGTGTCTCTCCTTACAGGTAACATGTCTCACCCGCGCCCCTGGCTAGGGTTGGATCATTTCAACAAAGCTCCAAAGAGAGGTCGCTACACGTACCTGGAGAAAGCAATCAAGATCCACAACTAAAGCAGACCCCTCCTCCCCACTCCTCTTTTTGTCCTCTTTAAATCGCGCTCCGCCTTTCTCCCCCTCCTACTTTAACTAACCATAACCACAGACTGTAACCAACCGTGTGTTTGTGTGCAAGACTGTGTGGGTGTGCGCGTGTGCTTGTATGTGTGTGTAATCATCACTCTTAACACCCGCCTGGACACCTACAGCTCTGCACCGGCACCATGTCTTCTGAGAAACGGGATCCTGCTGCAGCTGATGGATTAGAAACTGCACCAACCACCTCCTGACTGTTGATTTTGCTGTACATTTTCTAGTTCCTTTTTTCCTTCTTTAACCGTCTCCCTCGGTGTTTAAGGTTTTTTTTTCTCCCTCCTGGCTTTTCTACCCATTCACTGCCTGCTTTTTGTTGCCCGTCTGGATTTGGGAGACATGAATTTCGCTTTTAAGATGAAAGAATTGAAAGCTGAATTGGGATTTATTTTTTCTCCCATCCTACCACTTTGTTTTTCTCTTCAGTTACGATGGTTGTTTTTTAAATAAAGTTATGTAAAGAGGAATCCTGCTGTGAACAGAGTTTGAAAAGTTTGTTGTTGAGGACTCACTAAGAGGAAGGCTGATGGTCATTTGGCCGAAACGGCTGCGTTGGCTCTGAGGCTCATTAGTTTCCCCGATGAGATTCTTTTAGAATTTCTTCTCCCATCCCATAGAGCAACAAAAAACAGTATTTCCAAGTTTACACACAATTCTTTCTCACTTAGTTTGGTTGAAAGAAAAAGAAAAGTTGTTGTTTCTTTATGCAGATCTTGTATAATAAAAATATCTTCAAAACCGCGTCTGTTTAAAGAAATAAACAAAGAAAAACAGGATTTGTCTGTATTTCCTCCTGAAAGTTGGCACGTAATGTCAGAGGTTCCTCAGGACGATGTGCACTTTGTGATCTGCTTCAGTACTTTTCGTTTTCCTTCTTCCTCTAAACGCGAACAGCTTCCATGTCTTGATTCTGTCGCCCCCTGGTGGTTGAGAGCAGTAACCGCTCAGTTGGAGCTCCAGAGGTTTGAGGAATGTGTAGAGCCAAAACCAGCAATGTAAACAAACAAGCAAGCAAGCAAACAAAATACTTTAAGCCCTACGAATTAATTTTTGTTTCATTATTTTTCAGATGGAATGCACCCCAGATAACATAGCAGGCTCTGTAAAAACAACATTTAAGAATTGTATATTTAAAAATATGAACGTGTAAAATTTAAGAGAAACGCCTTTCTTGTTGGGTACAGAAGGAGCCAGGTGTTAATATTTCTTGTGTGTAGGTTTTCTTTCTTCCTTTTTTTTTTTTGTTCCTGATGTACCATTGACAGTTTTTTTCTGCTACCTTCAGATCTTTTTCTTTAAAAAAGACTAACTGCAGTGGTTTTTCTTGTTTAAAACCTCCAGTACAAAGACGACCTGCAGATTCACCTTAATTTGATCTTTTTCGGTTTAAAATCAGTGTAGCAGCAGTGTACGACAACTATTCCTGTATATTGCCTTTTTGCTGGAAAATGTATGTTGAATAAAATTTTCTATAAAAACATTTACATAGCTTGACTTCTGCTTGTCCATACTGGGACAACATTATGAAGTGAATTCTAACAGGATTTATTTTGATGCAGATTCTCAAGCTGCAGGTGATTTCAGAGCAGAATGATTGTAACTGAAGCTTCTGGTCTGAATAGCTCTAAACTTGAAACACTAAGGCAGATTCTCAGTGAAAGAGCAAATTATTGATGTTCTGTTAACGAAATAAACTGAAAATCAACTCAGAATATCACACAATGTTTTTTAATTGTGGTTCAAAAACAAGACTTATTCAAACTGGTCTGGACAAAAACGATGGAACCCACAACCTAATATTTTGTTTCACAACCTGATGTGATCAGATGAGACGTCTGCACCTGTCCACAGGTGATCTGATCCAGTCCTCGTGATCAAACTGCTCCAGCTGTCTCAGGTCTGAAGGGTTCCTTCTCCAGATATTTAATCGGTTTTAGATCAGGGTTCACGGAAGTTCACTGCCCAAAGAACACACCCTTGATTTCCTCGTGCACGTCTTAGACTCAGTTGGTTTTGTAAGGAGGGATATTTATTTTGAGTCTTTTGTTGCATATTTTCTGTCTTTGTATTGTTCTGTTTCTTTCTGCTCATTCTTATATGTCGGTTATTTCTGCAGAATGTTTCTACAACCACGTTGTGTAGCATCTTTTTCTAATTTGTCTTTGTTGGTGTGGATTTTATTTTGTAGTTTCTGCTTGTGGTTTTGTCTTTTTCCTGTTTTTTTGTGCTTTCTGTTCGGGTCAGAGGTCAAGACCTGCTCAGAAAAGCAGAGCAACAATTGCCCAACAGGGAGTCTTGAGGATGGAGAGCTGTCAATAGAAACCCATTCAGTGGCGGTGGGGGATGTGAGGCTTGTTGTTTCAGTCTTTTCTGCTGAGGGTTCAGAACACAGAGCCACCTGTTACTCCAGAAACATTATTCACTTCAGTTTGAATGAGACGAGTCCACGTGGTCTCGTAACCCAGTTTACCCTGTTTGAATCTGATGATCTCAGACTGATGATGTGTTCTACTGAATGATGTCAGAACCAACTGATCCATGTTCTGGTAGGATTCAGTTGTGTTTTTTCTGTTGTCCCATTTTCACTAAGACTATTTGGACAATAATGTGTGAGATTCAAATCAAATGAAGTAAAAATAAAAGATTATTACTGCAGCTAATGAAGCTGCACGGTGGAGCAGTGGGAAGGTCTTGGGTTTGAATCCAGACTGGGACCTTTCTACATGGAGTTCACATGTTCTCCTCGTGCATGTGTGGGTTTTGTCTGGAGACGCGATGTTCCTCACACAGACCAAAAATATGCATGGAGTTAATTGGCAAAAAATGTTTTAAAAAATATGTGAGTGGCTGTTCATTTCCTTGTGGCCTGATGGATTGGTGACCTGTCCAGGTGTAGCTCCGCCCCTCGCCCAGTGACAGCTGGTGATGAACACCAGCTCCCTGCGACCCTGAACAGGAACAAGCTGGTAAATAACCTGCATTATGGTCTGTATAGACCCCTTTAAGAAGACTAACCCTTTCTTTAATACTTTAACTCTTTATCAGAAGGTGCTACTTGCTCAGTGGCATAAAGGCAGAATATATCTGAAACAGTCATTGCAGCTAATACATAAAACATGATATATGAAAAAGTGTATCAAATTAAAACAATAAATACCTGCTTAAGTCTCTGTTTGATGGATTAAACCCACAGAGATAGAATATATTGTTTTATATATTTTCAATTTACATTTTTAACTCTTAGAAACAAACACAACAGGTAGCCAATTATTATTCAGATCATCTGCTTTATTTGATTTTTTTTTTTTCAAATAACGGAAGTTCAAGCTCAGCTTTATCCATAATCAATGTGGGAGGAGCCAACATTCTGTTCAACTTCTCTTCCACATGATACGGCACAGGAAAAGAAAAGAACAAATGAAAAATACACATGCAATTAATTAATTTATTAAATTGATATTTTTCTGCATGGCCCCCTGTAAATATATGTTACATGGAAAATATTTTCTAAATTACAACATTTGAAATATACAGATTGATTTGTAATGATTTTATTATTTGTTTATTTTCTATTATCTTGCATCAGAACGATGCCAAAAAAAAAAAACAATTACTGTGCAAAAACTGTAAACTCTGGGTTTTTCTCTCTTTTGTTTTATTGTAGGTCATATGCTGGTTTGGTTCATGATTTATTCTAAAGTCAGACGGTCCTGTCAAATAACAAGCTGCTTGAATTGGATTCTAATGACACAACCCTTAAAGATAACATCTATGTAAAAGCCTTCATTTTAATGTTTGCAATAATGTGTTAGATCTTTTTAAAAGTGCGCAGTGTGTACATGATCCTGCCAGAGATGAACATTTTCAGCATGTGATTTATTACATTCTTTTAGGCTCTGACAACAAAGTCACTCCAAGTGTGTTTGCTAAAATAAAACTGTACGGTGAGGAAGTTGTTCATGTACGATTATGTCTACTAATCAAATGGTCTGTCCATAGAAATAAGCGAGTGTGCGCTCTCTCTGTCAGTGTCAGAATCTGGCATGGCAGCCTGTTCTTCATAGGGGTAATCCAAAAAGCTGACAGGATTTTATTATTGTTGTTGTTATTATTTCTATGGCTCAGTTTCTTCCTCCTGCTCATCATTTACAGCACTGCTTCTTCTCAACATGAAGTACTTTGTGGCAGCGTGGACAGTAATGATACGCATCTTTAAAGCTGTCCAGGAAGAATGGAATCAGGCAGCAGCACAGGAACAACCTGCAAAACAAACAGTCAGCTGCTTTCAGACACATATCAACCACATTCAGCATGTTTTAACCATCAAAAACTGAACAATGATCCAATGATTCTGAAGGCAGATCAATTGAATTCTACTCATGGCTGAAACACATCAATAAATCTTAAAATAATTTTTCTAAATGTCGTTACAGCAGGTCGTGCTGCTGCAGTAACGCGCTGCTGACGCGTCCGGTGGAAAGGAGGGGTAAAAGTAGAACTGGAGGAAGAGCCTTCAGTTATCAGGCTCCTGGAACCAGCTTCCAGTTTTAATCTGAGGCAGACTCTCTGTTTACATTTAAGACTTTCCAGTTTGATCAATTCTATAGTTAGGGTTACTTCTCCTGATCCATCCCTTTAGTTATGCTACTAATCTCAGACTGCTGGAGGACATAATGTCCACATTAATTCACTCTTCTGTCTTTACTCTCCATGTTTATATTTATTATTACAGCTGCTATTAACTTTAACTCTGTTTCTCTTTCCACAGAAATGACGACCGACCCAAATCCATCAGTGTTTGTCTCTTTCCTGTCCTCTCTGTCCCCAGTGGGTCCAAGCAGACTCATCCTGGTTCTGGTGGGAGGATTGTGTTGAACTGATGATTCAACCCAATTGATAGAAAACCTTTTACTATAGCTGACTTGATGTTTCTGTAAACTTTTTATACGAACCGGTGCTTCATAACTAAAAATGACATGAAATGAAAAGCTGATGAACTCCTCTGTTCCAACAAATATCAGCTTTCCTCTATTAAGTGCAAAAGTAATTTGGAACCTGCTTTTGTGAAAATAGATAACAAAAAGTCAGCCTAGTGAAACAAGATGCTAAAGCTGCTTCCAGAGGTTTCATCAGGGTCACCATGGTAACCACTGTCCTGCATCTCTGACTCCCTGACAAACTCAGAGAGGAAATAAAAAAAAGTTACTGAGAAAAAACAAAAGTTATTTAAAAAATGTCTGTTGAACACAAAACATCAACAGTTTTTAATATAAAAAATGCAGTTTTAAAGCAACAAATCACAGAGTCTTTGTGAGTTTGGGTTTAAGTGCTCTACACTCCGGGTCCATCTGAATGAAAGCCATGAGTCCTTCAGCAGTTACAGACACACAGACTGAAGAAAAACCAGAAACACCAACGTTTTGATGTTTAAGTTCTATGACATATGTCACATTTAAAAATTCAAAAAGGCTGTTTTGAAATATTTTGGAACATTTAATGAGCTCAGAAAGTTAGTGTGTGAAGTCATGACACAAAACTAAACATTCTAGAACACTTGAGCTACAGAACTCAGAAGAAGGCGGGGTTTCTTTTGTAATGTATCAGCTGTATTACAGCCAAATGTCTGACTCTCAGAATCAAACCAGTGCTGGAACATTTAAAACAATTCAAATTTAAAACATTCATTTCTTCATAAATTTCAATTAGACTCAATCTTCTCTTCTTCTTTCTCATTTGTTTCACATTAAGACGGTTCCAGTGAACTGGATCACTGATCACTCACCCGCAGCAGATGAAGAGTATGCACATCAGCCAGGCGTAGGTCCCTGCTTTGTATTGGACCTCCGTCATCACCTGCTGATTGCAGGTGCTGCAGGACATCATGCTCGGGTTACGTCCCAGTCCCACGTCATAGCTCACTGCGGTCTTTTTGGACTCCCCGGGGAGATTACTCTGTTCTGTACTGATGTAGGCTGAGAGGAGAGAAAACTTAGAGTGAAGCTAAACGTTATTTCTGAAGGTTTGTTAAATGTGTACCGACGGCTGGGTTGTTACTTGGTTTCGTTTGGTTTGGGATGACCTCCTGCTCATGGGTGGGAGGGGTGAATGGAGTGTGCACGTGGTAAACCTTCACTCCATTCCCTGAACCCTCAACTGGTCCAAACATAATGAGAAGAGGATACGAAGGAGAGGATGAAAAGTAGGATCAAGACAGTGATGACAAGGTGTGTGTGTGTGTTGAGACGTACCTGGTATCAGGTAGGGAGGGGGATTATGTGTCCCATCTGCACTCATAGTGCTGCAGAAAAAGAAAATAAGTTTTAAGAAGGACTAATTTAATTCACCACATCGGATGACACATTCCCTGTTCAAGTTCTATATAATTCTGCTTTCTGTCACAAGATGGAGCCAAACCTCACAGACGGAGCTGAAAACACCTCCTCTGTGTTTCTCATGAACATTTCTGTCATCCCTGACTGACAGATATTAAACCAGAGAGATGTTTTATGTCAGCATCCCCAGGAAACGCCTGGGCGTGTCCGTCTGAGGACGAACAGCCGGGGGGGGGTTCAGGTGTGGTCACTGGGCGAAACTGCATTTTTCAGCTCTTTTGTTCGGAAACAAAAACTTCCAGCACAAATGTTTGCTGTAGGGATGCAGACATTCCTTTGTTTCTTTTATGATCCTGATTTTATGATGTGTGTGAAAACTCCTGTTGTGTCACTGGGAAACAAACTTTCAGCTCTCGATGCACAAAAAGCCTCTATGAGTTAAAGAAGAGATAAACAAATAAAACCAGAGTAAAACTGAAGCTTCTGCTCAGAAACATCACAGTTTGTTCTCTCATTTTGACCGATGACCTCATTTTTAACATCATTACAAATAAATTTCACCTCTAAATGAGCAAAAATCTGATTAAACTTAAATAAAAGAACTGGCGCAAACGGAATTCAAAATGAGCTGAATCCATTTAAGCCGAGGCAGGAAGTACTGATCAATTTATAAAGACTTTCACAGGTGAGTTACTTATTAGTTTTTATCTTATTGTAGTAAATTAATAATTTAGTCTTTATTTAATTTCACACACCTATAATATAAGATAAAACATTACATATATGTTATTTTTCTATTTTTCAAATATAAATACTTTTTATATTAAACACTTAATTAGACAATAAGAAAATAATCATTTATATAGTATATTCTATATACTATTTGGAATATAGTATATATATTCTGTGGTATATATAGTATAGTATATAGTATAATAATATACTAGTTGTTATAATGTAATTACATATACAATAGAGGGCAGAGAACGTATTTCTGATTCAGTATAGCAGGTTTATACGGAAAGTAGTAACCCTGTTAAAGAGGTAGTGTTCTAATAAATATTTAAATATCTCATCACAATTTAAACATTGAGCTAAAATTTCCCTGAATGATCTTTTGAATTAGTTTTTATGAAGCTAAGTGCTGTGGATGTGATGCTGCAGGAGCCTGGTGGACTTTCCCTCCTTCACTAACCAGGTGATCTGAGGTGCAGCTTGTAACTACGGTTTGGTTCATTGAGCCTTCATCCACCCTGAGACGGAGGAGGAATGCAGCCCAGCAGCATGTTCCTCTCCGTGACACAGACTGAAGGTGTGTCAAGCAAACCTGGTCATAATGACCTCAAACTCTTCAGGTGACGCCGTGGATTTCTAACCTTGATCGTAAATGAAATGTGTTTCCAGAACCTTGAGATTATAACTTCAACCATGTTTTCCATGTTTCAAACTAATACTGAAACCTGGATGTGCAGGAGCCCGGATCTGTCCCTGGGTACTACAGCCAGCTCTGTGCAGATTGGAACAACTGGGTGTGTTAGTGTTTCAGGTTTGTCCAGTAAAACTGCTGATCCTGTAAAGATATCACCACCAGTCTCAGGGTCCTGGCAAGTTTTCTACGTTTCTTTCATAAAGTTTCTTTCACCAGATGGGACAGGTGATGGAGAGGGCGTGGCTTATTCTACCTCAGCTACTTTCAAACCCCCAAGTGAGAAAATTCCATGATACAACTTTAAGTTCAACATTAAGTGACTGAATTCATGAAGGAGAAACAGGTCCTGCAAACTTCATGAGTCACTTCAAGCTTTTGCCAAACAGGGAAAAAAGAATCCAGCTAAAAAATGTCAATTCTGGCCGAGCAGGTTTTTTTAGGTGGTTACCAGCTGACATGTTTCGACAGCAGATAAGCTCAGAGTCCTTCTTTCTGGTACTGAACTTTCTGGTCGTCTTTCTCATAGGTTAACACCCCCGAAACGCATCAAAGTCACAGGCGTGGCCTGACTGCATTCATGAAATCTGGGCTAGTCCAACCTGAGTGTCGGCAGGAGGAATGTTTGCCTGTAAATAGATTTTTAATGATCAGCTGATGAAGGAAGAGGGGCGATATGACCAAGGAAGCCAGACACCCCCTCTCCTCCCAAACCCCCTAAAACATGGATTTCTGATTGAAAAATCTTTGTTTAACAAAACTGTAACAATAATGAGATCAGTACATGCGTCTTTGTTGGGATTTAAAACAATTAAAGCCTTCATTTGTTGTTCAAACTTTTTAATTTGCTCATATTTTTGAATAAATTTTCTAATTTGTGTCTGAGAAAAAACAACATTTGAGATGTTTCTGGATCAGTTTGAAGCTGTTTGAGTCTCACTTCCAAAAACCCACAACAAATAAACTGAAAATAACATTTATGTTGGAATTTCTTCAAAAACATTCACTCATAACTTATTAAAAAATCACTAGATTGTTGCAAGTATCATGAAAACCATAAAAATGCTTTTTTTTGTACTTAATTTAAGATATTTTAGTCCAGAATGTTTTCTTTGTGTAAATGTTGATAATGTTTTTGCAGTCTTACCTCAGTGATGTCCGTGTGTAGAAGTGTGTGTGAAAGCTGCTGCTGATGGGGCGTTCTGACAGATTGTAGCTGAGATGATGACCTGCCTCACCTCTACCTGTATGAGCGTCACCTACGAATCCGCCCCCTTTAGCCACGCCCTTATTAAAACAAAGAACAAGCAGCCGGAGTGACTCAAGCAGAGCTTTTGATGGAACAGCCTGTACTGGTCTTTTATTTTTTGTTTTTTGAAACTGGCAGATTGTTTCTAAGATGTTTTATTTGGGAGTGTATCTGTGTCACTCTGGATGTGAGAAGAACTAGTTTCCTTCTCGAGATTTTAAACTAACACAAATTTGACTTGCTGATACTTTGTCCCCTGGAATTTTTCCCTTGAGAAACTGAGTGACACACATTTACATATTTTTACTCAGAAGAATTCAGAGAATGTTTATAATCACTGAGAACTTCAGTTTAGAAAAGGTGTGTTGTCAGAGAAAATGTTATAATTTCAGTGTAAATGTTAATTATAAAGAGAAAAAACTAGTTGTTGATTTTGTTTAAGAAACAAAAAAACTTCAATAAACCGGCCTTAGAAACAATCTGTTTTTTAATGTGGGAAATTTATGTTTTGGATTTAAGTTCTAGAGATTAAATCAAACTAATATTCTACTAAATTCCACAAAAAGTGAAATAAACACTCAATAAACAAAAACCTCTGAATGAAGCAGATGGAAACTGTATGAGTGTTTTTATTACGTGTTTTCTAACATGTAACCAGATGTTTATTAGTCTGGTTCTAAACTTGATCAATTCTGTTCATGTTGTTTCTTATTATTGATTCCAGATGTTTCATTATTCAAGGAAACTTTCTGTTAATCAGGCATTTAAAAATGTAAATTGATAGATTTTATTTTCAATCATGTTTAAAAATGGTAGTGAGAAATTCCCTCCAAAATAAAGCACATGTCTCGGACAATATTTGGGAAATTTGACACATTTTGAGCTAATTAGTGGTAAAAACTCGACTGCGTTGCTGATGTGTTTAGATAGATATTAGCAAACACAAATATATACAGTGGGGCAAAAAAGTATTTAGTCAGCCACCAATTGTGTAAGTTCTCCCACTTAAAAAGATCAGAGAGGCCTGTAATTTTCATCATAGGTATACCTCAACTATGAGAGACAAAATGAGGAAAAAAAATCCAGAAAATCACATTGTCTGATTTTTAAAGAATTTATTTGCAAATTATGGTGGAAAATAAGTATTTGGTCACCTACAAACAAGTAAGATTTCTTGCTTTCACAGACCTGTAACTTATTTAAGAGGCTCCTCGGTCCTCCACTCGTTACCTGTATTAATGGCACCTGTGTGAACTTGTTATCAGTATAAAAGACACCTGTCCACAACCTCAAACAGTCATGCTCCAAACCCCACTATGGCCAAGACCAAAGAGCTGTCAAAGGACACCAGAAACAAAATTGTAGACCTTCACCAGGCTGGGAAGACTGAATCTGCAATAGGTAAGCAGCTTGGTGTGAAGAAATCAACTGTGGGAGCAATTATTAGAAAATGGAAGACATACAAGACCACTGATAATCTCCCTCGATCTGGGGCTCCACGCAAGATCTCACCCCGTGGGGTCAAAATGATCACAAGAACGGTGAGCAAAAATCCCAGAACCACACGGAGGGACCTAGTGAATGACCTGCAGAGAGCTGGGACCAAAGTAACAAAGGCTACCATCAGTAACACACTACGCCGCCAGGGACTCAAATCCTGCAGTGCCAGACGTGTCCCCCTGCTGAAGCCAGGACACGTCCAGGCCCGTCTGCAGTTTGCTAGAGAGCATTTGGATGATCCAGAAGAGGATTGGGAGAACATCATATGGTCAGATGAAACCAAAATAGAACTTTTTGGTAGAAACTCAACTTGTCGTGTTTGGAGGGGAAAGAATGCTGAGTTGGATCCAAAGAACACCATACCTACTGTAAAGCATGGGGGTGGAAACATCATGCTTTGGGGCTGTTTTTCTGCAAGGGGACCAGGACGACTGATCCGTGTAAAGGAAAGAATGAATGGGGCCATGTATCGTAAGATTTTGAGTGAAAACCTCCTTCCATCAGCAAGGGCATTGAAAATGAGACGTGGCTGGGTCTTTCAGCATGACAATGATCCCAAACACACCGCCCGGGCAACGAAGGAGTGGCTTCGTAAGAAGCATTTCAAGGTCCTGGAGTGGCCTAGCCAGTCTCCAGATCTCAACCCCATAGAAAATCTCTGGAGGGAGTTGAAAGTCCGTGTTGCCCAGCGTCAGCCCCAAAACATCACTGCTCTAGAGGAGATCTGCATGGAGGAATGGGCCAAAATACCAGCAACAGTGTGTGAAAACCTTGTGAAGACTTACAGAAAACGTTTGACCTCTGTCATTGCCAACAAAGGCTATATAACAAAGTATTGAGATTAACTTTTGTTATTGACCAAATACTTATTTTCCACCATAATTTGCAAATAAATTCTTTAAAAATCAGACAATGTGATTTTCTGGATTTTTTTTCCTCATTTTGTCTCTCATAGTTGAGGTATACCTATGATGAAAATTACAGGCCTCTCTGATCTTTTTAAGTGGGAGAACTTACACAATTGGTGGCTGACTAAATACTTTTTTGCCCCACTGTATATATTTGTGTTTGCTAATATCTATCTAAACACATCAGCAACGCAGTCGAGTTTTTACCACTAATTAGCTCAAAATGTGTCAAATTTCCCAAATATTGTCCGAGACATGTGCTTTATTTTGGAGGGAATTTCTCACTACCATTTTTAAACATGATTGAAAATAAAATCTATCAATTTACATTTTTAAATGCCTGATTAACAGAAAGTTTCCTTGAATAATGAAACATCTGGAATCAATAATAAGAAACAACATGAACAGAATTGATCAAGTTTAGAACCAGACTAATAAACATCTGGTTACATG
>SSNP01000022.1:3805784-3829328 GCA_006937955.1 Pachypanchax playfairii | reverse complement strand
CATGTAACCAGATGTTTATTAGTCTGGTTCTAAACTTGATCAATTCTGTTCATGTTGTTTCTTATTATTGATTCCAGATGTTTCATTATTCAAGGAAACTTTCTGTTAATCAGGCATTTAAAAATGTAAATTGATAGATTTTATTTTCAATCATGTTTAAAAATGGTAGTGAGAAATTCCCTCCAAAATAAAGCACATGTCTCGGACAATATTTGGGAAATTTGACACATTTTGAGCTAATTAGTGGTAAAAACTTTGATCACCGAACTCGACTGCGTTGCTGATGTGTTTAGATAGATATTAGCAAACAAATATATATGTGACATTTCACAGATCACTTCCAGTAAGAATCATGTTACTGTTAGAATAATTATATGAAGACGAGCTGTTAGTCATTCACAGGCTGCACGGTGGTGCAGATGGTAGCACTGTTGCTTTGCACCAAGAAGATTCTGGGTTTTAAACCTGGTCAGGACTTTTCTGCAGTTTGCATGTTTTACTCTTGTGCACGTGAGTTTTTCTCTGGGGTCTCCGGCTTCCTCCCACAGACTAAAAACATGCCCGGGGTTCATTAAAGACTCTGAACTGTGTGATGGACAGGTGAGCTGCCCAGGTGTGACTCCACCTCTCACCCAGTGCCAGCTGGAGACAGACACCCGCTCCTCGTGACCCTGAACAGGAACAACAGGTAACATGACAGAGTTTTAACAACAGGTGAGATGATAAATGTTCATAATATTCCCATAAAAGATCTTAAAGATTAAAAATAAAATAAAATAAAATAAAATAAAATAAAATAAAATAAAATAAAATAAAATAAAATAAAATAAAATAAAATAAAATAAAATAAAATAAAATAACAAACAAACAAACAAACAAACAAACAAATAGACAGACAGACAGACAGACAGACAGACAGACAGACAGACAGACAGACAGACAGATAGATAGATAGATAGATAGATAGATAGATAGATAGATAGATAGATAGATAGATAGATAGATAGATAGATAGATAATAAAATAAAATAAAATAAAATAAAATAAAATAAAATAAAATAAAATAAAATAAAATAAAATAAAATAAAATAAAATAAAATAAAATGGTTTTGACTTTTCCATCTGTAGATGAATAAACCCACAAAACACAACAGAGTTGTTATGAGAAAAATAGTTTTCTGTTTATATACTACTTGTTACGAGACAAAAAGTAGATAAAAATAGGTCAAACTTAGAAATGTTATTTATTTCATATATATTATTAATAATTTTAGAGATGTAAAAACTTTTAGTATTTTTATTGATAGCTGAACGAGCAGCTTGTCAGCAGATTATCAGATGTGAATGTTTAACTCGTATTTTACTGGAATGGAAATGTTGCCAACTAGTTGAAGGTGCAAGAAGACTGTGAGAAAACGTCCCAATTTTCATTTGTAATCACATTAAATTGGTACATACATATTATAGTCAAGTTACATGAGTCCTATACCAGGCACCATAAAGTGTCATAAACACTCATGTTATTCACAATATGATCTCGCTTAAAGTTGTGTCATGTTTGTTTTCTTAAAATGAGACGTAACACAACGTAATAAATCCCAAATTTATTGCCATGTTGGCATAAATCCTCTTTTTTAAGAGCCAAACATTCAAACTTTACATCTCAAGGAAATCTTTACATAAAGTGATTTAATATCATAATACTTTGTTTAAATGGTGGCAGCAGATACAGTAAAGTACAAACAGCATCATAAGTACCAAACAGAAGGAGGAGAGAGAGGAACATGTGGATTTACTGCTAATGAAATCTCCAGCAATAACATCAGCCTGGCGTGTATTTCTAACACCGTGCAGCTCTACTGAGGAAGGATCCAGACGTGCACCAACTCTGCAACTATTTTGAGAGGAAATTTGCAAGTTTTTTTAAGACTGAACAAAGTTAAAGAGAAAAACTGAATATAACTGAAACGACTGGAGACAGACTCCGTGATTCACGTCACAAATTAAGAACCACCGCGAACATTTCCAGGCATCTTGGAAGCTTCAGCGTAAAAGCTGCTTGAAATATTTTAGCAACAGACACAAAAGACCAGCCTTCCTGAAAAACAGCAGCAGTACGAGCACGAGGTTTTACACATACAGACATTAAAATCATAAAAAAATCAATCCAGATTATCACTTATTTCAAATAAACCAACAGAATCAAATTCTTCATTTTGATTGTTTTCTCTTGATGTCACTATACAGTAATAAAGTGGCATGTTCGAGTTTGGGTGTTGCCTCTTCTTGATGTCAGATGGTTGAGAACATTTGTTTCGATGAGCCAGATGGACGACATTCCTTGAAACTAACAAACCACCACATAGTTGGACATTTAGCTCTTGAGGGTGGATGGAAGATTATCAATGAAATTTAATTTAGAAGTTCACGTTATAGACAAACTGCTGATTGTGTGGATCAAAAATCTGACCTTCAGTTTAAATTTATCAGTATTTGTCTTCAGGTTAGTGACTTTCTTGTGGTTCCACTGATATTAAGCGTCTGTAACATCAGTCAACCAGCTAAAACAGAGTTTTCATTAAATGCTGCAACACTTTGAACATGAATTACATCAAATCTGAGTTTTTCTTAACAGATAGAGACGGATCTTACGTCAGAAATGGGTGGGAAGGCGGGTGAACGCCACCCTAAATCTGATCCAATATTCATATTCAATTTATATTCAATTCACTTTTTATTTTAACAGCACCGGATCAGAACAAAAATATTTGTATTTCAAGAAGAGTTCAAACCAATTCTCAGTTTCACATATAGTTTTATGGAAAATTGTAAATAATAATCAGCTTCAGATGGATGTTTTCAGCCACTCTGGATAGTATCTGACACATTTTAGTGGTAAATGTTATAATTTATAAAACCACTGACAGGTGCACTTATGATAAATATCCCTCTTTCCTATTGATTATCAGTTAAATTAAGAATTAACATAAGAACTGAGATTTAAATAGAATTAGATTGTTGTGGTACATCTTGTTATTAAAACACTATAAATATAGCCTGAAATGAAAAGTGTAAAATAATAGTTAAGTAATAAAAGGTTCAACATATATGTCTGTTTTGAGAAGCAGATTTCTTTGAGTCAACACAGTTTCTGAGAGAGTTGACATTCCATGATGTGTCAGGATTTAATTTAAGAAGTAGTTGATTAAGTCGTTTCATTAACGAGGAAAATTCTTTGAATTGATGTGATTTTCTCACTTTTTGTGTAAAATACTGATCATGCATGAATAATATTTATGTGTTAATCGGATTCAGGCAGGAAATCTGTGGGCGTTGTCAGGAAGATAAAAATAGTGAGTGACTCAGCAGGTATAAAGGTACGGAGGACGAGGAAGCATCAACACAATGTCTTTGTGCATCTGCTGACAGCTTTTCTTTCTGTGTCTCTCTGATAAAAGCAAACAAATATGTGTTTCTTTTTGTTTCAATATTAACATCATTTCTTTACACCAGCCTTTTAATTAAGATCAAACAGAAACCTTTTGACATTTCCTGAAATTGATGAACATTTTTCCTGAGACAGTCTTTTAAACAAGTTCTTACAGGAGATTAATCTGTCTAACATTACACACGGATTCGTCACATTAAGCAGCACATACCTGCTGTTGCAACATTTGCCTTTTTGGAAATACTTGTTTGGACTCCAGGAGGTTTTACTGTATGTCATTATTCTAAGAATTTGTCCTGTTTAACGAGTCGGATTCCTGGTATGAAAATGTTCTCTGTACTGGCATAACCCTGATTAGACAAGGTTTTTATTGTTTTCTGTGCTAAATGCCATCAAGTTATATTTACAGTATTTATTACTACAAATAATAGAAGAAGTTACAGTTGCAGCCACTACACCTTCATTTCCTGCAGAGAATAAAATCAGAGGATGCAGTCTGCTGATTGAGTGGCGTGTGCAGAGCATTTTTAAGTCAGATGACACAAAGCGTGTCACACAACAGTTTGTCATTCACACACACACGTTTGGTGATAAATGACACACATGTTGTCCCACAGCTGCGACACACACTGACAGAATAGACTGTAAAGACCTCCATCAGTGGTAGAACACACAGGTGTGTAAGTCCATCATTTAAAATGACAAATAATCCTGAACATGCACACCGAAAAACTGTTTCAGTTCAGCCAAAATGGGATCATTTTAGATAAAAAGAATAAACAGAGTACCAAGAGAAAACTCAGGAATGTACAACACACACACACACACACACACACACACACACACACACACACACACACACACACACACACACCTTGTTGTCTTCTGGCCGTATGATCTTTGTGCTTAAAATCTATTTTGTTTAAAAAATGGTTTTATAAAAAAACACTGTAATAACATTCTACACCAACTTAATCTGTTTGTCAAAGATCCTTTTCTGTTTTTAATTTCATGTTTTAAAGTAATTGAAATGAATCAATTCACCTGCTGATTGATTTAATTCAGTTTTTGAATCATTACGGTTTTTACTTTTATGACCTTAAATGTACAACTGATTAAAAATCCTTTTTATGCTCGTTAATAATGAGCGTCCGTCCATACGGTTTCTAACAACATGAAGGCTGAGCTAAACAAAGGAGAAGAAGGGCAGAGCTGAATGAGTCAGAACCAAACGTTTAAAACAATCAGAACAAAACTAGCTGATCCTACTAGAACCAGTAGTTTCTTTTTCTGCTTTAATAATGGTAGTTTCTGCACATACTGATGTAAATCTATCTAACATGATTCAACATGCCGTTCTATTTGTTTTTCTATCAAAACCTTTTCAGTTATAATTCTGTGTTAAAGATGGAGCTGATTGTTCACACGCCTCAGCGCTCATCTTTTTTCCAAACAAGCAGCATTTTTCACGCGCTTGTAAACAAAATAAACAATTATTTATGCTTGATGAGACCTCAAAAGTCTCGTCCTGTTGGCCTCTGACAAACATTGTGCAAATGAAAATTAAATAAGTTTTGACTTTGTGATTATAGTTTGATTGTTAAGAATACAATTAGTTTTCATTGAAGAAAATTTGAAAAGAAAAGCAACAAGAAAACAATATAGAATACAGTTGTTTTATAATTTTTAGAGCTAATAATATAAGTAATGATACAGTTATTATGTGACGTTATCATTGGTTAAAACTAGATATAAAACTAAAATAAATCTGTGATGTAAAAATGTGATTTTTTCATTCAGTTTTTTACATCAGGGTCTCGTGTGTAATTTGCACATTTTTTAAATCTCTGCATGTTGCTGGAGATTCCAGAAATTAGTGAGACAAACTTTCTCTCATAATACTCAGAAACTTGTAGAGGTGCCTTGAACTCTCCTCAGTTTAGTTTCCATATGTCAGAAAGCACACGAGACAACTTTGGTGCAGGAATTTGACATTTAAAGCTCAACAAAACTGTGAATAAAATGAGAATAAATTAAAGTGCTATGTGAATAAACTTTAACAAGAAAATTTGCATGTCATTTATTTGAATTCTGAGGAAAAAGTTGCCATTTATTCACAATTTTGACACGCGGCCGAGTGTCAAAAGCACTAATTAAGTGTGGAAAACACTCCTGATTATTACGTCACCGACAAGTGACCAAAAGTCACGGCTTGGTGAGAGACAGGCTGATTTCTGTTTACAGTTCCAAACAAAATGCAGGGGAACTTTGTCATATTGAGGCTTTGTGTTGTGTAAAAATATTCAAAACCATGTGTTGAAACAGGAAAAGTCATTGATTTAACACGCGGTGTCACACGTGTCACCTTAAACACAAAGATCCCTTTTCATTTTGGAGCTACATCATGTAAAACAATGATTTGATGTCTAGGTTTCATTTGGAAAGCACACTTGGATGGTCTTGGTTGATGGTGAATGTGCGTCCAGTCCTAAAATAATTCTCTATTTCCTCCAGCGAGCGTTTGCGAGTCTCTGGGATGCAGACGGCGTTGAACAGCAGGCAGAGGACACAGACCACGGTGAACATCAGGTACGGGACGTACAGGCCGTAACTGTCCACAAGGTGAGTGAAGGCATGTGTGAGAGCGAAAGCTGTTAACCAGCTGACGGTGACACACAGACCTGAAGCCACGCCCCTAGCAACCAGTGGAAGCACCTCTGACATCAGCAGCCATGTGATAGGTCCCCATCCCATTGCATAACCTAGGAGACAGTCAACAATGTGATGACAAAGCATATGACATGTACACATAATGTTTCTTTTCTAATAGAAATGGGTGTGACAATATATCAACCAGTTCCACCATCCAGGGTCAAAAAAACCAACTTTATGACTGTCTGTCTGTCTGTCTGTCTGTCTGTCTGTCTGTCTGTCTGTCTGTCTGTCTGTCTGTCTGTCTGTCTGTCTGTCTGTCTGTCTGTCTGTCCATCTTTATCATAGCTAAAAACAGACCTGGAATGACATGAAGGTGAATCCTACCAAATATAAACACCACGGTGCTGATGAGAGGGACGAGGCTAACGGCGTTCTGCTGGCTGGTCTGCAACATGCTGCCCAGTTCATGATGGGAGTTGTAGTCCAGCGCTGTGATGTTGTGAGGAGCAGGACCCGGAGGACAGGGCGTGGTGTGGGAGATCATGGTCAGGGTCAGAGAGGACAGGAACATCAGCATACTTGAAGTGTACAGCAGAGCTTTGCGTCCCGCCTTGTCCATCAAACTGGCTGCCACGGCAACAGAAAAGAGTCGGACCGCACCTACAATGGCAGCGTCAAACCTGATAAATATAAAAACAGGATGGTGAGGAGCTCCGGCAAAGTAGGCAGACTGAACAGGTGGTTTCTGGTTAGATTTAGTGAGACGTCCCACCTGGGCTCCAAGGTGACATTGCTCTTGGCAAAGATGGGCTCCAGGTAAACCAGAATCGGCGTGATACCCGTCATCTGCTGCAGGAAACGCATCACTACTGAGATCATGATTGGCTTGTAGTAGGTGGGCTTGGCCAATTGAGACCATGTAATCTTTTCTTGTGTGTCGATGCTGTGCTGCATTTGTTAAAACATCACAAGCATGTATTTAGTTACGGTAACCTGATTAAACCAGTTACATCAGCTGAATATCTTGTACCTGGATGGCTCTGAGCTCAGTTTGTGTGTTGTAGTGACTTCCTCTCAGCCAGCGCAGGTTTTTCTCTGCATGCTGCTCTCGGCCGAGGGAGAGGAGTCTCCTCGGAGAAGAAGGCATACACGTCAGCAGTAAAACCATCAGCACAGCAGGTATAGATCCTGCCACCGCCAGCCACCGCCATGGCACCACCAGACCTGTACGACAATGTGTTAGAATAAAACAGGTGACAAGACAATTAAAGTCAAATAGCTGTCGTTTTTCTCCCATGACATCAAATATTTACAGCATGACTCAGCATCACACATGAGCTCCTAAAAGTTGAAGGACCAGGGTTATTTCCACCTCATGTTTAGATCTGTACAAAAACCACTCCTGTGACCATTATCTATTTATTGTTCCAGAACAAAAAAAAACTGTGAATTTTCATAACAATGAAAACAAAAGTAGAACAGTCATTTACCAAGAGCGTATAGCGTCAGAGTCCCGAACACTGCTGTGATCTGAGGGCAGGAACCCAGAGCTCCTCTGACCTTTTTATGGGAGATCTCTGAGATGTAAACCTGTCGCATAAAGACACAAAATATAAACATTCAGTCACTGTTTCTGTTAAAGCTCCATGTGTCTGCCTGTAACTGGGTTCATTACACATCACAACACATTTACATCACATAGTTCAAATCAAATCAAATCAAAAATACTTTATTAATCCCCGAAGGGAAATTCAAGTGTTGTTGTAGCTCAGTTCTTTTTCAGGGAGCCATAGAGAGTTCTAGCTGTGGACAGGAAGGATCTCCTGTAGAGGGTTCTAGGTGTGGACAGGAAGGATCTCCATCAGAACTTTGCTGCCATTTTAACTGGTGGCTTCTACTAAATGTCCAGGAACATTAGAGAACTTTGACTTCCTTGACTTTTAATCACAGGGATATGCAAATATATGAGTAGTGCAAAATACTTTCAGAAGTCACATTTATCAAATTTGCTGTCGTGTTTCAGACAGTTCTGTAACCATGGTGACCTACTGGAATGGATGCTGCAGTCATTCCCCCGGCAACACCGGTCAGAAAACGGCCCAAATGGAGCATCCACAAGTCCACAGCTCCTCCCATCAGCATGTACCTGAGACGCAGGTAAACCACAAATATCAAAAAGATTTATGTCAGCCTGGGCAAAAGTTATTGCCTTTCCAAAAAAAGTTGTTTTACTGTGTTAAAAACCCGGGAAAGCATGACCTTTTGAGAATCTTCCAAATAATGCAAATTAATTTACTTAGTTTGTTTGTTTCAATCCAGTTCTAGTTTTTGTCAGACGTTTTACAGTGATGACTTCCAGTTTATTAAAGTTTTGTCCACCAGTCTGCTTGTAGTGTCTTTTGAGTTATTGTCACAGTTGCTACGTCAACATTTTCTAAGCAACTTTTGGTTTATTTTTCCTGTAAAGTTGCTTAAAAATATTGATGGTCATTGATGCTCATTCAGGCTTATTCCAGTGTGTCATATCTCAAATAAAAAGCCTATTTGACTGGTTACAACATCTGGATGGGGTGACCTGCCCCACTCTGCCTCTGATTGGTCAGTACATGTTGTCTGCTTTGATTGGATTGTTCTCCTTGGTCAGACTTTTGGTTATAGCTAAGACAAATACAGACGCTTCACACAGGAATGATATTGTGTCTCTAGTAAAAAATAGTTTTGACTTTGAGTTGAATGGACTTTAACTCTGTGTTGAGACCCACCCAATTGTTGACGGCGCCGCTGACATCATAATGCTCATCTTTCGTCCAATTAAGTCGTTAAGCAGCATGGCCCCAAGCCCTCCAGCCGCTGCACCCAGAGAGTAGATGGATCCAAACCAGGCAGCCTGCTCAGTGTCCATCCTGAGCCGAGGGTCGGCGTCGGGACTCTTGAACTTTGGTAGGACTGGAGACGAGTAGACCAGGGAGTAACCAAAGTTAAAGTTCCCCAGGACTGCCGAGAACACAGCCAGATATAATCTGGAGTTATTAATCTGAGAGAAAGAAGATGGAGAAGAGGAGACGGGTTAAAATCCATCTGACAAAAATTATAACAATAAAATGTATTTTAATATTTTGTGGTTTGTCTTTTCAGAGTTTATACAACCATTTGCCATGTTGTATATTTGTGACTACAGTCTAAAGACGTGAGGCACACAGTCATGGTGTTCATTAAAACCATCAAATAACTAATATTAACTGATACTGTCCTCTAAAGGAGCGTCTTATCCATGCGTTTGGTTTCCTCTGTCTAAAAATCTAAAAACAATAAATCTCAGCTTCTGTTTGTGTGTTTTGTTGTTTGGGGAACCAGTTTTTACCTGAGGATGTTCTCTAGTTTAAAGCTATAGTGCGTAACTTCTGTCGCCCCCTAGCGGAATTTTGTGTTATTACAACAATGAAGCTGGCGCTTCCATATGACGTACGCCCACCTGTCCCCCCCCCCACCCCCTTTCCCCCAACCGCTATCCCTCTGCCGCTGTGATTCGCGATTCCACAACATTTTTAGTCTGTTTGAATAAGGACAGCTGTTGAAAAAAGATGGACTCTTCGGAAGAACTTCCAGATTAATTGTGTCTCGGCCGTTTCGTTGGCTTCTCTGCCATGTCGCTTTCCCGTTCTGCCTGCACTCTGCCTCCTGCTACAAGACTCTCCGCTCGTGCTCCCCCTCCCTTCTTGTTGTGATGTAAAAGACGTAATTTCCTGCGCGCCAGCGCGGGAATGTCGCCGGTCGTCATTCAAAGTAAAAATGATATATATTGAAAAATACCGTGAGATGTTTGAGGAGCCGATCGGCTTAATCTGCATTGTGTCATCTCCTCTAATAGTGGCTTGGCTGAAACGGACATTCACGGACATGTAAAAGTTACACACTATAGCTTTAAAGTTCACTGGCATGTTGCATTTCTCAGAAACTTCTGCCCCGTGTGGAAGAACAATGATTCTGCACCTGCTATCTGATGAGTCTGTTCGAGGTCCTTCAGTGAGCAGAAATGTTTCTTTTTTTTCTTTCAGAATCAAAATCAAATTTATGTTTCTCTTTAATATTTTGAAATGACATGTAAATAAACAGGAAGTGATTCTACAGCTTTTACAGTTCACTGCCTGCATGAGTGAGGAACAATATAAACAATAATGTTACAAAGTGCACGTGGTTTTGCATTCAGAGACACTGTTTAATGCAACTTTCATTAATATCCATTTAACATACTGTCATACATTCAAAAGTCTTATACTTTAATAATTATTAATCGGTCAGATTTATCAGTCAATTTTTTTCCTGCAAAAAAACTCAAATTCATGATTTTTAGTATTATTTATTTGTAAACTAACGGCTCTATTATTTACACTTTGTTTTTCAAATGAGAAGCCAAACTGCTGTAACTTTGTGTCTAAACCTGAAGCTGTTTGTTTAGCTGTTAAATGATCTAATGTTCTAACAGACAACTGCACAAATCATAAACTACAGCAGCTGTTTTTATCATAAAATCACTTGCAGGTATCATCCTCTGCTGAAAACCTCTAACTTAGTCTTGTTTTTAGCTTAAAACACAGCAGTTTGTGTAGATGAGGAAATGTTTAGAATTATAGTTCCTGACCCCAAAAAGAGCTTTTTAGTGTACGTTTATATCTCTGGTTCCTAATTCTGTCTTTATCTTGCAGACTATAACTCATAAGCAACAGAATTTGTTAACAACCAATTTAGCAGTAAATAAGAAAACTGTTAATTTTATTTTGAAATGAATTAAATGATCTGTTTCCAACCTGTGAATCAGATGATGTTGATCTTCTTTTCAGCAGCGGTGTCCCTTCATTCATGTTTGCAGCAGCCGTTAGATTTGAATAAACTGTTCTGGATCCTGTGTGAAGAATCAAATCCAGTCTGTCCTGTTTAAAATGATCGCTGCAGATCTTCCAAAGATATTTAGTTAAAAATGCATCATGTAGTTCACAGAGTTCCAGACTGACCTGATCGATCTGACCGAGGCTGCACAGGATCAAAATGAAACCAAAATCATAAGTTTACATCAGACTTTCACAAGTGAAATCTGTCTCTGATGGGCGGGGTCAGCGCACCTCCCAGGTTTTCTCAGGTTTGTGAAAACAGTTATTAAGATAAGATTATAAATAAATTAAAACAACTAAATAAAAGTGTCTATAGCTGAAGTCAGATACAAACATACAGGCTCTGCTGTGTTAAAGCACCAGTGTTTAAATGTAAAGGAAGTCTGTGTATTGTAACCAGGTCAAAACTAAAAAGCAGAATCAGTTGAATTCCGGGATTGGGCCATTTGAACAGAAAGCAGAAGAAGAACGAGAGGACGAGACACACCCCCCGCACCTCAAGCTGAATCAGGAGGAAGAGGAAAGTACATGCTGGTCATCTAAACACCAACAAAGTCTCAATTTACTGTCATATTGCAACCGCAAACAGAAGAGAGTGGAGTCAGTGTGTCGATCAGATTATAGCTGTTTTCTGGATGAAGAGAAGTTTCTTATAGAACTGAAAGTTTCTTTTTCATCCTGATGTTGCATCAAATCCAGTTTCTAATAATCAGTTCCCAGTTTGTTACTGCAGCTGTTGCTGCTGAACTGTGTGTTTCACAAACTTTCATGAACTCGATGTTTTTAAACCCGTGTTTGGAGTTTTAGTTTTTTTGTGACTCATTATATCAAGTTCAGCATGGAATATTAATCATATTCTATTGTCATGATTAAAACACATGTGAAGCATTTCATGTCTATTTACCATGGATGGTGGAATTAACTGAAAGTAATAATAAAGGAGAAAAAATTATTCTTTTTGATTTTATTATAAATCAAATAAAGAGAATTTTCACAAAATTCTCCTCACTAAAAATATTAATGTTTAATATTGCATCACTTCAGCAGTTCCTAAATATTCCAGTCCAAACTGCCGCCAGCCTCCACCTGTCAGGGGATCACAAACTTTCTGACAGGAAGCAGCAGGTGAGGCAAGGGAAAATAACACCAAGCTCCACAATCTAATCACATGTTCTTAGTTTACTCTCATTTACACTTTCTGACTCGTGGAAACTAAAACTCAAAGTTCCACATGTGCATAATTAAATTTGCAGCTGCATTTGTCTCACAGATATTTCTAACTTGTTGAAAATTTGGTTGTAACTGAACATGTTTGATAAGAATACATAAAATGAAAATGAAAAAAGTGTCTATAAAGTTGAATCATGACATTATGAACATTATAGATTAATTTTCCACCAGAACAAAGAATCTAATTGTAAATGTTTTTAATGAAAAGTAAGTAAGGTTTAGGACAGAGCTCAGAAAGACAGAAAGCTCCACAGTTGATGTCACACATGTTTAATCAACATACTGAGGTGTTGATGAAATCTTGGAAATGCTGGAAAAAACTCATGTAACAGTCATGTGTGATCATCAAAGTCTTGTCCTGTCATGTGTTTTTCTCCTGTAGAGTTTGGGAATTTTCCTGACCTCCATATCAGCAAAAAATCAGCTGCAGACAAATCTTTGGTTTATTATTTTGATGTAAAAAGGCAAAAGGTTTAGCACTGTGTTATGAAGTTTAAAGTATAATAAAAGTTCCAGTATTTCAAAAGGGCATTCAGATAAATAGAAAGCACAATGTAAACAATGTTAAGAGGCCCACTTTGAACAAGAAGTGAGTTCTAGATGACAGAAAATTCCAGATTCAGAATATTTTTAGCAAAATTGCCCAGTTCACTGAAACATGAACATTTCCAAAAGTTCTTATGTTGAGAAAGCTGAATTGCTGAGTGAGGGATTTACTTATTTTCAGTCATTTCCCTTTTTGGTTGAGCTGTTGGATCCCACAGTGTAGTGCAACACACATTTAAAACAGGGATTTAAAATTTTTCACGAATCAACCATTTAATTAGAGTATTAATCCTCCTAGAGAGTGAAGCATTCTCACTGGAGAAACTTCAGAAGTTGATCATTTTATCTGAAAAATGTTTGCTAAATGTTAATTTGTCATTGTTTTATTTAACAAATAAATGCTAAGATTTGTATAAAGCCTACAATAATAAATGAATAAACTCAATATACTTCTTCTGTTTAAATGTAATGTAACATCACATGACGTGCTTTTATTGAGGTTTTGAGAAGAGGAAACGGAACTACAAATACTACATGTACCAGCATGCAACGCGACAAAAACCATTTTTGACCCTGCACGCGAGCCTTACAAAACATCACGAGTTACCAGAATGACTATGGTGGAAGATGGAAAGGTTGGAGTTACAGTTAGCCGGTAATAGCAGAAGTTAATGAAGAATTTTCTAGGCGTTTAGCGAGTTCCCGGAGGCCGCCATGGCTAACATCACGAAGAAAGTGTCGTGGTCGAGCCGAGGCGACGAAGCCGCCGCGGCGTGGGAGGGAACCCCGCTGCTCAACGGCTCCGAACAGCCGTCGCTGTCCAGACAGGTAGAGCTAACATGCTAACAGCTGATCCAAGATGCACCTGAAGTTCGCTGCGAATCACGTTTTTGATGCTGCATGAGTTTCTGGATGTTTGCATCAGTGCTCATGTTTTCATGAGTTATGGCTTATTTGCATATGAGTTAAAATGCAACTGACAGAAAGAAAGTAATTAGATTAGCTTCGATTAAATTACGGTCTCAATGCACATAATTAGATTAGGTTGTTGAGAAAATTATACTAGTTAATGACGTGTTTGTGCTTTCCATAAGACTCCACTTTTAATATTAAGGCTTAGAATGACTTGTGACGAAGTAAATCAGAAGATTACGATGCAAATAAGTTTAAATAAAAGTTATGTGCCATCAGACCTACTACATGTTCATGTGTCATTTCCCGTAATACAACCCCCCATTCAAAAACTTCCTCTTTTTTGCATTGGTCTGGTAATGTGTTTTAATTTACACTTTAAAGAAGCAGCAGATCAAACAGAAGTTACATCACAACCACGTTGTAAAACAGTTGCTTCTAAAACTGATGTATTTTAAGTTTTTCATAAATGAAGAAGTAAAACATTTATTTAAGACATTAGATGCATATTTTGATACTTGATTTACTTTTCTGCACCTTGTGGACACATTGCCTTGATCATGAAAGTAGATCTATTTGAACACATCAAAGCCATATTTTTGTGACTGTCTGTGGTGTCTGTAGTTATCTGGAGGAAGGAGTATATTACAGATAGGCAGACTCAGCACGGTGGATTTGGATGAAGAAATAACAACCGAGGAGGTAAAGTTCGAGCTGCAGATGCCATCACGCTCTCTGTGTCTGTTGCTTTTATCAAATCATCTCTTCAGGATGGAGCATTTTCTTTTCTCCCACCTCTCCTCACTTAAATCAGATAGAAGTAGTCCACATGTGATTGCATTTGATTCAGCCTCATAGATCTAATCGAAGTGTTAATCTGGGACATGGATCCTGACATGAAGAAGATTATTCAGACTTTACTGTTTTTATTTCAGCTGCCTTCACTGAAAATGACCCGAGCCTAATGCGGGACAGCTGACACAGAACCATCCAGAGACGTTTGACTCATCTAGTGGAAAGGCACATGTCTGATGGTTTCCACTGTGAAGCACGACAAATAATGAGTTTAATGCGGGGCATGTGTTTGTTAATGTGCACGACTGTAACAGCTTTAACTATTCAGTCTTTTAAGACCCTGAACAAGGGAGCAGCATTAAAACAAATCATGTTAAAGTTTACCAAGTAATGCACACTCAGAAAAACACAAGTGCCAGCAGTTCATGCTTTCCACTGTTAGGTTTAGTTTTTTATGTTTATGATGAGGAGCTCTGTCATCGTGGGTGAAGGAGCTGCTGCTCCTCTGACCTTAAGGCATCAGCTCAGGTGGTTCAGGTCTGGGAGTAGGATGCGTCCTGGCTGCTTCCCTATGGAGGTTTCCCACTAGGATCAGGGTCAGAGCCAGAACTCGCTGGAGGGATTGTAATACCTCTGGATCCTCCAGGAGGAGCTGGACCTGTGACCTCTGTGACCCAACTGTGGATAAGTGGAAGAAGATGAATGAATGTCCATTAGCATAGTTTATTACATACATCTAAACAAATGCTTTATGATTGAAAACTATTGTCTGTTTATGCTTTTCCCTTGATGAAGACTTGCAGTTTATTTACTACGTCCTGCCACCAAATGCACCCTCGGATCAAACAGAAGCTGTTCACATGGACACGCTTGTCTTTGCAAATTCTGGTCATCAGGGATATTTATGCTCCTTTGTTTAATCCTGTCACTCTGTTATCCTTCAATGGCAGAAACAAGATAGTTTGGTCTGGTTTTGTACTGAAACCTACACCTCTTATTGGAATCCAGGGAAAGAGACACGTGCTTATTATAACTGAGATTTGCGTTATTTATTAAAAGGTGTGTATTTTAAAAATCACTACCTAGGTGAACTACAATTCCAACAGGTGTTGTCAGAGCAGCTGACACTTAAAAAATATATATTTTAATTAAAGTGAAAGAAAAAAGTTAGTATTCAAGTTCTGATCCAATTAAGTTTTAGTCTTCTCCATCACCTTTTCCATACTTTCCTTATTTTTTCTTAGCATCTGGCATCAGCTCCTAACTGTCTTAGGCTTGATCAGATGTCACATTTGTTTCCCATTAGATGACTGAAGGGAATGTGACTCAGAGCATGTGAACTGCTTCATAGTTTGGACTTTAGTTTGAGTCTGTTTGTTCTTGCTGGTTTTAGTGAATGCAGCTTTCAGCTGCAGCTGTTCTCTGGGCTGCAGATGAGCCGCAATGTTAAATAGGTAGTTTCTATTGAGTCTGTTGTCATCATGTGTTGGCATCTTGTTGTTGCGCTCATGTAAACAAGCATTTCCTCCAGTGTTTCATAAAAAACATGACAAAAAATAAAAAACGTGTTCAGAAGAATTCCCTCTTACACAACTTTTATAAGGTTTGAAAGATTTTTACACCAAACATTTAGGAGGAAATGCTTATTTGTTTTTTAGCATTATTTTTTTGAAGAGTAAAGTCTGTATCTTACTGTTTGGCAACAAGTTTGAAAAACCTGCAAAATTTCAGTTAGAATTCCCATGAATTACTGCATAAGTGACTTTTAAAACTAGTTTTATATACGGCTGATCACTCGTATCACATAATTGCAAACAAAATGCAGTTGTTGTGCAAATTCCGTTGGAATGTTAACCTCTCAACGCCACTCTGAAGCCCCTACGCCCTGCAGCCCCTCCACTCTGAAGCCCCTACGCCTGCAGCCCCTCCACTCTGAAGCCCCTACGCCCTGCAGCCCCTCCACTCTGAAGCCCCTACGCCCTGCAGCCCCTCCACTCTGAAGCCCTTACGCCTGCAGCCCCTCCACTCTGAAGCCCCTATGCCTGCAGCCCCTCCACTCTGAAGCCCCTCCGCCCTGCAGCCCCTCCACTCTGAAGCACCTCTGCCCTGCCTTAGTTTTAATTTTTGGTTCTTGTTCTGCACACGTGGTACAATTATTTGAAAATAAACACTCAATTTTAACACTTTAATTTTCCTTTAGTTTTCAACAAAGTAAAACTGAGTTGCCACGTTTATTTATAAAAGTTCTGTATGATTTCATGTTGTAGCTCAATGTTTAATAACCACTAAAAAATTGGAAGCGTTCTGTCGGCTTTTAACAATCTCACTGGAAAGAGATGCGTTAAAACACTTTGGATTAAAAGAACCTCGAGGGTACATAGTTAATTACCCCATTCTGCAATTTAGTCACACAGTGTTGTGATTATGTCCCAATTTGTTCTCAGTTTACCCTCATTTGCACTTTCTGACTCATCTAAACTAAAATTCAAAGTTCCAGATGTGCAAAATGAATTTACAGCTGCATTTGTCTTGCAGATATTTTGAACTTTTTAAATATTCTATTGTCTGAGAGCAATGCACTGCGTCTCGTAAGAAAATTGAGAAACCTTGCAAACATTTTGAGACGTTTTAGAAACTCCCTTAAAAACAACATTTGCAATTTGTTGCCAAGCGCCGCAGCCCAGTGAGCTACAGGCTTCACCATGTCCTCCATCTGTCTCGTTACTCATGCATCAGTCTGAAAGTCAAATTCATTCAACTCTTTTCTTTTGTTAGAAACGGCTTTCAAGAGCCCAAAAATGTGTCTGTGTCATGTTGCATTAAGTCATGCTTATGTTACACCCTCGGCTGCTGCATGCAGATACTTGATGTTCCAGCTCTTGGCTTGGTGCCGTCTATGCTCAGGGGTCAGAGGTCAGCGTTGAAGCCTTGACTTTCATATGTTCTCCTCTGCAGGACTCTTCAAGGGGGCGTCCCAAAGAGATCCCTCACAACGAAAAGCTGCTGTCTCTTAAATATGAGGTAAAACAAGTCTGATCACTGTGAAAAAATAAAGCTTTATGACATGAAATTTGAAGAAAACACTGAGTTTTAGTTCTGTTGTTTTAATGACAGGAAACAAAACTTTATTCTACTTTTGTAACTTGAATTATATTTGTTCAACTTATTGTTTTAATGTAATACAAATCCATGTTGTTTCAGAGTTTGGACTATGATAACATAGAAAATCAGCTGTTTCTGGAAGAGGAAAGGAGGATGAGCTTCATGGTGAGAGGATCAAGAATTGTGTGACACCTGTATGTTATTCACCTCATTCTTCTTCTCTTTCCCTGTTTGTTTGTTTGTTTGTTTTTGTGGCTTTTTGTGTCACTTCTCTCTTCTCACCACTCTCGTCTTGTGCCTTCAGAGTTTCCGCTGTCTCGAGATCGGTCGTTGGGTGGTCTGCGCTCTGATTGGATTTCTGACGGGAGTAATCGCCTGTATTATTGACATCGCAGTGGAACAGCTGGCTGGATTAAAATATCAAGTGATCAAAGACTGTATCCTGAATATCTGTTGCTTAGTTTCATTTAGTTTTGACCAACACGTGAGCCGAGCTGAAGCAGAAAACACGATAAAGAATCCTCGAGTTTAAAAGCTTAAAATTTGAGGAAGTGGTTAAAGAGAAGTTTTGTTTTACATCAGCCCTTGAGCCTAATGATGTCTTTTATCTTCTACAGACGTTTGATTTTACTGTATCAATAATAACTGGTGAAATACGACGATGTTAAAAACTCAGGTGGTCTTTGCAGGGTCACGTTGATGTCTTCAGGCGTGCAGTAAGAACACATTGGGCTCCATCAGATCTTTAACAAGGCCTTGGTAGTTTAACTCTTGCAAAAATATCACAATTTATTTTGCGTGCGTAAACACTTTGTAATCCTCCCTCTTGTTTTTATAGTCTGTTTGTTTGTTTCCTGATTTTTGTGCTTTTGGATGTTTTCTTGATTCTGATCTTGTCAGACATTGTAAACTCCACACAGTCTGGTGGACTCTCCATCTCTCTCATCCTCTGGGCCGTACTCAACTCTGCATTCGTCATGGTGGGAGCCATCATCGTCGCGTGTGTTGAGGTAAATCAGAACCTCTTTTTGTAGTTTTGTAATCATCATGAACTTTTGTTTTCTTCCTCTTTCGTTTGTGTAATTGCACCCCTTCCAGTGTGAAAGCTGATTTAGAGGAAGTGTGCCTTCAGAGTTCTTTGGTTGGGCAGGTTATATGGCATTCATGGAAATGAGAACTTCATTTGGAAACTGAATGTTGAAATCCTGGGAATATACACAGCTCAAAATAAACAAAATGAAGACTTTAATCTGAGTTTAGTATCAAGTCAGTTAAACCTCTGTAATATTAATCTGGTCACTTAAATATCAGAGCAGCTTGTTTATCAGGATCAGCTGTTTTGATGTTAATAACATTAACAGGTGACTAAAGGCGCAACAATGAAATGACCCCAAAATCAGGATCAGTCCTGCAGGTCTTCCAGCACAGTCTCAAGAACATGGAGGAGATTCCAGGAGACAAGAAGTTACTTTAGGAGAGCTGGACAGGACCATCAAAGGTTCTTAATCCATCAACAGGACGGAACAAGGAGGAACAGGATGAGTCCTGCCAGAGTCCTACGTAGTGACCTCCAGTTGACTTGAATGTCTCTAACCAGATCATTAGAAACAGACTTCATGAAGGCGGCCTGAGGGTCTTGTGTCTTCTAGTGGACCCTGTGCTCCAAGGAGCTTGACTAGCATTTGCTCAAAAATGCTAACATTGGCAGGTTCGGCACTAGTAACCAAAAGAAGCAAGGTCAGTTTAGGTGGGAATAAAATCTGAAATGTGAGATTGAGTCACATGACTTGGACTTGAGTTACTCAAAGATTTGATGACTTTAGACTCATCTTGTTTGGACACAACTTGGGATTTGTATGTCTTGACTTTGGACTCGGTTCAAGGCTTGCTTGTCTTGAGACCTACTTGTGGCTTGAATGACTTGGTCCCACCAAGTTTTTGTTCAAGGATTTATTGATAACGTGTGATCTAATTCTCCTGCTGTCTCGTCCAGCCCATAGCAGGAGGAAGTGGCATTCCTCAGATAAAATGTTACCTAAATGGAGTCAAGATTCCCCGAGTGGTACGACTCAAGGTACAAGCTCTTATAACACACAGTAACGGAGGTACTTTAATCAGTTTTTACAGGATAAAGATGAACTTGTAACACGTTGGTACCATTTCTGCTCCACAGACGCTGTTGGTGAAAGTATTTGGTGTCATTTGTTCAGTGGCGGGAGGTCTCGCTGTAGGGAAGGTAAACATCTGGACATGGTTTCATTTCTGAAATGTAATGTTTTACTTTCATCTTTTTTATCATCAGGATCATTTTAAGAATAAACAAATACAGTTTTTTAAGTTTGTTTTTCTTGAACAACAAAAACATATTTTCCATGTGTGTCCACAATCCTTTAGGAAGGTCCCATGATTCACTCCGGTGCTGTTGTAGCTGCGGGGGTCTCCCAGGGCAGAAGCACCTCCCTAAAGAGAGACTTTAAGGTCAGAGTTTCTATACATCACGTGTATATGAGCTGTGGGATTAACATCTCGGTAAAAATGCCATAAATCCCACATCCAGCTGATTAGATGCTGGTTTAAAAGAAGTGTTTGTCTGTTTGCAGATATTTGAATATTTCCGAAGAGACACTGAAAAACGGGACTTTGTCTCAGCTGGAGCTGCTGCTGGAGTTTCTGCTGCATTTGGAGCACCTGTTGGTAAAAAAACAAACACACAAACTGTTGTTCAGTTTGTTTATAAATCAGCTTTAGCTTATTTTGCCGTTCAGCTCACATAAAGCCAGTCTTACCCCATTATACATGAACCAAAAGCAAAACGGGGAACTTTGTTCATCATTTCCTCTCCAAGGTTAAATAAATAGATGATTTCAGTGATATGATCGTTCTTGATAAAACTGCTTATTTTTGCAGCTGCTGAATCTTTGAGTTCCTGTTTGAAGGTTGTTGGTTGTTCACGAGTTTCTTTTTCTGCCAGAATTTGTTTCTCTGTTGAACATAAAACACAAAAGATCTGTTTTAACATCATCAGTTCACAAATCTTATTTTGTTCAAATAGCTAATATTTTTCATATTTAAATAATTAACTAATTACCACTCTAACACACTTTATGATTCTGGACAATTTCCTGTTCTGTGTTCTTAACAAATGGGATGGAAACTAACAGTTATTATAGTTTAAATAATAAAACAGTGTAAATAACTACCTGAAATATCAACATTTGCTTAAAATAACTTTTTCCTTTGTTGTGTTTTTTTAATTGCTGAGTCATAAATTGTGTCAAAATCAGAACAACAGTGTCACTGTTTATATAGAGCGGTGTGCAAAGTTAATCGTCCTTTTCACACATTCGATCACATCGATAATCAAACAGGTTTCACATTCTTTTCTATATAAGATAAACTGTTAAAGATGTTTTTAAACACCACATACAGAAGCATTCAGTCAAGTCAAGGAGAAAGTCAGAAAAAGAGAACGTCACGTGTTTGTACGTGTTAGTTTTAGATAAATTCCACATGTATGACATCATTCAGATCAGTTTGTGATTGGTTTTGTATTTTTGTTCAACAGGGGGCGTCTTGTTTTCTCTAGAAGAAGGAGCTTCTTTCTGGAATCAGATGTTGACGTGGAGGATCGTAAGTCACATGATCCTGTTTCGGATTAAGATTGAAAATAAATAAAATAATAAACATTTAATTTATGTTTATTCTTGTTTCTTTTCTACTACAGTTCTTTGCCTCCATGATTTCCACCTTCACTCTGAACTTTTTCCTCAGTATTTATAACAAAAAACCAGGAGATCTTTCAAGTCCAGGTCTCATCAACTTTGGACGCTTTGAGAGCGAAGTGAGAAACTTTATATAAATGTTCGTTTATTCCACGTCTTCTGAGAATTTAAGACATCTAAATGTTTCTCCTTTAGACGAAGGCGTACAACCTGTACGAGATCCCCTTGTTCATCGCTATGGGAGCCATAGGTAAGGTGTACCTGAGCTGATCTCACGTTACAGGTGATTGATTG
Source organism: Pachypanchax playfairii (assembly GCA_006937955.1). Classification (NCBI taxonomy): domain Eukaryota; kingdom Metazoa; phylum Chordata; class Actinopteri; order Cyprinodontiformes; family Aplocheilidae; genus Pachypanchax; species Pachypanchax playfairii. The sequence goes on along the minus strand of SSNP01000022.1, from coordinate 3,807,738 downwards.
GAGCTCCTGGTCTTTGTTGTTGATTTTCTGTTTATGGTTTTACATCAGTGTAAAACAACTGTCGCTGTATCCTGCTGAAAAATCACTCCATTAGTAAATCAATCAATCAGAAGTTTAAGAATTGAGTAGAAGATTTTTTGTGCCTAATTAAAAAAAAAATCAGTAAAATTTTAACAAATTACATTAATGATTTTTTTTTAAAGTTCTTAGTTTTAAACCTCTGAAATCTCAAAACGAGCAAATAAAACCTGCTGCAGTTTTTCTTTCTTCTCTTACAGTGTTGTGGAAACACATGTGTCTTCTTATGGATTTTTTCTGTTTTTGTTTCAGCTCATCAAACACATCAAATACAAAATGCAGATTTTAAATGTTGATTTCATTTATTAAGGGGAAATAATATCCAAACCCTCTGGGTTGTCTGTGAAACAGTTTTGATCTGAAACAAATAGGTGTGAAATAAAAAGCAAATAAATGAATTTTTTTGGGGTTAAATTCCTTTTCACACTGTTGTAAAATGTTTCCATGGAAAGTGAGTCATCTGATTACAGGCTTTAATCTTGAGAACTAACTAAACTAACTGGTATAGACTTAACCAGGATTACTGTAAGGAACGCTCATTCTGAACATTCAGGCTCAGAGGAGGAAGATTCATGACACAGTTACATTTCTGAATAAAATCCTGATGAGATGATCCGTAATCTTTCAAATCTTTGCTGGAAATTCCAGTAAAACATTTCTGCAGGATAATAAAAACTTCTGTATAACTGAGTTTTCTGTTGTTCAGGTGGATGTTTGGGAGCTTTGTTCAACATGCTCAACTACTGGCTGACCATCTTCAGGATCAGGTACGATAAGAGATTAAATCTAGAAGAAGATATAAATAAATCTTCATGTTGTGATAATGTTTGGTATGTCGAGTGTTTTTCGAAGTGAGGGCGTGGATTCAAGACAAGGAAGTTTTCAGTTAAAGGCCTCAAAGAGTTTCTCAGAATATTTCCATCATGTGATGTGAAGAGAGATTAAAATAGTCTGAGTGTTGGAACAGTGACAGAGTGAGGAAACTTCAGACTCTTCCTGCTATAAAACTGGATGGTTTACTTCTTAAATATACAACAAGCTTATGGAACCTTCTTTTAATAGAACATTCTTTAAATAACCCGGAATATCTACCGCAAATTACACCACACTGTTTTTCAACACTCCACCTTGTAATCTAATTACTCTTGTTGATAAATGGAGTTGGCACAGAGGTTATTTTTTTCATTACTCTTCTTTTAATCACAATCTTTTTTAGAGATAAAGTTAACCCTATAATGCCACTTGTATCATATTTGCTACATAGTTTGGATCATTTCTAACATGGTTGCTCCCAGTAAATGATCCACTTGCCTTTTTTTTCTGGTTAAATCATCATTATTATATGAATGAATGCATTATTATTAACTCATTTTTTATATTACAATTAAACCATACAAACGTAAACTGTAAAAATGTAATAAATGTGCTACAAAAAATCTATTGTAAATACCATGATACAGCAAAAAACGTTTGTGAATTTTGTTCTAAGGATTCGTAAACATCCCAGTTCCAAATAATCAGAATTTTCTGGCTATTTTTTAATAAGTTGGGTCTTACAGGGTTAAATTGAAACCTTGTTGAATTTTGATGGATGGATGGATGGATGGATGGATGGATGGATGGATGGGTGGATGGATGGGTGGATGGATGGATGGATGGATGGATGGATGGGTGGATGGATGGATATCACTGAAATGATGTAAATATAGATCACCATGAGTCTGTGCCAAAGTGAAATGTGCTCTTGAAACCTGATTACACCTGTGTGTGTGTGTGTGTGTGTGTGTGTGTGTGTGTGTGTGTGTGTGTGTGTGTGTGTGTGTGTGTGTGTGTGTGTGTGTGTGTGTGTGTGTGTGTGTGTGTGTGTGTGTGTTTT
>SSNP01000022.1:3742040-3797424 GCA_006937955.1 Pachypanchax playfairii | reverse complement strand
ATTTTATTTAACAAGATGAGGGCATAAATCATCAATACCTGCATCAGCCTGATCTAGACTTCCATAAAACATCTGAATTCACACTGAATAAAGAGAGCAACAACAGTAATTTAGGAAAAATTACACAACAAATACAGATATATATAAAAAAAACAATAAATAGTCAACTAGAATGCATCCAGGCTCTGATTCATGAGGACTAGGGATGTCCAACTCTGGCCCCCCAATGGCCTCTTCTATCCTGCATGTTTTAGATGTTTACCTGCTGATTCAAATCCTCATCATGTCAGCAAGTCCCGCAGAAGCCTGTTAACGACCTCTTCATTGAATCAGGTGTGTAGAAGAAGGGAAACAAAACATGCAGGATAGTGGTCTTTGAGGCCTGGATCTGGACCCCCTTGGTGTAGATTGTTCCTGTTTGGTACATGCACAGAAGAACTGATCCATTTCTGCATTGGCCCCATTCAAACTAGCAGTTAGTTTAACTCCTCCAGGACAATTTCTCCCTGATTCTCCAATCTGAGTTCACTCTGACTGCTGCTGACTGCAGGTAACACACCAGAACCCACTTGAACAAATTTAAATCATCTATTTAATCCCTCGTTAATATTTAAAATATGCAGCAGCTAGCTTTAAATTTTAGGAACTTGAAAGAAGCATAAAAATGTATCAGCATTAACATGAACTTAAATAAAATAAATATTTTATTTACAGTTATGACATTTGTGTTAAATTTGATGTTTCTGAAAAAAGAACATATAATATGAGTGTGTATTATTCTTCCACAGGGAAGATGTCTCCCATATCATCACAGCTGGATAACCTCTGGATAACAATTTGACAAGGCATGTGTCTGCACACAGGTGTGAACAGGAGTGACTGTCCACTGGGACTCTTTTTCTTTTCTACAGCTTCTTTCATCACTCCTCGTGTGTCTTTGGAGAAGGAGGGAGAGTTTGGAATGAAAAATATTCATATTCAAAAAAGGGTGGAAACATCAATTTGAGTCACGACTGAGGCATTTGGCCGACAGGGCGTGGCCACTGAAAGACAGAGGATAAAGACAAAGAGATGAAAGAGTTGGTACATGACAGCCTGATGGATAAATGGAGCAGAGAGTGGACGCCGCACGGGAGTCTGAAGAAGTGGAGACGGATGGAGCAGAAAAAGCCGGATTTGAGTTGAGTTGGAGGAGGAAGTGGGTAGATGGAGAAAGAAAGGATGAGATGAACCAGGGAGGGGAGGGGGGGGTAAAAGGATGAGCTCATTGCAGTCGCTGGGCTGATGACACGAGGAGGGAAGGGAGGGGTTTGCTGCTCGTCTGCGAATCGATAGCCAGCGTCTGAGCCAGCACACACACACACACACACACACACACACACACACACACACACACACACTGCAGACAGCTCAGCCGGTAAAACCAACATTCCACTGCTGAAAGCTTCCAGCATCTCTGCTGGTTCCAAAAATAAATCCATAAAAAGAAACTCCATCCTGAGACATTCGTCTTTTACAGTTTCTCTCTTCCCTTTTTGTTTTATTTGCTGTATCAAACTTCAGTTTGTGGAAGATGAGAGGAAGTAGAAGCAGCTGATTCTCTTGTCTGCTGCTTCACCCACACCCTCCCTCCTCCTCTCTCTCTAACTCACACATCGCTCCCACACCCACACCCTAGGATACCCTCTCTGCCTCCCTGCCGCTGCCTTCCTCACACTATTCTCTTTCTTTATCCTTTTTGCCTCTCCAACTATTTACCTACATATTTTTATATATAACTGAATATTTCCTACATTTTTCTCTGGAGACCGAGATGTTCACCTGAGTCTTTTTTCTAAATACTTCTGTGGAAGCTCTTCCCTCCTCGTCCTCTCTCTGCCAGTTTTGGTGCTACCTGTGGAGGTCCGTCGGTTTGTCTGGTTCTGCTTCAGCCCCTGCCCATAGAACCATGCTGGGATTGGACGTGTGCGAGTTCGGGGGTCAGGCGCTGGAGCTGCTGTGGTTAACCATGTGCTACAGAGGTGAGGTGATGGAAGAGAGTGTGAGTGTTCAGAATGACTTATAAAGTTATGCTAATAAGATGAACTAACCTTAATGGCACTTGTTTGAATATTACAATAATAACATATTATTTTTGTATGGATTTGTTAAAAGAGATGCTTTTTGTGTGTGTGTGTGTGTGTGTGTGTGTGTGTGTGTGTGTGTGTGTGTGTGTGTGTGTGTGAGTGACAGCCGTCTCTCCTGGCGGGTGTGGACAGTTTTATGTCTCGCCAAGAAAAGCCAAAGGTGATATTGATCACATCTAGCTCTATTTCCTGTGTGTGTTTGTGTGTGTGTGTGTGTTTGTGTGTGTGTTTTCTTTAATTCTTTAATATGACATTCAAAATGTTGACACACGCATGATGATACAGCATAATGATGTCACCAATATCTGCTCTCAGATCAGCTCTTTTCTGTATTTACAAAGTATATACCAGACAAAATGTGTGCATGTGCGTGCGTGCATGTGTGTGCGTGATCTGCTGCAGTTGTGCCAAAGAGTAACAGACGTAGGAACTATGTTGGGGTTTCCTCCTCACACAGATGTGCGTGTGTGTGAGAGACTTCTGTGATGTGAAGAAAGCAAAAGATGCAAAATGAGAGTGATCTAATGATCTAATCGGGGGGTGGGGGGGTGGGGGGGGTGGGGGTGGGGGGGGTGATGGAGGTATGAGCAGAGAACTGAGATACTGTTACATTTATGAAATTAGGATCTGTGCATTTACAGAAACCCCTTTTTGCTGAACTGAGCTCAGTTTATAAGGTCATGATTCACCTCACTGTCATTTCCCAAAATCACATAATAACCAAAACCAAGATCAAAGGTATCCTGAAAAACCTGAATCCACCTGAAGTGTTGATACTGTTCCATCGAGCTGTTTAATGATTCAAACATGTTCACAGATAAATAATCGGTTTATAAACAAGGAATTTAAAAAAATCCGAGATTTCAGCTTTTTCTCTTATGGATATGACTCATCAAATTTACATCAAAGACTTCTGGCACAAAGAAATCTGTAAAAGAAGAGTCACAGATTTTGTTTGGAACGTAGGAGGAGAGATGAGCAGCAGATAAATACCAAGCAAAAATGACTGGAGCCAGGATAAAGCAACAGGAGTGGGTTGGGGGGGCGGGGGGGGGTCCTTGGAAAGATCTGTTGAAAATGGTTGAACAAGAGAAAAGGTGCAAATCAAAGGGGTGAGAAAAAAACAAGGAACACAAAGGTTTTAGTCTGAAACCATCTTAACATCTTTCCAAACCCAAATTTTCACAGTCATTTATTCAAATGCTATTTTTAAACCTTTACTTGACTGTCAGTTTCATTTTACACATTTAGAAAGATTTTAATGTCTTTTTGGAAGTATTAACAGGCAGTTACATCAACTATCTGCAGCACTTCCTGTTTGTCCTCACAAACTGATCATATTTCTGCTGAAATCACCGTATAATACAGAAAGATTAGTGTAAAGTTTCAGAAAATTCAAAACCTCAAAGTTATTTTTAGATTTAAGTTTTATTTTAATACATTAACAATCTGGGCTCATCAGTCTGGTCTGAACTAATCTGTGTCTCTATACTCAAAGAACCGTCTACATAACTAGTACTAATGATACTGTATCAGTTGTTCATCTGAAGTACGATTCACATGAACTTTAACCCTTTAATATTTTTGTCAGTAGATTTTACCAGCAATGAAACACGAGCAGCTCCAGATAAATTTAGAACGTCTGTGTATCATAAAGAGATTTTAGAAAGGACCCAGATCTCACATCTTTTTTCCTTGATTTCCGCTCTATAACACACAATTCCAACCCTTCCTTCCTTTTTATTCCCTCTTTATTTAATTTTCTGAACAGAACTTTTCTTTTGCTGCTGCATCATCTTGTTTTACTCCAGTTATTATCTTGGATTCTGCTTTACTCTTTCTCCTCTGACGGATCTGCTTCTCTTTTACCTTCACCAACATCAACACTTTGAGCTTGTCAGATTAGAGTGTTTACTGTATCTGCTTCTTACAACACTTACTCCTCATTCTTGTCTCCCCGTCCAGATAAATGAGTTGGTCTGGGTGAGCGGACACATGAGGGACTAATTAAGTCAGTCAATTAGACGAGCTGCTGTCTCATCAAGTCTGTCAGAGCAGCTGAGGACGTGTTACTGCTTGTGTTTGCATGTTTTTAGTGGCTGAAACCAAAAATGACTGTTGAAGCTGGCTGCACGGTGGAGCAGTGGGTAGCCCTGTTGCCTTGCAGTAAGAAAGTTCCGGGTATGAAACCGGGCTGGGGCCTTTAAGCATGGAGTTAGCATGTTCTCCATGTACATGTGGGTTTTCTCCAGGAACTCCAGCTTCTTCACACAGACCAAAACTATGCTTGAGGTTAATTGGCAGCTCTCATTGTCTCTTGGATAAAGTGTGTAAGTGATTATGTGTATATTTGTGATGGACTAATGACCTGTCCAGGTGTAGCCCCGCCCCTCACCCACTAACTGTTGGAGACACCTGCTCCTTGTGATCCTGAATAGATAATGAATGACTGACTGCTGAAACATATAACATAATAAATGTTTAATTGGACTAAATGTTTTGTTGCTTGTCTGACGGAGTGACTGAAACTTTCGGCTGTTAGATGAACCACCAGAATTTAAAAATAATTCCAGCATGACGTCAGAATATCCAGGAATTCCTGATGAGTTCAGTTAAAAGCTGCTCTGACATTTATTTAGCAGTAAAAACATAACAAACCTCCAAAATACTTAGTATCAAGTACGAAACATTAAATCTAACAATGTCCATGTTGTAGTGAAGGAGCTCCAGATTTTAGGTAAAAACTTATTGTAAGGAAAGTCCATCCATCCACGCTGGGACGCTCGAAACACCTCGACTTACACTCCTTTCAGTGAAGAGGAGTCATGATCCAGTTCTCATAGATGAACCAGTTTTCATAACAGACCAGAGAGTCTAGACTGCTGAGGATGAAGCCCCGATCGGTCGGTCCATCTGCTGCTCCATCCTGCTTTTAATCAGGGAAGAGACACCGGTGGAAATGTGACATAATTCCAACTCTAATTCCATCTAAGTTTGGAAACTGTGTAATATATAAATCATAACAGAATGCAATGATTTGAAAATCTTATAAACATTATAAACAACTCATCAGATTTGACCCTTTCATAGAGAATATTTGTTGTTGACTCCTGTTTTATTTCACATCCAGGATATACAGATTATTAGTGTGGATGAGAACTATGAATGAGATTTGTTTCATCTTGTTGTGTCTCTGGTGTTGTATGAAACAGCCACATTCAGGCACCAGCAGACTGCTTACAGCTCTGTAATGGCCTTAAAACATCCTTTTTATTCTCCACTGTTTGTCTTTTTGTGTATAAGTGAGTATGTTACCTTGTTTCTGAAGTCTGGTTCTTGTATTAAAGCTGTGACAGCGAGGCTCAAAAGGACGCACTCACACAGAAAAAGAAACAAAGTGGTTTTCTGACACGGTGAACAGTTTTCTGGGTTAAAGTAAGAAGAGGAAACAAGAACACGATTATAGAAAAACAGCAACATGAAAATCCCAGGAGGAAAAACCAGGTAACATTTTGTGATCTGACAGTAAAACTTGGCTTTTGTTATAGAATTTCATGATAAAAGTCTATAAAACAGTTAATATAAATGTCAAATTTTAATTTAAAGTGGGATTTTTTCTGTTTTTTTTTCTCTTTGACTTTTAAAAGTCAAATATTATCTGTTAAACAAGTTTGGTCTTGTAGATTAAATCCTCACAGTCTAAAACAGAAATAAGAGAACTCATCCTGTCTCTAACCTGTTGCCAGGCGACCAAAAGAGAAAGCTAAAATAACTGACGCAGGACATCAGCTGGGTTTTAAACAGGATGCAGATGACTGCAGTTCCTGAGTGTTTTCTGAGACCGTCAGCGTTCCGGTGGATGTGAAGTTTTATTTCTGATAAACTTTGACATGCAGCTGCTTCAACATTTAGTTCCATTTCCTCTCTGAGAATGTGATGTGAGTTAGATCCAGTTGTTTCTGAGAGGGCGTGGCAGTCTGCAGGTCTCATGGTTGGAAATGTTCAGGTGTTGAACGACTGTTACATATTGACGTCCTGGTTTACTGAGAAGTTTTGGGTTTAGAGGTTTAACAGAACTCACGTAGAAAGTTAGTACGATGAGTTGAATTTAATTCTTAGCAAGAAAGTAGACTGGACTGTTTCTTAGGTTAGAGTTAGGGTTTCATTAGAGGAGCTTCAACAGTTCCAAATGAAGAAATTTCAAGAAAATTCAAGATTCAAACCAGTTTTTTTTGGTAGATGCAAATATTTGTACAATTTTTAAACACGTGATCCAAAAAACCAACTGAGAATCATCTTTACTGTTTGTGTGTTTTTCAGTTCTCATGTGACAGTCAGTTTCTCTGCAGCTTCCCTGAAGCACGACAGATTGCTGCGTCAATTTTCTCTAAACATGTTGGTTTAGCTGTGAACAGAAGCCGTATGTCCCGAAGCATCTTCTCTACATCCCTCCACAAATACTGGGAGGCTTTTATTTCCAAAGGGATTGAGATAAACTGTTCGAGGGAGTCCTGGTGAGGGAGGCTGGGATCAAACCAGCAACCCTCTGGTTAGCAGTCATCCGTTCCTTCACTAGGCCACAGCTGACCCACAACCACATCATGGGAAGTTTCTTACTAATGAATGAAAACTGCTGCTGATTCCAATGTGATGATAAATCTGTCAAAACAAAGTTTTTATGACGGCAAAACGTCCCGACTGTCATGAAGTGATCACATGACTATGTCCGTCTTCTGTTGAGACAATCACCAGCTCCCCGGGACCCTGAACAAGAAGAAACATGTAAAAAAAAAAAATGACTGACTGATTAAATCCATCTCTGCTATAAAAATTAATTTAAATACCAAAATATAATTTCTGATGCGTTTCAGCCTCAAAGCAACTGCTGACATCATCTCAGTCATTCTCATTAACACAGGTGAGAGTCGACGTCATCATGCTGATGGAGTTAGAGAAGTAGAATGGATGCTGTGCTTGAAATCCTTGTTCTTCCTCTGGTAACCACGGTTACCTGCAAGGAAACACGTGCAGCCGTTGTAGCTTGTACCAAAAACAGCTTCACAGGTGAGGATGTTGCTGCTCGTTAGATGTAAATCAAACATCAGATCAGATCAAGAACCTCAAGGAGACATTTAGTTGTCCTCAAGAAGGTTTGAAGGAACCTGAGAAGGTCCAGCAAGTACCAGGACCATCTCCAACAGGTGGTGCCAGATCCAGTGCAGAGATAACTCAGAACAGGAAGCAGGTGTGAGTGAATCTGAACGTGGAGACTTGAAGGACGGACGACCTGGTGTCGAGAAGAACAGCAAAGACGCTGCTTCTGTCCAGAGACACAGATATTCTGCAGAAGGACCAAAGACCGGACTGCTGAGGTCTGAAGCTCCTCTATTTTTACCAACAAAATCTTCTCACCTTGTATTTCATAACTTTTATTCTATTATAAAAATGCTGACTGACACTTGTTTTTTAACAAGTGAGTTGTCGGGGAAATACTCGGAGTAATGAGGCGGTTTTATGGGAATCAAAGAAAATCACATCACAGATGGGCAACAGAACCTTCAGAGGCTCAGAAACAGATTCATACAACATAGAAAGTCTTCGCTCTGCATGTTGAGCTTTAAAGTGAAAAGTTGTTGTTTTAAATCTTCCATCTGTTAGAAGAGATTTAAAACACAGTGTCATACAATAAAAATCTGGAATAGCTGATTTATTTGTACCAAAACCTACACAAGCATTTTACATTGTCACATGTTTCAAATTTTGATCTCATCTATAACGAACGACCCGGTAGAATCAGAAACTCTGTCTCTCTGGGTCAAAGTCTACATTTCAGAAAGAACAGTAATCGATTCAGAGACTGTGACGGGTTTGAAATCCAGAGTTCAAAGAGGAGCTCTCGGATGCTGGAACTGATTTTAAAAACGCTGCGGGCAGCTGGAAACATGCAGCGTGTGTAAATGCGTGTACATGTGGGGGAAGACGGAGGAGTTTGATATGTAAATACAGTCTCATGAATTATTTATAAAGTCATGTATGATCCAAATTTAACAATGTGTTAAAATGGTTTCTTTGGCTTTACTGGATTTTTTTACTCCAAAGAATTTACTTTAACATATCTGACCTACTAAAGAATGACAGACATTTGATCTGTAATATTTTCAAGCACATAAATATTTATCAGATGAAGAGTTTCATTTTACCTGCATAGAAAACTGACCAGCTTCCGTTTGATGAAACAGTGCTTAGAGGTTCAAACTAAACATTTACATTGTTGTTAAATACATATGGATTATTTACATCGAGTGTCATGGTTATTTCTAATTGCTCATATCAGTAGCAGTTAGCTTTAGCACTTTGGCTGCAGACTTTAAGCAGGAATTTCTTAATGTTTCTGCTAAAATAACCACACACTGTGATTTCCACAGCAATGTAAAGGCTATTAAAGAGTCCCTTCCATTAAAAACAGTTTTTCTGAGGTTTCTGTTGAATATTTTAGCTCCACAGGTGTTCTTACCTTCATAGTGGGTGTGAAAACAGATCAACAACTTCTCTTTCAGTTTTAATCTCTCAAACTACGCAGGTGGTGATAAAACCCGAGTTCTCCCGAGTTCGAACGGCCTGTATCTGTTTCATCACAACTCCTTTGTTCGTTAGTGTTCATCAGCTCCCGCAGCTGAAACCACACCTAGCATGCTGCTGGCTAAAAGCTGTTAGCATAAGACGTAGCAAACAGAAAGAGAGAATGTCTGCTGTTGCCATGCGCAGCGAGGCAGGAAACAGTATACCTTGCTCTCATAGGCTAGTTTGTTAGCCAATCAGAGTCCAGCAAATTCGAATAATGAATATGAACGAGCTGCTGCTCGAGGCCTGATGGAAGGAGCCGAATTTTAATGCAGACAGATTGAAAGGTCTGTTAATCAGTGTTTCCTCACGTTTCTTAGATATAAAATGTTTCATATTACTGGTTAATAATTAAGAAATAACCACAAAGTCATGAAATTTGTATGAAATGGCCTCTTTAAAAAACATCTGTATAAAGTACCGTGTGTCTTTTTACACAAGGTTTTAAGACAGCAGTTATTCATTTTAATCTTGGCATTATATAATCTAGCTGTTAGCTAGTTGGTCTGGTCAAAACAAATCTGTTTCTCCAAACTGAGGTCATTTAAAGAGCGATCTGCAACAGGTATGTGATTATTCTGCACAATCTTTTCACAAAACCCTCTTGAAAATTATGAAAAACGTTCTCATATGTGCAGTTTTGTCTTTCTTGCTGAGTCTCATAAAATAAATAAAAACACAGTAATGGTGATGTCATTGCAAGGGGAGTTGAAATTGTTGCTATGGTGATGGGTAAAGGTAGCCCCAACTGGTCTGCAGCTCTTAGGAAACATATACACGTAAGAGTTCAGAAAAAAATCTGTGTGTGTGTTAATTACCTGCACTCACAGACACACAGCTCTTGGGTGGGGGGGCACACTGTGTCATCTCATTACAAACATGATGATGTTACACAGATCTGCCACGGTGCAATTTCAGAGTAGTTTGTGTTGAAGCTGGAACAAATCGATGGAAACTAACACATCTGCAGAAACAGCTGTACACGTTCAAATTGCTCATTTAAATGCAGAGAGTAGCTGGTTAGGTGTTTTCAATCACATAATGATTCCAGTCTGCAAGCGTTCGCTCTGGATGCAGTTCAGATGCTAAAATGAAATTTTAGTTTGCAGAGCATATTATCGATGTCTGTGAAGGTCAATATTAAATCAGAAATCCCAGATGAAATCAAATCTAGGTGTCTGGGGCTTCCCTACATGAAGTTATATGCCTTCTGCAAAATACACAGAGTGGCCTTGCCTTTGCTTTCTGAGTATTTAACCACTGAATAATATAAGAAATGTTTCCTGCAGGTCCTGCTTAGTCTTAAAATAAGATTATTTGGATGCAACAAAATCTTATTTGGAAATATTAGCTATGTTTGTTAAGGACGACTGATATAAATCAGCAGTCTTTGAATGGTTAAAAATTAATCATTTGTATAACGACATTGAACCAGGACACACACACACACACACACAGAATGAGCCCAGTGATCTGATCAGAGCGTGATGTGTCTTGATCTTGGAGTTTAGCTTTAATGTTTTTAAGTGACTTCCTTTGCTCTTTTTTTTACCCTCCTCTCTCTCCGTCTGATCCATTTGGGGTTGTATTTCTCCTTGTGTCCACGTCCTGGACGCCGTCTTGCTACGGTCACTTTATTATACTTGTTATTAATATTGTCAGCTGTAGAGATGTAAAATCAGCTCTGGTCTTTGCTTTATCTGGTCCATGTTCAGTGTGGTGCACACAACCAGCGCTTTCTGTACAGGATTTTGAGACAGTAATCTGTTCCTTTGTAATCACTTGGCTATATTATTGCGGTGTGCTTTATAGGAGTCTGTGCTTCCTCTATCGCATCTTTTTAAAGGGCCAAAATGCTGCTGAGCATTTTTAAATGGAAACACTAACACATTCCCACCGTTTCAGTTTCCCTCCCTGCCTTACGTCTACAGGCTAATGCACCACTGCACTCCCTCCTGTCCTCTCAGTTCAGCTGATCAGCTTTCCCTGAGTGTGCCGGCACAAAGGGGTCATGCTTTTTAAAGCACTTTGATTTTGCACTGTACCTTGTGGAACACCAGATGTGATACTGTGTTATCAGTTTCTTCCATAATGAAAACTATTAATCTAATAAATTCCTGACAAAAAAAACTCATTAACACAGACATTATTATTAATTTATTCAGAAAATAGACACTTCTTCCTTTACTTTTTTAAAACTCTTTTGACGTTCTCATCCCTAAAGGTCTGCTGACTGACAAAAACAATTTACCTATTGAGGAGGAAGACGATGAGAGGAAACTCAACTACAATCCTCCAGCTCAGAAGTCACTGCAGGAGATTCAGGAAATGGACAAAGATGATGAGAGTCTGGTGAAGTACAAGCAGACACTGCTGGGACCAGAAGCAATAAATGCAGGTCAGTGTGTGTGTTTGATTACATGCATGTGGATAAAGCTGCTGTTATTTCTGTAGATATAATGATATTGTTCACATACAGAATAATGCTTGCTGCAGAGCTCCCACAGGCAGCAACCAATTTGCTCGCCTCAGCATCTTTATTCCAGCAGCCCGACCTGTGGCAGCTGATATCAGTGAAACAGCTCCGACTACTTTGGTGCTGTAACTCTGCTTTGCCTCTTCTACAGCTCAGGAACATCAGATCCAGTGAAAAGAGCTGATATGAGAGGAACACAGAGGATCTGATCATCAAACAGATGCTGTAAATCTGAGCCTGCTTGCTGAATTCTTGACGTAGACCTGGTTTAGGACACGTGTTCAAGCACCAGGCTTTTAATATGAGCAAAATGTAATTGTTTTATGTTGATTCACTTTTAGTGTCAATTCATTCATTTACTAAAGTCAGTATCTCACTGGATTGCGTCTGTTGGTGACAAATTATAAACAGAATTCAGAAGGATGTTTCCAAAATATCTTGAAACATTTGTAATGTTTTTAATTTCTTCACGAGCCACACAGCTTTGCTCTCGTGTCAGTGGAAATGTAAACATATTCCAAAAAATAGCTAAACAAATTTTCTCTTGAAATAGTTACACAGACAGAGAAACTCAACACAAAACGGTGGGAACAATATACACTGGGAGGAGTGACTGATGAATGTGAACAGGTGAGACGATTAATGATGATTAAACAGCTGCGAGTGGAAGAACAAATCAGGGGCGCTGAGGGGACGATGATGACCAGTGGAAAACAAAAACGTATAGATGCCAGGTGACGGAACAGGAAATCAAACAGGGAGAAACAGAACTGTGACACTTAAATCTGTCTGTCTGCTCAGCTGAACTAATCAGCGTCCATCACAGAAAGATTCAAACTTACTCACCAAACACCAAATCAAAACTCTCTGATTTAAAACTAAATAAATTGTGTATGTTTTAATACATTTTCTTTCTTTTCCAGACCTCTCAGTGCCGAACGTCAGGGTGACCAGACTGATCCTGTTGTGTGACGATGCTCCAGAACCGATCACCATGGACCTAACAGGTACATCATTCTACTGTATATTAATGGGATTCTCTATTATTCTCTGGTTTTTGTCTGATTTACGAAGCTGCTACAAAAATACAGATTCAAAGCTGTGGACATAGAGCATGTGCTCAGTTAGAGTTTCTCAGTTTGCACTTGTAATAGCAAAAAGTTGGTGTATTTCTGTTGTTTCTTTATTTTAAATAGGGAACATTAACATGATTTTTGGGAGGATTTGCCTCCTCACAGTAACACGTGTAATATGTGCTTATTCACACAAAAAAAGCTGCAACTGCTAATAAGAGATGCTGGTTGGTTGCTTGGCAATATTGAATGCATTCAATCCAAATCCGAAATGCAGCATGATATACAGCACCAAGCAGCTCTACTGGGACTGTTTCAGTGTGCAATAAGGAATCTGCAGAACTGCATCAAATGGGGAAAAACCCAGCAGTTCTGGAGCTTTAAGAACTCAATCAGATGAAGGGAGTAGATCAAAGGAAAAATAGATACTGTGGGTTTGGAGGAGATTTGTTAAATCTGAGAAAATCCTGGCATCGTATAGCATCATCAGCCGTGTTGCTGCTCAGACTGAGGAATCCCTTCTTCTAAACTGAATTATTACTATGAAGAAGTTTTATTGCAGAAACTAAATGATTCAGTGTTTAAACATAAAAAACAGATTTAGACTTGACATTTGAAAATTTGTACCACATTTGACTTATCTTCTTTTTTCATATCAGCAAAAAATAAAGATTAGTATAAAGTCAACAACAACAAAAAAACAAACTTTTTCACTTTCGTTTTGGTAAATATTAATAATTATAAAACTTTAGAGCTTTTATATTTTGACTCACAGATTAATTAGCAAGCAGACTGAAGAATGACTCTGAAGAAACACTGAGTTACTACAACATCTCGTTTACCTGCAGGGATTAATAAAGTTTAACTGAAATAGAAAGTTCTTTTTTTGTGGATTTCTTTCTGTATTTTTATCATAATTAAATTTGTGTTGATGATTTTGATCTAAAATAAAAATAATTTGTCTATTGCTGCTGCTGTAATCCGATGCAGCGCTGCTGTATTATTTAGCAGTCAGGAAGTGAGATGGACTTTCCACTGGAAGCTGAATGCATTATTATATACTGCAGACTGGGCAGGATTGTGTGTTATGTTGCTTTAAGGGTAGAAAACAGGGTCACATAGATTGCACCGTTATGGAGATGATTGCTCTGCACTCTGAACGCCTGAGCTGAGAGGAAACAGGAGACATTCTGACTGCACACTTCACTCCCAGCTGAAACCTTTTTATTTCTGAAAGGTTGTTTGGGTTTGTGTCTCTACCTGAACTCTTAGATCGTATCTCGCTTCTCCACTAAGGCTGTAAACTGTCTGTCACACATCAAACCACTAAGTCAGCAATATCAAAATACCTAAGAGCCTTTTTTTTTAATTTAAATAAAGTAAATGTCTGGCGAAAAGCTTGAAGGTGCCAGAGATACTAATTAGGGTTTAACACTTAGTTTAAAACTCAAATGTAGGATTAATCGTCTCTTCAGGGGAGATTCTTCATCTCTCAGTTTAAACTCTTATTTGTTTTTCAAATATTTTATCCTTTCTGCCATCTGTTCAATATTTGCTTCAACTGACAAACCAATCTATTGGGCGTGCGGCCTGCACATTGAGATTTTGTGTATGAGAGAGAGAGAGAAGGTAGACGTCTCTGCACACTGACCTAATTTCTCAGTCTGACTTTCCCAGGGGAGATCAGCATCTTTCCTCTTTTCTTTGTCTTTGGAGACAGGAGGTGAATCAGACTGAGAGGGAAAAGGAAGACGCACCCAACATTGTGTTTCTCACATGGGTTTCATGTGTTAAATGAAACTAAACCATAACAAAGATGGAAGAATTCCTAAATTATCAGCTTCACGTTTGATTGGAATCAAATTTCAGATGGTTGGAAATGTTGATGGCATCGATCTCTAAAACACACCCACTTAAGTCTAACATAAGACTTAGTGCAAACACAGTTAGGAGGTTTTAATGTGGCAGAAACAACAAGATATGAACAGTTTTTGTTAGATGATTTTAATCTAGAGAACAGGAAACCTTTTAGTGAGCTCCATGCACAGTTTGTGTGCCGACCTCTCCAACCTGCATCTCTTCATCCTCACATTACATCCATCCAGATCTTGTTTTTATTTTCATTCACTCTAATCTTTTATCTCTTCTTCATCTTCTCCTCCTCTTCCTCCATCTCTCTCCACATCCATTAGGAAGCACTCGGGCTCATGGCTGGCTTTAAATTGACATATAAAGTGATTAGAGGGTTGATGCGTTTCTGATTGCTGAGCACTTTTTCAATCATCTCAGCTGTTGTTCACTCCTTCAGCATGAACTTCTTCATTTCAGCTGCAAAACTGTGCAAAGGAAGTCAGAATTTTATAATTACTGTGAAGAAAAGAGACACAGAAGTTGTGAAACTGATAAAAAAATGATTTTATTTATCTCAGTTTAGCCACAAATATGAAAATAAATGACCTTTTCAGTAACATGTCTCGTGTGCTGATGCATTTTTCTGTTATTTTGCATTGAGCTAATCTGTAGATGTTGATCATGTCTTCACGCAGGAGACCTGAATGCTCTGAAGGAGAAAAGCTTCACCTTACAGGAAGGAGTGAAATACAGACTGAAGATACACTTCAAGGTGACGTTTATAGATGAAGTTTATGTTGAGTTTAATAAAAACACACATCTCTATAACCTGGAATAATGTCTGTGTTTCTATGGAGATAAATTATTAACATATTTAGTAATTAGTGTCTCCACTTACTTCCACTGTTGGAAAGTAAAGCCAAAATATCCAGTTTACAGGGAGCTGCCATATTTTATTTTTTAAGCTAGAATCTGTACTCTAGTGACATGGAGCTGAAAGCCCCGCCCACTCACATGCAGACAATCATGGTATTTTCTAAACAGCAAATAACAGATTACAGCTATTGCAGCAGCAGCGTAAAAACTATATTAGAGTCAACACCTGGAAAATTATATAAGGTGTGTTTTACTTTATATTCAAGTAAACATCCCTTTCCTCTACATGGAGGGGGTGGGACTTAAAGTTTGTACTGCAGCCAGTCAGTAGGGGGCGCTGGTGTGTTTCAGCTTCTATGTTACTTTTCTGTGTCTAGTTACTTTGTGTTGATGGTCTCACCTGGAAACACATTTTGATGACTATTTTTTATCTCTATCTGACACATGGACTTGCCGTAAGAGAATCCTGATGTTAATGGTTGTTTGTTGTTTCTCTAAAGTTCATTGTTTAGTTAGAAACTTGCCAACTGAGGGCTGAAGAAAATGGTTCATGAGTTCTTCAAGCTGTTTTCAGAAATACAAGAAGATATTAAATTAATCTACAAACAGAAAAACTTTTGACCCCGTGTTCCTTCAGTTTTTGTTAAAAAATAAGATGTTTTGTGGGTGTACAAAGAAAACCAAGGTTAATGTGAGCACTGGATGCAGAATTTAAGGAAATAGAACAGTAATGAACAGCTATTCCACAATATTCTGTCACTACATTCTTCAAGAGCACAGTGAACTGAACGCTCTGAATTTTAATAAATATTTTCTCTGTAACTAAAAATTATAATAAATTCCAGTGAGATCAGTTAAAAATGTGTGATTCTCTGTGTTTGCAGGTGAACAGAGAAATTGTTTCAGGACTGAGGTATCGTCACGTGACCTACAGAAAAGGAGTAAAAAGTACGTTTACTTTTCAAACACAGTGAGTCAAACATGTCGAGGCAGTTAGCAGGGTGTTCCACAGGGCAGTAGCTGTGCCGACACCCTTCAAATCTTCTAATCTGTCATTAAAAACTGTGTTTCGTTTCTGCCCTCAGAGAACAGTTTGATGTGCATGATGGGGAGCTACGGCCCACAAGCAGAGGAGCAGGTGTTTCTATGCCCATATGATGAGGCACCTCAAGGTTTGATGTCTCGTGGCCCGTACCTGATCAAATCCTGCTTCGTTGATGACGACAAGAACACCTACTTATCTTGGGAGTGGAACCTGAACATCAGCAAAGACTGGAACTAAAAACAGTCTGTCTCTTTTAATTATTTCTACTCTGTCTTTCTCTAACCAGTCGACCCATCATATGGGAACAATGCTTTACTTGTCATGTATGTTTACTGCAATTCGCCTTAATTTTCCATAAATCTCAATGTCAGAAATGTTTGCTAAACATGGCCTGTTGCCAGATGGACTTTTACAATGAAGCAGTAATAAATGTCACATATAGAATACAGTCAATACAATAATTTTCTGCTTAAATCAGAACCATGTTGCTCAAATCAATAAACAGAACATAAAGAGTTCCATGAGTCATTGCTTTACTTTGAGTAACGACTGGTGGGACTTTGAAACTACTACTTTTTTAACTTCTTGTTAGCCGCTAGCTTGTACGCAAACAGGAAAAAGTGGAGATTCAGTTTTTACTGTAACTTTTGTCTGTCCTGATATATAATAGTGCAACAGTTAAAAATAATTTGATGACATCTCAGCTTATAAAAAAACACGATGTTCTTTGTTTCTGCTTGTTCAAGTTACGGTCAAGTTAAGTTGCAATATTCTGCTATCACCACAAGAGGGAGCTAGAGAAGCAGGGGACCACGATCAGCAACACTCTGAGGCCTTGCAACTCAGAATCCTGCTGTTCAACGTTCATGGACACGCAGGAAAAAAGTGGTGGTTTAATCTCTTAAAAGTCTTCTGTGTTTGACTTTCAAGTTTGAGACTTAACAGGTTAAGGTTAGGGTAACAGGTTAGAACTGGGGTTTGGGGTTATAACAGAGTTGTGGTCATGTGATGTTTTCTAACTTATGTGCCTGCAAGTAATAATCTGAACATACAACCTCAGAAAAGGTCCTGACTGAGACGCAGCCTGAGAACATTGTTGCCTTTCAGCCTGTGAGAGCAGCGTTGTCTTGTTTATACCAGAGTTTCTACATCCGTCCATCCTGGATCTCTCTCTCTCTCTCTCGATCTCTCGATCTCTCGACCTTTCTGTCTCTAATTAACTATTTAATTATCAAGTAAAGGCATTTCGTCAGTTCAGTAGGTCTGAATATGAGTTTCATAGTGTTGTAAACAAATTAACAAACTTCAGCTGCTGCTGTAGACTGCAAGATCTAATTATTCTGCTTTATTACAAGTTTGTTGAGTTAATTTATTTAGAGATGGAAGAGAGTCTGACACACTGATACACTGTCCAAAAAAAGGAATCATATGAAGCAAACTGAGATGATGAATATCTTCTTCACTATTTATATCATTGAGTTAATTTAATTAAAAACATTGTTTTTTCATGTTTACGTGTCTCCTTTTGAAACAGCACACTGATGATCAGCTGTAACTGAACTGTGTATATTGTAGAAAAGGTGCATGTTTGTATTTTAGGGTCTGATAGTTTTTTTTAAAAGGTGGTGGTTGTCAGTTTTCTCTGTCGTACTAATACTTAAAGACTTGAAAATAAAAGGTTCTGCTTTGAAACGAGGAGATATTTAGTCAGAGAGTCACATGACGGAGTAAATTAAGATCCCCTTAAAAGAATAAGTAACATTACTGCGTGTGTGTGCGTGTGTGTGTGCGTGAGAGGGTTAGTTTGATGCTGTTGTCATTGTAGTTAAATATTTGAAATTGTTGAATTAAAAAGAAGAAATTTTAGTGAATTGTTGTGGTAAAACCCTGCTTGTTTGGTTTTGCATGATTTAGCAAGATATTCTTCCCTTTTTTAAAACCACTTTATTCTGTAACCTACTGACATGAAAATAGAAGTAAAACAAATGTACAGGCACTTGTTCTTATGTCAGTGATTTCCAGCAGAAACTGTACTTACAGGAATCCTTTTCAAGCTGGAAAAAGCCGTCTGTATCTCCTGAATCTGCATCTGCAAATGTTAGTGTCAAATTAAGTATCATGTATTGTTTAATAAAGGCAATTTAAACACAGATTGGGCTGGTTTTTAATAAAGCTTTAAAAGAAAAGTTTAATACTTAAATCAAAGGAGATTGAAGTACATAGTACATACATGGTCTTTGTTTCCATGTTCAAATCTGTTCATACTATTATATTACATCTTTATAAAACAAATGACAAATCTTTTTTTTACTGTATGACTGTGTTTCTTTGTCACATGATAAAAGAAAGCAGGTTCATATAAAATATTTGCTTTAAATGAACTACTTTTCAGAAGAAATTGAGCTTTTTGCTTCCAGGAAAAAAATAATAATAAAAAGGTAAGTGGCCTGTAGAAAAAAAGTCAAAGAAACTCTTTATGAAGTTTGTGAAATATTTCTAAAAATGCCTTTATTTTACAAGTTAAAATCTTTTTAAATTGGGCTCATGCAAATTGAGTCTATATTCAATTTTTTTTCTTTTTTTCTGGTTTAGTTCAAGACAAACTTTCATCAAATCTCTGAAAAAACAGAAAACAGAAAGTTTAACAAACAAAAGGAGGCAGAAAGTGTGAGTGCATGAGGATTTATGTTTATTTAAAGAATATAACACACAAATGTACAATCAAAAATCATAACATCAGAGTTCCTTTTACATACATTTGTAACATGTAACATTATCTGCTGTAACAAACAGCTCACAGTGCAAGTTTCCCCCTTTACTTGGTGTGAAAATGAATAAAAAACTAAATAATTAATGAAACAAAAATAAATAAAAGAGTGAACAAATAAATAAATAAATAAATAAATGTAAATATGGAACTAACACACTGAGATTAAAGAGGGTTTGTTTTATCATTTTTACATAGTAAAACAGTTTATCAAGCCTGATATATTATGTGAATTGTCCTGTTACAGTTACACGTTCTTTTTAAAAATTCACATGAAAATTCTAATATGAGAATATTTGGGCCAAAATTTAGATTTACACAAAGTACATCAAATACAGTCGTAAGCAGGAGTAAAGAACGACTCTGTTTCACTCAGTTAACACAAGAACGGAGAGGACTCTGACCTCAGGTGCAGGTTTGTTTTCATTCATTTCTGAGTCACGGTGGTGGTGTTGTTGGTGCTGAGCGCCTGCTCCAGCAGGGCTCTCTGGGTCGTGGCAGGAAGGTACAAGAAGGAGTAGATGAGTACCAGCATCAGCAATGCCAGCAGCAGAGGGAGGCCCCAGTCCGACGTCATGATGGGCTCGTCGCAGCGAGCCTGCAGAAACGACTTATTAGGCATGACAGAAGAAATTAGCCTTTTTAAGGAATTAATATCCCCAATGGAAGAGATTTAAAACTTCTGTGTTTGATTTCCTGAATTCACATGAAGTCTGACAGGAAACAGGCAGCGAGACGAGGTGAGACGACCTGATGAACAGCAGGTACCTTCATCACGCTGGTTCCAGTTCAGTTCAGGTTTTAAAAGCCACAAAAAGTCAAAACAAGGAGAAAAAAGCCAAGCTGGAGGATTTAAGAGAATCTGCTTCAGAAGGATGATTCAGGTCAGTCTGTAAGTGTGAAAATGTTTCATTTAGTCTTTTCACATGTGTCACATCTACAGTAGAATAAAAAAAAAACTGATGCTTTTTTTAGTTAATACCTGTATTCTTCTGCAGCACTTGTCCTGCCGCTCTCCTCTTTATCTTCTCCTGTTGTCACCCGACTGCAGCTTTTCAGGTTCCCACTGATGTGTCATGTGCAGCTTCCTCCTGATTGTGTGTGCACGTTTATCAGTGTGCTCCCAGATAAATATGTCAATCAGCGTGGGGGAAGATTATGTAACAGAAGGTGGAAGAACCAATGATGTGAATTCATTTCTGATGCACCTGAACACACAAAATGAAGCAGACTGTGTTATGAAATGTAACTTATATAATAACTTTTAATCATCACAGCTTTGAAACACGCTCATACCTGCCATGACGAGGGATTAAGCACAGGTGTTTCAGAACAATCTGTCTGTTCCAGACGGTTGTCACTAAACATTTCATCTTTGGACCATGTGAGGATGAGAGATTATTAAAAAAAAATACAAAAACAAAAAATCCGAAAAACAGAATTATTTAAATGTGTGCAGTTACTGAGCTCACATGTTTATCCTCCTCTGTTATGGTGATTTCTCCAGTTGACCTCAGGTGACTTTTTTTAAGCTTTGACAAGTCTTTGATCATTTCATGTCCAGTATGTCAACATTACTGGCACTAAATTACTGGTGGACTGTTTCAAATTTACTGCAAGACCTAAAATATCAGATGTGACAGCAGTGAGAACGTCTCTCAGTGTGTTTTGGAAACTGGAAGGTTTTCATCAGAAATAAGAACAAACAAAGTATGTCAATTAGATTTTTGTTTTAAAATGCAAAATAAATATGATTCTAAACATTCCCAGACTTTAAACTGTATGAAACCCTAACCCTTTAACTCACGTTGTGGCTTCTGCCCGTCGTGCCTGTTGGTGGCGCTCTGACCCCGATTCTCAGACCAGCCACTCAAAAGTCGTAGAAGAAGACGCGCATGCGCATAGTTGGAATCTCAATTTTGTTTATTTTTTTTATCGCAGGTTTTTGTTCAAGGTAAATTACTGATACATGTAAGTAGCTAATACTGGGTTAAAAATCTGTATTATATATTTTATTATGTAGTAGCTAATGAAACAACGTTATTAATCAGCTAACTAAAAGCTAACTGATGAAAATGCTCTGCATCAGAACTAATTTGTTTAAGAGAAATATACTGCGGTGACCTGTTTTATTTGTATTTGTACCCATTTTCTTTTAAAAGACTCCGAGATAAGGTAACGATGGATCGTAAAACATGAACTACCGAAATTTTACAGTTCTCTCGTGAAGTACACATTAAAACATATTGTTTAAGTGAATCCAAGAATTCAGTCAACTAATTGTTGCTGCCTAACTTATATTGAATTTCGTCTTCGAAGGGTTTACATTAAAACGTTTGTTATCTGCCTTCAAAATAAACGTCTTTCTTTTATGTTTTTAAGCACGTAAAAGTGGGAATGCATATAAACATACATCCATGGTTGTTATCCTGATTTGAAAGACAAGTGAATTATTAGAATGTTTTCTGGGTTTAAACCCTCAGTGACAAACAGCTTTTCTCTGCAGGTCAGCTGATGGTTGGAAGCTGCACGCCATGACCACAGAGCCTGCCAGCATCAACGACCTGCACGTGCTCTACCAGAGCGATGACTTCATCGTAGTGGACAAACACTGGGACATCCGCATCGACAGCAAGATGTGGTATGAAAAACAAACGGTGCAGGCGCAGCTTCAGCACCGCTTCCCCCATCTGGTGGATCCCAGCACCTACTATGGATTCAGGTTGGAAAACAATTAAACATCTGCTTTAACTGGACTTTCTGTTTCTGTCATGCTAATGTTAATATCAGAAAAAGATAATCTGAGTAAACACAAAAAGCAGTTTTTAAAGAATGTTTATATTAGTGAGGTGAAAAAAATCTAAAACCAACATGGCCCATCTGAGACAAAGTAATTACCTCCTAAACATAATTAACTGGTTGTTCTGTCACTGGCTGCAGCATCTGTGCTTGTGATAACTGACTGATTCTTTCACATCATGCGTCACTGTGTTAGTTCACTTTGCTCTGCAGAATTGTTTGAATTCAGACACACTTTGGAGCCTCAGCAGCCTGTTTTATTTCATTCAACATCATTTCAGATTTAAGTCTGGACTTTAGCAAACAAAGAATTTGTGTTTTCATCATTCTCAGTTTTGTTGAGATTTGTTGAAAACCGTTGCTCCTTTCTTTTCTTAACAACAGCTTTTTTAAGCTACAGTGTTTTTAAGGTTTAAATAGTCTTTTTCTTTATAAATTAAAAATAAAAAAAGCTAAAACAAAAGAAATTTGTAGGGGGATACTTTTTTACAGCATTGAATGAAAGTAAGTTGAAGATTTTGTTAACCTTCACCAGATTCTGTCATCAACTGGATTTCTCCACCAGCGGAGCTCTCTGTGTTGCTCTTAATAAAGCGGCGGCCGGCCGAGCCTATTGCTGCTTCAAGGACCGCACGGTGACCAAAGCCTACCTCTCTCTGGTATGAACACACTGACAGAAAGATCCAAACATACACCAGAATCATTACCATAAAAGTTGCAGATATTTTAGTCAAACAGAAAAAAATCATGTTGGGAAAAATGTTGAAACACGAGTTAATCTCCCCAAAACTCAAAAGTTACACGTAAAACATTAAAAAAAGATGAAACTCTTTATTAGCATGGTTTCTGCACAAAGAACAACAGATTCAGTAGAAGAGATCAGCCAGTCTGAGCTGTTTATTTTATTTTTCTGTGTGATATTATGTACTTCTGTCTTTTTAGTCGACTGTATCGGGAGTGTTCGTTCACTCTTCTACTGTGCTGCTTAATTGAAATGTGACCTCATCGTGTGGCGCTTCAGTTTGCACACAAACACAATAAAATCTGTCTACTTGTTGAGCAGGTGTGTTAGGTTGAGTTGTATTGAGTCATAAAGACTTTTCTAATATTAGAGAGGCTGTAAAACAAAATGAGGCTCCTAAAATTAGATGTAAATCCACAATAAGCTGAAAACAAGCTGCAGAGGTTTTTACAGTGTATTCAGGATGTGGTGTTTCTGAAAGCTGAGACCCTTAAACTGATGATTCACAACAAGGTTGTGCACAAAATAAGATTATTAAACCTGATTTCTTAGTAACTTATAAAAGTCGCTGCAGGAATCAAGTAAACTGACTTGAGTTTTCTTTTAGAAGGAGAGGTGGGTCTTTCATCCTGTTCCACACACGTCTCAGACATTTGATCAAACGTTTTTCACGTGGGCTCCAATTTTCTATTGAAACTGCTGAAGCTTAGTCATTTTGTTTTGGTGCCACAGCTTCGCGGGCGGGTTGAAGAAGAGATTCAAACTCTGAGCTTCTCCATCGGCAGGAACTCCATGGAGGGAAAAACACACATGATGTGTGTTGAGGGAAGTGAAGGTCTGTAAAGTCAACAAGTGGTGTTAAACAGGATCTTTAAACCCTGTCTACTCTATAATGACCCTGTTGTCTCTCGTTAGGTTGTGAGAATCCAAAGCCGTGCCAAACGGAGCTGACAGTGTTGGAGTACGGGTTGTATGACGGAGAGCCTGTTACCAAGGTGCTGCTGCAGCCTCTCACCGGTAAATACAGTCATTTGTTTGCTGTGGAATGAAGTAAAGGTGAACAGAACTGTTACCTTCACAAACACAACAATACCCACTACTTTTGTTTCAGGCCGAACCCACCAGTTGAGGGTCCACTGCTGCACCATCAACCACCCCATAGTCGGAGACTTCACCTACAGCCTCGGAGCGGACAACTCTCCGTACAGGATGATGCTGCACGCCTACTTCCTTCACATTCCTCTAAAACCCCAGCACCTTCTCGTCACAGCCGGAGACCCTTTTGTCCCTGCGGTCGATCCTAAATGGGTCCCGCAGCGAACACTACGGACCTTAGAGGCTACCATTGATGCACTGATGGCGCAAAGTCAGACCAAAGAGAAGGAGCGAGAGAAAGAGAAGAGGGAGGAGGAGAGGAGGAAGCAAAGGAAGCATCAGAAGATGGAGGAAGAGAGCGAGGAGCAGACAAGGGTTTGCCAGGAGTGGCTGAGTGAATGGGCTGGAGACTGATGAAAGTTTTGTGTGCTGCATTTTAATTTATTTTTGCATGTTGTACATGTGCACAGCTCAACCTACATGAACAGTCTTTATTTTGCTTATTTCTCATAAGCAAGAAAACATGTAAAATATTCTTGTATTTGGAAACTTTATACGGTTTAAAATGATAAAACTGAGCTCTTCTCTTTACCTGCTTCTGTTTAATTCCAGTGTAAGAATTTAAAAGATGTTTTGGTCACATCTTTGAAAGACTCAAATTAGATCAGCATTCATGTAGTTGTTTGTTTGGAACATGTTTTTTAATCCTGAATGCTATTGTGTTTGCAATTAAACACGTTGTTTTAAAAATGACTCATCTCGACTTCTGTTATCAGTCCTGAGAGTGTTAGTATACGTTAGTATAACATTCCTTAAAAACTATAATTGATGGACAGTTTCTGACTTTGTAAACTGAATAAGAGAATCATCCGTTTTTTGCCGGTATAATTAAAATAGCAAAATAAAATACGTTTGCTGAAATGAAAAACCATGTAGCAGAACTACATGTTCCAAAATTCCATTGTAAATTTAAAACATTCTGATGAAAATAATGTAAAACGTTGAAATAACAGGCAATTAAATCATTTTGGTGGGTTTGTTGAGCTGAAAAACCCGAAAAACGTTCTGATTGCGTTCGAGGGATGCGAATGAAACTACATTACCCATAATGCCCTTGAGTAAATCCGCTTCCCGGAAGCGATGTATGAAAAACAGGCAGCAGACCGGGCGACGGCCAGAAACGTTGAGCCCTAGTTTAGTTTAATTCTTTTTACGTGTTGTCACAATGACTTCCGATGTTTTTTCTTATGAGAGTTTGGTTCACGCTGTGGCGGGAGCTGTGGTAAGATATTTACATTACTGCAGCAGCATATTGTTTACGTTGTATTCAGTTATCATGCTGTCATACGCCTAAAGTCACTCCATAACGGACATGTAGGAATGTAACTCGAGTCCAGGTGCTACTGGTGAATGAAATGTTATTAAACAAGATGATTTAAAGTTGCATGTCTTATTTTAAGGTTTGTTTTGTGCTGCAGTTTCTTGTGCCTCTTTAAATGTCTTATTCTGTATAGAAAAAAATGATCTGAGTTGAATGTGTTTTTAGGGAAGTGTGACTGCAATGACGGTTTTCTTCCCTCTTGATTCAGCCAGATTACGGCTTCAGGGTAAGAAATGACAGAAATCTTGGATCCTAGTGACTGAGTGCAATTTTTAATGTCAGTGAAAATATATATTTATTTTTATTTTTTTTCTATCAGTGGATGAAAGTCGAAAAGCTAAATCAACTCCAGCTGTTCTGGCAGACATTGTCAGAGAAGAAGGATTGTGAGTAGAATCATATAAATTATTTATCAGGTACATATACCAATAAAATAAAGTTTGTATTTAGAGTTAAATCTTGGAATACCTTGTCTCCTCAGACTCGCACCCTACAGAGGCTGGTTCCCTGTCATCTGCAGTCTGTGCTGTTCCAACTTTGTCTACTTCTACTGCTTTCACTGCATCAAGACTGGCTGGCTGAAGGGAAAACACTCGACACCCATTACGGATTTGATCATAGGTGTCGCTGCAGGTGAGGTGATCGTTACGGTCAAGCAGATTATTGTCATGTGTCTTCATTGCCTCACCTCATTAGTGCATGACAAAGCAGAGAGGGAGCCACACCCACCAGGCTCATGTCTCTTCAGGTGTTGTGAATGTTCTTGTTACCACACCTCTATGGGTGGTCAACACCAGGCTGAAGCTTCAGGGATCCAAGTTTCATAATGCAGACATCCGACCCACCAGCTACAAAGGCATTCTGGGTAAATTTAACTTTTATCCTGTTTTATTTAGGTATTCAATTCTGCATATGCATATGATATAACCTTTTCTTCTTTTTTTTTTTTTTTGCAGATGCATTTGTGCAGATCATCCGTCAGGAGGGGGTTGGCGCCCTTTGGAATGGGACCTTCCCGTCCCTGCTGCTGGTCCTGAACCCTGCCATCCAGTTCATGATTTACGAAGGCCTGAAGAGGCAGTTGAAAATGGGCATTCCAAGAGAGGTGAGAGAGAAAGAAACCAGCGATCATATTCAGACATTATCTGGATGCGCACATGGCGTTAATCTTCTTGGAGATCAAAGCATGAATAATGTTTCGTCTCCTCCCCTAAGCTGTCATCTCTGGAGGTCTTCGTGATTGGCGCCATTGCCAAAGCTGTTTCCACCGCTGTAACATATCCTCTACAGACGATCCAGTCCATTCTTCGGGTGGGTTTTTGTCTTGTTCATATGTTTAAAATAACATGTAAGATTAAAAAGCCTTTAAATCCAGTAAAGTTTAGCTAAATATTGTACTTTTCTTATTAACCTCAGTTCGGTCAGTTCAATGCACCAGAAGAGAAGTCAAAACTGCTGTCCAGTCTACGGACGATCAAGAGTCTGCTGGTCAACAGAGTGAGGTGGGTATTCACACACAAATCACTTATTTAGTATAATATATAAAGTTTCCATTTCAGGACTTGTGGGACTTGAAGTGCATTTGACTTGTATGAACTTGCACATTTTACATTGAATTTCAGTGGAAATGTGAAAAGGTGGGGCTACCTATATTTGGTAATCAGCCAAAAATCTATTTTTTCAGAACATAGTGCACATGGTTGAGGTGAAATCATCTCTTGTTGAAGTTGTTTTAAATAAAACCTTCTACCTGCACGTCTCCTAAAACACCTTCTTAGTCTCTGATGTCATTGTTTGTTGTAAAATAATTCTTTTTACATGTTAAATGGCTCAAACAGGCATTTGGCTGCACAACAAGCCCAAATCATCATCCCTCCTCTGCTCAGCTGACAGCTGGGCTGATTGTGCTGATATGCTAGGTTTGGTTTTTCCAAATATGGTGCTTTGCATTATGGGTAAACATCTCTACTTTGGTCTCAGCTGTCACAAGTACTTTGTTCCAGAAGCATGGTGGTTCATTCATGTGCAACTTTGTAAACCTGAGTCTTTCTGCCCTTTTGAAAACAGGTTTCTTTTGCTCTGAACAGAGCTTTGAGTGGTCTGAATGACTAGAAAAGCGCTATACAAGTACAGGAAATTTACATTTACCATTTCTCACTGTAGAAATTGTTTGGAATTGACCTTTTACCCCTCCTAGATCTATGAGCAGATACAATTCCTTCTCTAAGCTCATTTCTGATTTCTTTGCTCTTAACATTGTTTTAACATGTTCACACACTCAGATGAACCTTTTTGTACTCATCAGATGAACTAAAACTTCATATGATAAGTATATCTGATCATTTATTCATGCAATTTATAAAATCCAGTAAATATTTAAAGCCTTTTTTTATCTGTAATGTTATTAAAACATTGAAAAATGGCCCATTCACAGTTTTCCATAAATATTAAAGTCAGTTTTGCATCTTTGTATATATCAAACAAGCCCTCCATCACTTTACACTACACTGCCTCGGGGAGGCCGTAGTCTATCGGGAAGGAAGTCGTCCTCTGATCATAGACCGGAGCTCGATCCCGAGTCCAGACAGAGGCTACTTGTTGAAGTATCCTTGGGAAAGATACTTAACCCTGCAACTGCCCCCTGGGCGTCGTACAAGATGGCTGCCCTCTGTGAGGATGGGTCAAATGCAGAGCCGAATTTTCCCAAGAGGGATTAATAAAGTAAATGTAAATGTCCTGTATTTGTATAGCGCTTTTCTAGTCATTCAGACCACTCAAAGCGCTTTCACACTACAAGGTTTTGCATTCACCCATTCACACAACCCGATATGTAAACCGGGGGGAGAGGGTAGGGGCTAACACTCACACAACCCGATACGCAGATCGGGGGGCAACATGGGGTTCAGTGTCTTGCCCAAGGATACTTCGACATGTGGCGGTGGAAGCCGGGATCGATCCACCAACCTTCAAATTGGAGGACGACCGCTCTAACCACTGAGCCACAGCCGCCCCATAAAGAAAAAATGTTTTTATTATTATTATTTTATAGTCCTCACTAGTTTGTATTCAAAAAGAAAATGTGCATAACTTACATGTTGTGTAAATGTTTGCTCTTTGTTGTAGGAGATATGGCATACTGGGTCTGTTTAAAGGCCTGGAGGCCAAGCTGCTGCAGACGGTGCTGACGGCTGCCCTCATGTTCCTTCTCTACGAGAAGATTACCAGCTGCACCTTTAAGATCATGGGACTGAGTAACAACCGCTAGAGGAAACACCAGCTAACGAGATGCCACATAGCCCTGGACACTCAATCACAAGGAATCTGGTTACAGACTCCATCACTGAACATTAAAAGTCAAAAACACTGTCGTATGTGACCTCATCTTTAAACACGTAAATGCAATAAATGCATAGCATGTTAAGCTGACACATTTTTCATTGATTTAACTACTGTATTTTGTATTGATTTTTCAAGAAATGGATTTGTGAATAAACTGCCAATAAGATGTTATTTTCATCTCTGATAGCAGGAAGTTTTTCAACACAGCTGGCTTTTCACCCAGCCCTGAAAGTGTGACTGTAAACATTCATGGCTTCATTTTTTGGACTTGTTGTGTCCAAACAGCCTAAAACTATAGAATCAATCATCTTACAAGACTGTGATGATAGATGAGGATGATAGAGACAGATGGTTGTTCAATCTTGAACCACTATTTCAAAACAAGGGTTAGGTGAAATAAAAAAAAGGAATGTTTTTATTTTATTTTTTTTGCAGGAAATCAAACTGGTTTTAATTTTAGACATTTAAAATGTATTTTACTTTAGGCAAATCTTTAAACTACAACAGTATTTTAAAACCAGTAATTTTAAAAGATGAATGTTTTAACAGGCCTGAGAAGTCTATGGAAATGTTCTACTCGTTTTTTTATGTTTAACAGAATCACTAAATTAAAAAAAATGAATTCCGCTGTACAAGTTTCATTTATACATTATTTACCATCTTAAGTACATGATTTAAAAACGGTCTATAATTGTCTAGATAATAATCCCAACAAATCCTGCATGATTCGTTTGTTTTTTAATGTTTAAATCTTGAGTAAAATTTTCAACTAGGGTTAGGGTTACTTGATTTGAAGCTTGACTTGAGCGAAGAGACCGATGCACACAGAACACACGTGGAACAGCGTGACAGCCTGCACTAAGCTCACAAACATGTGATGGGTCTAAGCGCGAAGCAGTGTTGCGGAAATGGGTCCATCCTTATGTGATACAAATCACAGAACCTCCAACCGCTACGCGACTACCGGCAGTAGTTGACACTTTTCGTATTACGTAAGCACCTCAAACATTGATAAGGCAGATTTGTAATTTTTCATCGACAACAATGGCTTCAACAACCGTTAAAGACTCCGAGAAGACATGCGTCTTGTGCTGTCAAGACATCGACATCTTCGCTCTGGGAAAATGCGACCACTCGGTGTGCTACCGCTGCTCCACCAAGATGCGGGTGCTGTGCGACCAGAAGTACTGCGCCGTCTGCCGGGAGGAGCTTGACAAGGTGCGCGTTCCTGTGCTACTGGAGGCCGAGGCTGAAGCCTGCTTGAACTAACTAGGCCTCACCGTTACAGGAGTTTTACTGGGACTAAAACTACGTTTTGTTAATTTTTATCTCGACTGACTTTAGTATAGGAGAAAATACATTCCATGAAACGAAATCTAAATATCTACTTATCGCTTCGACTTTATATTTCCACTCTAATTTGACTAGCTAAGAAGGCTAAAGCTAAACTGTGTGACTGTTGATTGGGACGTCAGTTCTACTACTAAATGTAATTTTTACAGTGACTAACCTTGTAATTAACACAACCAGGTTGCTGTGTTTTTACAATGTTTAAGAGTGATTGCAGTGTGAATCTCACGGTGTGTCATGATTCTTACAGTAAGTGAACTTTAGCTATTCTGTCCTCCCAGGTGAACTGTGTTGGTTAAGAATCTCAGCTGTTTAACCACACCTATAAGGTAGCACACAGTATAATAGGAATTCAAAGGAGACTCAACCATCTGTGATCGATTGATTGACTGACTGGAAGTTTGAGTTATTGAGCATTTAAGACAGTTTACAGTCAGGTGAGTTTTATGTTGTCATTAATCAAGAGGCTGATGGCCCATAAAGAAACCATCTCTGGATTTTACCCACTTAACCCTTTAACCACAGCAGTAGCAGGAGCAGAATTGCTCCAACTCCATCTTCTGAATAAAATAAACAGGCCTTTAAATATTTAATTCATATCTTTACTTGCCACCACCAGCTGACGGTAATTTATATTTTTGATTTGGTCACAATGAATGTGCAGTCACATGTAAACAAAGTAAGAAGGGAAATAAAAACAATCTAAACAACTAATAGGTTTTTATTTTATTTGGTATAGTTTGTTGTGCATCACTCTGCATCAGAAGAAAACAGCTGACATAAATTAATAAAGAATGATCTTAATGTCCACTTTGAGTTTATGTCATAATGTTTTAATCTTTTCTTTCAACTTTCCCCAAACAGAATATTTGTCCAATAATTAGTTCTTCTGTTCTCAGGTGGTTTTTATTAAAAACCTGGAGGCCTTTCAGTCTCTGCCCCATCTGAAGTTCCGCTGTGAGAAGAAGCATGACATCTACTTTGCAGATGAGATGATCTATTCACAGTTCAGGTACAGGATGAGTGATGAATGAAAAAGATTCACCATCAATGTGAAATAGTCAGAGAATTTGGTTAACTCTGCAAAATGTAATTATTAAGTTATGAAAAATGAATCTTGAAGAAATTAACATTTATTTGAAGTTCTTGATGTTGAAAATGTGGTGAAAGAAAAGTGAGTGAATTGCATTTCATTTGCTGACACTTTCCGTTCATAAAGTAAAAAGAGGGAATTGGGAAATGACTATTTGTTCATGAAAGCCTCTGTCATGTTGTAGAAGTCCATCCTGTGGCCTTATTACCAGCTTCAGTTGCAGCTGTCTTTACTGAGCAGCTCTTAATTCCTTCTTTCTTTTGTGATCAGGCGGCTGCTGCTGCCAGAGTGTCCTCTCTGTCCAGAGCCGAAAGTTTTCTCCAGGTTTGAAGAATTGGAGCAGCACATGAGGAAGCAGCACGAGCTCTTCTGTTGCAAACTGTGTTTGAAACACCTTAAGGTAAACTCACCAGTGCATCTTTCACTTCCTCACTACGCTCATAGGTTAAACATGTCAGGTCAGTGAATGTAAAGGATCTGAGATGTTGTCTGGAGGTCAAGTTTAGTAGAAGCTTAGTAGAAGTGTTATGAAAAATGAGTAAAAATCTGTCTCAGTCAAAGACGGTTAACTCGGTGTTGGAGCAGCTGCAAGATGTCCAGCTAATTTTAAGTGTCAACAAAACAACAGCTTTTCTTTGGAAATAAATGAAACTGATTTCATTGGGCTTGATATCTCTAACTTTTAACTTAATCATTTTGATGTGTCTTATTCTTCTTGCACTTTATCTCTTGAGGAATAAAAATTGTTATTTTAAAATGTCAGATGAAGCCGCAGAACACATTACAGTTTACTGATTTTATTACCACCCCCCTGGCATCAGGCCTCAGACAGAAAAGCACCACCTGTAATCATGTTAAAAGCAACCAAACAAACACTACGGCTTCCAAAGAGTCACATGACTGATGCACAATTCAGGGAGTTCATTGGCTAAAAATAATACTAATACTAATAGTTAAACACAGGTCCCCCTTCACAGGCTTTAAGCTGGTGGCGTCTTTGTGCTGATTTCTAAACCGCATAACTTTCTCTAGATCTTTTCCCATGAGAGGAAGTGGTACAATCGTAAGGAACTGGCGCGTCACAGAGCGCACGGAGACCCTGATGACACCAGCCACAGAGGGCACCCACTCTGCAAGTTCTGTGATGATCGTTACCTCGACAACGACGAGCTGCTGAAGCACCTACGGAGGGACCACTATTTCTGCCATTTCTGTGATGCAGACGGTTCTCAGGAATACTACAGGTGTTTACAGCTGGGAAACAGCTGTTTGTTGTTGTTTTTTGTTGCTTATTTTGCAGAAGTGTTACTGACATTTGATTATTTTTTAATCCTTTTGTCATCAGCGATTATCAGTATCTGAGTGAGCACTTCAGAGAGAGCCACTATCTGTGTGAGGAAGGTCGATGTGCCACTGAACAGTTCACCCACGCTTTCCGCTCCGAGATCGACTACAAGGCCCACAAGGCCGCGGCACACAGCAAGAACCGAGCTGAGGCCCGTCAGAACCGGCAGATCGACCTGCAGTTTAACTATGCTCCCAGACCACAGAGGAGAAATGAAGGTTTGATAGAGCTTTGTTGTTTTACACCCATAAGCACAAACATGAATAAAACATGTGCACGTGTGCAGGTCATGTGACAGGAGAGGACTATGAAGAGATTCGCCACAATCGAGGAGGAAGGCCGCACTCCGGCAGGCCTCAGATGGGACAGAAGAGCTGGAGGTATTCTCGGTGAGTTTGATCCATCAGTTTGGAGTCAGCTGGTTGGAAGTCAGGAGTATTGATCTTTTTTAAATGATGAATGTTGCCTTTAGTTTAGTTATATTACCAATTGAAGATGTTGCAGATTTCGGTTTATTCTGTTATGTTCTCCTCGTGTCCTGAAATGGGCCTCCTTCCACTCCTGACTACTGAGCTGCTTGTTTTTTGCAGAGAAAGAGATGAAGAGGACAGGCAGATGGAAGCTGCTCTGAGGGCTTCCATGGCGATGCGTCGACAAGCGGAGAGAGCGGCCGCTCAGGAGAGAAACGCTCCCAAACACAGCAGAGAGGAGAGGACGGAGAGATCCGAGGCAGAGGAGCCCAGACCCCCGACAGCACTTGTCAAATCAACTAACAAACCTCCAGGTTAAAAAAACAAAACAAATTTGTTTGTATTGTAGATTTAGTTTATTTTGACTACAAATCCAATGTTGTTGTTGTCACCTGTTTTACAGTAAAAACAATGAAGAGCTCTAATCCAGGAGATGAAGATCACTTCCCGGTTTTAGGAGCTTCAGTTGTAACACCCATGTAAACATCTTTCAGCATGTAAGCAGATAGAGCGTCTGATACATCGTGATGTGTGCTGTAATGCTTGTGTTGTTGTTGTTGTGCTCCTCCAGTGTGAAGCCAGCTCCTGCGAGCTCCACGACGGCTCCTGCAGCTCTGAAGGAAGACGATTTCCCGAGCCTCTCCAGCGCCGCAGTTGCAACCCCGATGACCCCAGCTTACTCCGGCCAACCCAAAAAGACTTCGTCTTTTCAAGACGAGGATTTTCCAGCTCTTATCCCCAAAGTTCGGCATCTCAAACCTGCAGCAGGCACCAACTCAGCATGGTCCAACCACATTGCTGCTTCTAAACCCAACACTCATCAGCCTCCTCCCGCCAGGGCTCCGCCTCCTGTCACATCTGCATCTTCTGGTCCTCAGCTACTTTCATCTTCAAACTCATCATCTTCACGCAGGAAAAAGAAGGTTGGGGAGAATGGGAAAGCAGCTTCTTATTTCTCTCCTCCTCTCTCTGATGAAGAGGGCGGAGGAATGACGCAGCAGGAGTTCCGCTCAGTGCCCACCATGTTGGATATCTCCTCTCTGCTCACAGTTAAAGGAGGCAGCAGCAAACCCTCCATGGAGAACTCCACCTCTTCAAGTCCAGCTCCCAACACGGATCCACCCATTTCTAAAGCCAACAAGAAGAAAAAACAGAAGAACACAGCTGCTTCGTCCATGTCTGTGTCCACGGTGTCAGCGGCAACAGCAGTAAATACAGTCTCCGTGGAAACGACAGCACAAAAAGAAAACGTGCCAGAGAAAACGTGGAACAAAGCACTTTCTAATGCCGCTACAGCCGTTTCTAATGGAGTAACCAGCGAGACTGACACACCCTCAACTGTTTCTAAAGATTCACCAAAGGTGACCCCTCCCACAAGTACAAACCCCACCCCTGAACCCGAGGAAGAATTCCCTGCTCTCATAACAAAGAAACCACCACCAGGTAAAAACACCATCCAAGATGTTCTGTTCACACTTTACACTGAGGATATTTAGAAACGCAGCATCTGCATTATTTTGTAATTAATGATGCAACTCTGTGAAAATTCAGATTTTAAAGTGTATGTGATAGTTTAAACACAGTTCCTACATGGTATGGAAAAATAATGAATTTATTTTTCCCCTGAAAAATAGAGTTTCAACCTTTCTTCCATTTTATAAATGATTAAAATGCCAAAATCACCAGAACAAGTTGCTCAAACATATGATGTAGTTTTCCCAGACAACGCTAACCCCGAGTGACTTGCAACAGCTGCATGTGTTTTCACCGTCTTAAACAGATATCAAGTGTTTTCAATAGAATAGAATGTCAACTCGGGCTGCATGGTGGCACAGTTGGTAGCTCTGTTTTTAATTTGCCCCAAACACAAATAAAATAACAACAAAATGAATATCTGCATATCAAAGTCATTAAAGCACCACTGTGTCGATACACTTCTGGCTCAAACAGCAAAACTCATGATGTTTCAAATAGAAGGATCTACAAATTATCAGAGAGATAAAAGTGAAAAACAGAAAAATGTTCACACCGAATCCTGTTAAAAAAAACTGCTTGTTACACTCAGATTATTCTAGATGTTTCCTACAGACTTTAGGTTTCTAAATGAAATCTCTGCATACAGCAGCTTGCTGTTCCTTCACTCCCCACATGGTGGCGCTGTGGTCATTCTGATCAGCTCACAGTGCTGTTTGTGTCTTTTTGGTAGTTAAAGCCTGATTTTATTGGCTAAAATAATAGAAATGAGGTGTCACTCACTCACTCAGATTTATTTATTTATTTACACGTAGCCAATCAAATGAAATCTGGATACATTTTCAAAATATTGTTGTATTTGAATGTATCAAATAACATTAGTGACTTTAAAAATCAAATATACAGTCTGTTGCATGAGAAATGATAAATTGCACAGATGGTGCCAAAGTGTTCCAGAATGAATCTTTCTGAGGCCTCGGCAGAATATTTATTATTCTGTTCATCTTTATATGAACAATTTCTGTGTTGCAACTTGAAAGAGGTTTAAAGCTCCAGCTGCATCCTTCCAAAGGATTACGCATTCTGTAAATAGTCACAGAGATTATTATTTTGACTATGCCAAAAAATATGCCCATAGATCAAAGGGCTAAACGTATCCTGTAACATGAAAAGTGAGCTGAAGTCTGAAGGTTCCAACCTGGAGAAGACTTCCTCAGATCAGGAGCCATTTCTTTAAAACGGCAAGAAAAGAATGTGAAGAGTTTCAGAAGCACATTGAAAGACTAAAATATAAATAATGTGTTCAGCTCAGTTTAAAAGTGTATATTAAAAGCAAGAATGCCGTTTTAATCCAAGTCACGAAATCAGATAATAATAATAGATCCGATCTGTGAGCTTTCTGGGAATCTGTTGAAATATTAATGAGCATTTAGATGGTTGTTTTGAGGGAATCAGTGCAGTTAAAACTTCTTTATTTTTTGTTCAGGTCAGCTGACTGTAGTTTGAAGGTCACGAAAACACAGGTGAAGTCTTACTGCACATGCAGCACACGCCTCTTCCTTTTGCAATGGAGGCACAAAAGATGCAACAAACAGAAGGAAATTGTGAGGAAAAACACCACAAACTTGTTTTGGTTTTATCAGTATGTGGATAAGTTGTCAGTCAGAAACCACTTGAGTGACACCCATAGGATTTGTTAAATCTTCTGTGTGACTCACCTGTGGAAGGTTAAAATCAGAAACAGGAAGTGTTGATAAACTGGTCTAGCTCGTGATTAGTGCCACCTCTCCTGATGTTCTGCAGAATTTTGAGCCCTCTCTTGTGTTTATCTGTTAGGTTTCAAGACCTCGTATCCAGTGAAGACACCAGCAGCTTCCGCTCCCCCTGCCCCCCCTGCAGTGCCCTCGCCCCCTCCTGGCCTGGGAATGTCTGCCCCTAAACCACCTCCAGGCTTCACAGGAATCCCCCTGAACAGCAACGTGGTGGAGCCTGTAACCAACCTGTAAGTCCTGTTTAAACAGAGCACCGTCTCCTCTTGGTTCAGCTGCGATGGACCGAGACTTTGTTTAGTTCATGTTAAACTTCATGCTGTTTGTGGTTTTTAAACTTATTTTCAGGCCTCACGAGGTGCTGAACAGCAGTTACCTGGTGCCAGACGACTTCCAGCTGAGAAACCTGGAGCTGATCAAGTCCATTAAAAAGTATCTTAACAATGACGAGTCCAAGTTCAACCAGTTCAAAAACTACTCTGCTCAGTTCAGACAGGTACCATTTCATACAACTTAATTAAACAGTTGTAAATCTGCATGTGCCTCGTTCTTCATCTTTCCGCTCATCGTTTCCAGAGTCTGATACCGGCAGCCCAGTACCACCGCAGCTGTAAGGACCTGCTCGGAGACAACTTTGACCGCATCTTCAACGAGCTGCTGGTGCTCCTGCCAGACACGGGGAAGCAGCAGGAGCTCCTGACTGCGCACGGAGACTGCAAGGCTCTGGAGAAGCAGTCAGGCGCTGGGGGAGGAAAGAAGAACAAGAACAAGAAGAACGCCTGGCAGATGCCCACCACAGCGGCTAACACTGCAGCGGAGCTGGACTGCCAGGTGTGTCCCACCTGCAGACAGGTACTGGCACCCAAAGACTTCAGCTCCCATAAAACTCTGCATAACGGGGAAAACGAAGAGTTCCCATCTTTGCAGTCGATTAGCCGTATCATCAGCTAGCCTCCTCCTTCACGCTTCCTCCGCTCCGTTTCCATTTGGGGCAAATTCTCATTTGCCTCCTGCAGACCTGAGGACGTGTTGCAGCAGCCAGCGTGGGAAAACAGCAGCCTGTTTCCTGTTTGACCACGTCCCAGACGAGTCCAAGGTCTGTTTCTCTAACGAAGGAAGTGGCGTTCCTTCTTTGAGGAAGGCACACGGTGGCTTCATGCGGAGGGTTTTCCTGATCACAGTAGTGAATAATTATTTTTACTCACATCGTTTGAGGATGTCTCCAGCTGGCACTCATACTGAGAGCGTTAGAATTCAGTGAAAGCAGAGATTACGTCACAAAAAAATATGTTGTTTTGATTCAACTCTTTTGGTTTCAGTCAAACGAAGCGTTGTCTTGGTAACATTAGCCTTGATAAAGTGTGCATGGCAGCAGTGCTGCTTGGTTAAATAACTTAAACATGTTCAGTTCAGATAATTAGCACCATATTTATTGAAGGCCGTTTTTCAGGCCCGTTAGGATCGGGATTAACAGGTGGTGTGACAGGAAGTAAGCTGCTTACAAGATGGAACATATTTCAAATCAGAGTGTATTTTCTTTTCATTTTTTACACATTTTCCACTGTTCAGCTGTAAGTTTGGCACATTTGCTGATAAATCAGCTCATCAGGGTTGCTGCGCTGCACAAAGATTCAGATGAAAAAATAAAAGAACCAACACATCTCATGTGTCCTCAAATCTGTCGTATCCGTTAGATTAAGTATGAAATCTGTTCGTCATGTCAGTGATGAGCAGATTGTGCATGTAGTTTGTGTATTTTACTGTGTTAAACTGATAAACATCTAAAAAGAAGAGCCTCCACCAATAGGAGACCTTCAGACCTCCCTGAAAGGAAATTACATCAACTTGTAGTCTGACAGAGGAAAAACACTAAAAGAACAATGATCAAATAAATAGAACTGGTGAAGAAAATTTTTTAAAAGAATGAGCATATTGTTATTTTTCCTTTCACAGCACAGAAACATGGAAAAGTATCAAATCACATGTTCATTTAAATCTTTGGCTTTTTTCTTTTCAGTGCTGATTTAATTTACTGAGTGAAGCTACATTAAGAAAAAACCAACCCAGAAACGTCAGTCAAAAACATGTTTTCTTCTTTATTGAAGTGATGTCAGACTAGAGTCCAGGTAATAGATAGAGACACACATTTCTGTACACAGAGTTTTACACTGAAGAGGCCGAACAGCTTCAGAAACTAGTTGGTAGAAACAAGTAATATGAGTAGAACACTACAGAACCAATGTTTTCCTGTTTACAATTTAATGGGATTTTTTTCAACCATCTGTATTAACCAGAGTGGGGGGGGGCTTGTAACATCCATGCAAATGTATTATACTGGAACCACATGACGTGCCAGTGTTACTACATCTCAACAACCTTTTCATGACCTCAGCATCCCAAAACGGAACGATCGCAGCAGATGTTGACTTTGGCCCTTTACGAGTGTTCCACAAAGTGTTGGCATAAAGTAGAACAGTGTAGGTAATAAATAATTACTGATAATATTTTCTTATTTTCAGGAGTACAGGACAAACCAGACCCTGGACAGCATCACACACGAGTTCCATTTACTTCATGAACATACTAACTTTTTATCTATTATTATTTTACAATCAACCAATACCACAGCAGTGTACAGAGCACAAAACACACAGAATGCTTGTCTTATTATTTTCATCTACCACACTGACTGAATAAGAGACTGAAGCACTGAGAACAATAAAACATCCTGAATTGACTGGACCCCAAACTAATCAGAATCCTCCTCAGGAACATGATAACACTTTGTACCCGTGTCGCACTAAGAAAATTAAAATCTACCTAACGCAGAATTAAATATAAAGACTTATAGAACTACAGATGTGTCATCAGTCTTAAAGAATTAGTTCAGATCTTTTGACATGAAATTCTGTAGAAGAGTTTTAAATATTTAATATCTTTCCTGTTAGATAACTCTTTGAACGACTTCACTTTAAAGAAATGGAGATTAATTTTGATCGGATTGAAAAGCTAACCGCTAAAGTCCAAATGTAGTAAAGAACAAAGTTCCTGTTTTAAAGAAACTCCGGTTTCAGATATTTAATTTTGATATATGTAAACACTGTTTTATAATCGTTAATATTACCATCAGTTTCACAGTTATTTACTTAGAATTTCATAGTCATTAAGCAAATATCGTGGTACAGCTGCTAGCTTTAGCACTGGCACAATAACACATGGTTTAAATTGTTTATGAAACAGTGTTTGGAGACTAGTAACTTTATTACAGCAGAAATACTCATTAGTCTTGGTCCCACTCGCACTAGCTGTTAAATTAGTAATCTAGTCAAAACTAAACTCTGTTTCTCCAAACTGAGGCAGTTCAAAAAGTTATCTACAATATCAATAATTCATCACCTTCCCACAGAACTCTACTTCAAAAGATCCAAACTATCCCTTTAATATGACTTTTTTTTTTTTACAATAAGCCATGATTTCTCTCAAAACTGAATATAGTGAACATTGATGTGCAAATACTTTTATATCACTGCTGATGCATAAATACTTCACTTCAAAACCAGAAAGAGTATGGCCTCTTCATTTCAACTTGATTCTCAGTTAATCGTTTCATAAAAAATATGCTATAATACAATCATGGTTAAATCATATCTATTATGCACACTAAGATTAAAATGACCAGATTAGTTTGAATGATTCTAGATTCTAATCAGAGCGCTAACACCAGTGAAGGAGCTAAAGGGTAGAAAACAGTGTAAATCCTCAGCATGCTGTGGGGAAACAGCAGGTCGAGATCTTTATGCAGTGTTCCACACCAGAGAGCGTAAACAGGTTTAAAAGACACACTGTGTAGTTCTTTAATTCTAATACGTGGGTGGTAACCAAACTCTCCTGAATCTTTCAGCACCTAACAATGTTCCACCCTCCCAAAACAGAATCATAAAACCTAGAGCCTGCTTCATGAAATAAGTAATCATTGCTCTGTTTTTCAAGACTATTTTTAAAATGAGTTTTTTACAACTAAGCTACTCTGATTAACCTGTAAAATCTTTCTTCTTTTATCTTCAAGGCTGAAACACAAACAGAACCTAAACACTGATATTTTCTGTGATCGGCTCAGATTTGAACGTGTTCCTTGATACAGAAATGTTAGAATTAGGAAACAATTTATCACATATACACTTGTTCAAATAGATAGAGAGATCTATGAGTGATCACTGGGATCACAGGAACGAGCTCACACTGAGGAACAAGTGTTCAGCGTTTTGGGGAGAATTTCTGATTAGCTTTAGCGACTGCTTGGAATTGTTTGCAAAATTTTAAGCATGATATTTTTCTATATTTGGCCCCATCTGGACTGCTTCGGATGTTTTTTTCTAATTAACCAGCATTTTTTACTCTGTTTCTGAAAATATTTTTGTTCACATTACTCCAATAAAAACACTGAAATACCTCCATCGTGCCACTAGGTGGCGAGGGTGTCTACATGAGCATGTATAGAAAAAGAACATCCTGTGTTTTGTTGTATTTTTAATTCCATTTACAGTTTTCTCTCAGTTCAAAGTTTAATGGATCAAGATAAAGTGAGACAGACAGAAAAACTGCTGAAAACATTTAGTTTCTTGGGCACAATGTTACAGCGGGCCTGTTCTCAGTTTTTCATTTTAACATAACATAAACAGAGTTTTTAAAAGTTTAAAATTTTGGAAAATATGTTTATTTTTCTCACCCAAAACAGTTTTTGCAAATATCCAGAGTAGTGTGAACGAGCCATATTCCTCCAAGTTCCTCAAAGTGTTGTTAAATAATTAATTATGTTAAGCAATAAGATCAGATTTTTTTTAAAGATGAATAAAACCTATTTGCCAAACAGGAAGTAACATCAGCATCAAGCCATCAACAGCCCTGATTTCTACAAAATCGGCCTCAGCCATAGAAATATTCAATAAACTAGATGTATCATCTAGATTAGTTCTAATGTTCTGAGATCTCAGGTCACATGCTGCAGAGCAAACTGTTCATAATGGATTTGTCAATATAAATTCCCAATAATAAATCACTTTATCATAAACCTTTACATTTGGTTCTGTTTATCAAAAACAAACTCTGTTTTTAACTATTTGTATGTTTAGGGAAATTCGAACTTGTGATCTCTTCCTCTGCTCGAACACCATGTCAGACACATGTTCAGGAAAATCCCT
This sequence comes from Pachypanchax playfairii, assembly GCA_006937955.1. Classification (NCBI taxonomy): domain Eukaryota; kingdom Metazoa; phylum Chordata; class Actinopteri; order Cyprinodontiformes; family Aplocheilidae; genus Pachypanchax; species Pachypanchax playfairii. The sequence continues at coordinate 3,756,535 of SSNP01000022.1, read as the reverse complement.
TTGTTGCATCACGAAACTCAAATAACTACAAACATTCACACACAAGTTGCTCTTGCATTTAACTCCTCGTGCACGCTTTGCACGTGGATACACTCAGACACAACAGATTCACCCGAGGTGAGTGGACGTTAACCACAGCACAGAGATACTGCTACACACTCAAATGGATGGTTACTATCTACATTAGGCCCAACAGAGACCCACATCCTACCGGATCTGCAATCCTCATCACTATGGCAACTAATTCTGACTCACCCACAAATCTAAAGGCAGAACTAAACGATCGATGATCAAGTGAAAACATAATTTAAGTTTTCTTTTTTGCCTGAGACTTAACTGAATCCTGCAGAAACCCGACCTTTAACGAAAGCTCAGCTAACCTGAAAATCCTGTTGACGTTAACGTAATCGGACGACAGCAACAAGAACACGGGGCAGTTTGGCAGCTTTTTAAAACGTAAACATAAATAGACCTAATGTATTCAAAACATTCTAATTCATTCAGGAAACTCTCAACATGTAGGACACTGTCTCAAATAACACACTAATAGATTCTGCACAGAGGATAAGTGATCCATCCCTTTAGTTTTGTGTATTTTTTTCATTGAGGATCAAATTTCCAGGACAGAAGCATCACTGGGCACCTTTCAAATATCCAACTGGTTGAAACTGGTTAGAACGTGATAAAAGTTTATTTTTTGTTATTTAAGTTAAATATGATCCAAATCAATGGACTAAAGAAGACTAACACTGTTATCTGCTCTACGCTAACATCCAGGTCCTGCAAACGTCAACAACTCCTTTAACAAGGAATTTATAGACTGTATGTCCACATGGACAACTTGTCTCTGTCCCCTTTCATTGTATAAAAGTGAAGCCGTCATTACCGTATGATCTTGTTTACAGGCACTGCCATGTTGTATTTTCTGAGCACTTCCTACTCACACACAATCATGAAAAAGGTATTTATAACTAAACATATTTAAAAAATCTACATACTCAACAAAACACCACCTGCAAAAAATGATCTGAGGTGTTTTTTATGTTCTAGTTATGAAAATGTCCCATTTGTTTACACGAAGGGGGCGGGACTTAAACCTTATAGTGCAGCCACATATTGTTACAGCTTCAACGTGTGTTTCAGCCATATTTGTTTGTCTTAAGTCTTTGGTACAATGTAACTACTATTATGTGATTTGAGACAGTGTCTTCAGATCACCTAACCTGACTTTACATCCACATACAGTACAGCTAATACCTGCCTTTAACAAATGTGAGATATTGCACCAGGTCACAAAACACAATTATTTTTTTAACAGCATGTGAAAATCTACTAAAATAAAGTCACTTTCTGAAATAAACAGTACAGTACGGCACTTAGTTGATCTCTGAGTTTGAAAATATAGACTCAGTGCAGATGATAACCAGCAGGGAATAAAGAAAAACAAAGAACATTCCAAGTGTTTGACATAAAAAAATAACACCTGAATGAATAAGAACAAAAGGAGTCTGAGAGCACCTGCTGCTCTACTACAGTAATTTTATTTAATACGGCTTTGTTGAACTTGTGGAACTTCTTGATCACTTCATCTCTTCCTTTTGTGACAAAACAGTGTTTAAATACATCAAAGTGACCTTCTCTTCCATTTTTCCTCCTCGAGCTTTTCTGTTTTTATCTGCTCAAATGCAGGAACAACATCATTTCTATACAGATCTGGAAAAAAGCAGATAAAGCTGGAATGTTCAGGAAGGACAAGAAAAGCAGGAGGAGGAAGCAAAGAAGCAGAAGGCTTGTTGTTTTTTTACACGATTAATGAAAGTTCTACCCAACTCATAAACAACTGCACTTGTAACAGAAATCACAGAAAGCAATTTCCTCCTATTTTTATCTCCATCTTCCTCCTCCATCATCGCCTCTGTGTATTCTAGTAAATAGGAACCTGGTACGTGGGTGCTGCGTTGTTCTCGGTGAACGGTGGGCTCTGGTAGGTTTCTGTGGTCTCTGTGGTAGTGCCGCCTCCCGGTGAATTGGAGGGGTACGGCTGGGTGGGCGCGCCACCGTCCATGTGCTCAGTGGTGAACAGGGTCATGTCTGTACCCAGCAGATACTTCTGAACTGCACGTACTGTGAGTCCAGCCTACGAGGACAGAGACGGAACACACAAGTTAGAAAAAAAAAACAGTAAATTCATTTACCGTTATATTTTCCTTCCCTTTAAGTCTTCATTAAGACTTCTCCTGACTCTGTGAAGGTCTTCAGAGTTTTTCTTTGGACTATGACTGCAGTTTTTCAGACCATGACAACATCTTCTATAGTATGTGCTTTAAAAAAAAATATGAAGATTGAACAAATAAACTTTGAGTTCTAAAACACTATCGACATTAAATAAAAAGTACCTGAAAGTCACGTCGTTAGGAAACAGAGACAAACCATCAAAGATGTGAAACAGCTGATCGTCTAAGGCAGGGGTGTCAAACTCCAGGCCTCGAGGGCCACTATCCTGCATGTTTTAGATGTTTCCCTGTTTCAACACACCTGATTCAAATGAACAAGTCGTTAACAGGCTTCTGAAGGACTTGTTGAAATACAGAGGATTTGAATCAGGTGTGTTGAAACAGGGAAACATCTAAAACATGCAGGATAGTGGCCCTCGAGGCCTGGAGTTTGACACCCCTGGTCTAAGGTATGTTAAGAGTTCAGCTCATAACGAATCACCTGGTCTGAGCTAAAAAAGTGTGATTTTATATTGCAGTAGATTTTGTGCCCTAGCATGTAAAACCCCAGAATAAAATATGGAACTGATAAGAACAGATACTAAACTTGATCTTAGCTGAAAGGCCTGATCATGATTAACTAACAAAGGATGCTTGTTGTCCAACACAATGAATAAACAGATCTCGTGATTCTGCAAACCAGTTATGTGATCATTTACACAGTAATAATCTTTTTGAAGAGTTCCAGTCAGGATTTAGATCATCATAGAACTGAAACAGCACTGGTGAAAGTTTCTAATGATATTCTCATGTCCTCAGACAGTGGACTTGTGTCTGTACTTGTCCTGTTAGATCTCCGTGCTGCGTTTGATACTATAGATCATAAGATCCTGTTGAAGAGGCTTGAATATGAGATCAGGATTCAGGGAACTGCATTAAACTGGTTTGAATCATTATTTGACAGATTCCAGTTTGTGTAAATAATGAATCTTCTTCATGTACCAGAGTCAGTCATGGAGTTCCTCAGGGTTCAGTGCTCGGACCGATCCTCTTTACTATATATATGCTGCTACCTGGTAAAATTATTAGACATGAGATAAATTTCCATTTTTTCGCTGGTGATACTCAGTTATTTTATCAGACGCCTGATGAATCAGTTACTCAAATTACAACCTCGTGTTAATGACAGAAAAACTTAAATGACACTTAATTTCTTGTTCTTAAACTCAGACACAGGTTCTGGTTCTGGTTACTTTAGATGTATTAATTTAATGTCCAACAACGACATAATACCTGATATTAAAATGATGCCCAAAACTTAGTCCAGCAACCAACAGTTCAAAACAAACAAACAATCTGTTTCTAAAAGGCAAATTAAAAGTTCTGACCTTAGACAAAATACAGATTACATCTGCTGGTTAAATCCTCAACTTTTCCTTCATATTCTTCACTTATATGTTGCTTTGAATAATAAACTGAGTCTGTCTCNAGTTCATCTGAGGAAACTGTCCAATATTCCATAGCTGAAGCTTTTCTGGACAGAGGAAATGGCTAGAATTCCTCCAAGCTGATGTGCAGCACAGATTACAGCTACTGCACAACGAGGTCACAAGATACTGAAATCAAACAAACTGTTAGTAACTGGATCAGATCTTGACTTTTAATTTGAAAGTTTTCTGACTTTACTCTCTTTGGAGACCTGCCAAGCTGATTTAAGGATTCAATGAAACGAACCTTGACTCACTTGTTGACACTGAATTTGTGATGATTTAAAAATAATGTAACGGAGATTCAATTTTCCTCTTTACTGGATTAATGCCACCAGTGTACAGCAGCTCCATGGACGCTGTAGATCAGGGGTGCCCAAAGTCAGGCCTTGAGGGCCACTATCCTGCATGTTTTAGATGTTTTCCTGCTTCAACACACCTGATTCCAATCTGCAACATCTCAGCAAGTCCAGCAGAACCCTGTTAACGACCCATTCATCTGCATCAGGTGTGTTGAAGCAGAGGAACATCTAAAACAAGCTGGATATTGGCCCTTGAGGCCTGGAGTTGGACACCCCTGCTGTAGATGAAGACCTTATGAATTCCTGTTTATGTCTCCAACCCTTTGTGTTTTGTTCTGGGACTCTTTGTACGTCCTTATTAGCTTCTCCTCAGTTGATCATCACACCTTTTCTCCATTGTACTGATTGCTCCTCTTGCAGCTGCACTCGCTCAGTAATCACCAGCCCTCAGCATAAGTCCACCTTAGTTTGTCTGTTAATGTGGTAACATCCTCTTTAGCTCCTCGTGTGTCTTCCTTGGATTTTTGTGAGTCGATTTTAGCTGCTTCGCATTTTTTTTATGATTTATTAAAGTGTTTTGTTTAAAATATAACCTTCCTGTGTTCGAGTCCTGCCTGAATCTGGGTTCAGTTCATCACACCCCATGACAACATTTCTTTATGTATTTATTCTATATGTATTTATTTTGTTTAGAGTGGTAGTACCACGCGTCTGTTTTTGTAGAACATTATTTATACTTTTCTAAGGTTAAGGCGAGCATATACTCGCACTGTGGAGCCCTGATTTAGGTTGTTTGTGTTGTATATTAACCATTTGTTCCGTTTTAGTTGCGTAAAGCCTGTTTTTCTTTATCTGTGTGTGATTTTGTATTTTTTCTTACCCAAGTGATTATAGAGAAAAAAGAGAAGGCGATCGCCGCCCGAGCCGCATCTGCCCCCTGGTTGAGTGGCAAATCATCAGCTTTAGTCCGAGACCACTGATTGGCCAGGAAGCAGAAACTTACAAAGTACAGGAAGGTCCAAAAACCTGCCGTAAAACAAAAACTGGTTAATTCCAACGTATTTCTGACCACATTAATAACTTCTCAAATGTTTCTCGCCTGAAGTTTTGGAAATTAAAAACACTCATTTCTGTAATAGTAGTTGACAAATTTTAGTTTCATTTCTCCTTATGTGTCGTTCTGAAAGAGGAAAGAATTGTTTGAAACATGGACACAAACTAAATCAGCATAAACTTCATATATGATTACTGCCTTCAACACTTTAGAGCCTGAAACATGAAATTTTCCATATATATTTAATTTCATGTATCATGTAAGGATATAGTAATAATAAAATTGGTTCTTGCTACTTGAGTACTTCTCCACTAGAGCGAGGGAAGGCGTGTTTAGGATTTGATAAAGCAGGTTTTTAAAGGAAATAGTCTGTATCAGATACGATTATAGCCATATTCATTTATTTTTCTCCTCACCTGAAAAGCCGATTTCCAGCATCACAGCTTTTTTCCTGTCTTTAACGGAGCTGATGGAGGCAAACTTGTAGTCGAGCAGGAAGAAGAAGGAGCACGCCAGCAGGCCCACCAGCCCCACAAACACACCGTAGTTACACGCATCACCGTTCTTGTTGAAGACACAGTGAAGCCGCTCACTGCCCATGTTGACGTAACCTTCATTCACGATGGAGGCGAAAACGACCAGGGAGAAAATCTGTGGATTAGAAGAGCAGGTGAGTGAAATCATACAAATTAAGACTTAAATACTCAAATCACAGATGGAATGGTCATCATTTATATTATCTTTGTCCTGCTTTAGTTATAGTTACAGACTCATTCCAAACACGGCTGTGGCGGCGCTGCCTGACTCTTTGATCGCGCCCAGACTGAAAGCATTAACCTCATTTTTGCTCTGACTTTGTTCAGATACGGATGCTTCACTTCCCCTGAAGAATTAAACACTCTTGATGTGTGAGTCACTAATTCTACAAAGCTTTTCTTTCCAACTAGTGGACTTATTTTTCACTTCCATCATCTACATGTTGAGTTCAGGTCTCACACACCAACACTGATCAGCTGACTGACTCTCAGAGGCAGAATGAGGCCATGTGACACACAAACACACAGACGTGCACTCGTACTCGGGGCTCTGGGTCATATGATGAAGAAAGGAGACACAATGGGATAATGTCAGGCCAACATTTTAAACTAATCACATGAGTGGACATAATCTAAGCAGATACACACTCGAGCTTCCTGCAGTGAAGCAGCTCAGACCTCATAGAGCTGCATCGCTGCACAAAAAGGAGAATTTTATCTAGTTTGGTTGTGAAATTTAAAAATTCTGCATCTCTTTAACTTTATCCACTACTAATCTGTCATTTTAATCTTCCCATTTACAGAAAAGTGGAAGTTTTCTAAAGTGCAAGTACGTTTTAAATCCTAAATGATTTTTTTTTTTATATACAAACGTGTTTAATCTTGTTTCTGATGACGTTTCATTTTCAACGATGTCTCACTTGAGATTTTTTTTTTTATCTAAAGGCCATTTAAAAAATCAATTTTAATTCCTGTTGCATTTTAATAAACAACTTTTCTGGAAATGTTGATTTTCAACGTCTGATGCTGGAAGTGAAGAAGGTTTGAATAAAATCAGCGCAGTAGATCTTTACTCCATTACTGAAACGAACCCATTAATGGAGCGTGCGTGGTCAGAAACAATGTTTATACATCCGATACAAGAAGAGCAGAACCACACCACAGCTTTGTTGTTGTTAGCACACTAATTTGAAGGTATTTATAACAACTAAATATCAACAGGAACAGCTGAAAGCATCTAAACATATTTACACAAACAAAACATTTTAGTTATTTTATATTTCCAAATCTGATAAACTCGTATTTTAGTCTGAATAGAACATAAACAACATGTCAGATATTTAAACTGAGATATTTTAACATTTCATTTCATATTGCATCTCTTCCTCTTAACATCTGTAAACATCTGGAAGTGAGGAGACCAGTTGCTGGAGTTTTAGGAAAGGAATGTTTCCTGTTCTTGACGGATGCAGGATTCTAGCTCCAGTTCTGGACATGGCTGGATTTTTGGTTTCATGATAACTTTGCGCTGTAAGATGGATTCTCATGAGATTTTGAGTTTTCCAAACCCACAAAAATCCACCTTGAACTAAATCATCTTCCTCGGTTAAAAAATGTTCGGCAGAGACCTGCTGGCACGTCCTCCAATCAACTTAAACTATTATACCAGATGTCCCTCCCTTTTTCAGACACTTTCACACGGAGTAGTTCCAGATCATCGTGTGTAGACTTGACACAGAGGTACACGATGATCTGGCAGAGCCTGGTTAGTTTCATGAGGCTCCAGATGTTTTCTGTTGGTGAAACATCTGGACTGTTTGTGGATTACGTGTAGAACTGTGGTGACAGAGTGTGATATCTGGTAGTGAGTCCATACACTATGTCCAGAGTCGTGTCTGTTTATAAAGCCGTGCTGCCTCAGGGTCGATGCTAAGCATCCAGTTCTGACCTTTGACCTTCTCCCAGATTCCTCCTGATTCTCTGAACGTTTTGATAATATTTACTGTAGATGAAAATGTCTCCAGTCTTTGCCATTTTATAGCAATGAACACTTTGTTCAACAACTTTAGATGATTAGTTACAGATTGGTGAACTACCTGTCTTTACATCTGAGGGACTCTGCCTCTCTGAAATGCTCCTTTTATACAAGCTGTTGCCATTTAACCTCATAAATTGTCAAATGTTACTTTTAAAGCCTTTTGTTGCTTCTGTTCCATCTTTTTTCAGACGTGTTGCTGCCACCAAATTCCAAATGATCAAATATTTTATATGAAATAGTAAAAAATCTCAATTTCAACATCTTGATGTTGTTTATGTTCAAAAATGCATAAAATATGAGTTTACAAGGTTTGAAAATCCTTAAATTCTATTTTATTTACATTTTACACAGCGTCCCAACTTCTTTGGAATTGGGGTTGTATACGATTATCACCATGACTGTTTTCCTGCGGGTTGTTCTACTGACAGTCCCTCACAGAGATGCTTTGTGATGATGCTTCATGGTTTTGTTTTAGAAATTCCTGCACTGTTAAAACATGAACGTCTCCGTGGAACGTCAGTACACGACGCGCCTCCGAGCGTGACTCCCGCGTGCGTAATGATGGACACGGACCAATCACGGGTGAGATGACGAGCGACAACCGTGTAAGGTAAATCAGTAAAACCATTTACAAACTGAATGGAAAATATAAACGAAGAAAAGAAAACGGACGGAATAACAAAATATTTAAATAAAATAATGCTGCAGGAATAAAGGGATGACAAATAATTACTGTGTACAGTATATTTCTAATCTCAATCCGGTCTGCTGCACCTCTTCTTCTTCTGTTTAATGACTAACGTGTAACCTGCAGATATTAGCCAATTACCTGAGAAAGGTTCAGCTTTTGTTCTGAAACACATCTGTATAATGCAGCAGTTTCATGGTTTCATACAAGCTGCAGGCCTGGTAACACCCAGCACGCCATTTTCCCCGATAAACACAAAAACTCAGTCTTCATTTCCCTTTTACACACTCCGCGTATCAGCTTTAGGGTTTTTACTCTCTGTATTTACATTGAGAACAGGTCACAGGTTTGACGCGCGCGCGCGCACACACATTCATACAACCAGAAATGCAGCAATGGATAAATAAATAAATAAATAAGACAGCTACCCATGACAGCGCTCTCAGGATGGTCTGCGGCTGTTTGGCGAATGTAATCGGGTCGATAGTGGACCCGGTTCGGCCCGCTCCGAACGATCCCACTCCGTCCATCTTCCGTGGATCTCGCTCTCTCTCTTACTCTCTCTCTCTCTGCTCCACGCTCCAGGCTCCCACGGCAGGATGGACGCGCCGCTGCTGCTGTAGGTTCTGCGCGCTCCCGGAGGCGCGCGGACGAGCAGCATGCAGTGTGCACGATTTAGCGCTGAACGTGAGTGAAGATGTTGTTTATCCAAGACTTGGACTGATACACACAATTGTATGAAAGTATGACAAGCCACAGGCCCATAAATAAACAAACAAAAACAAATAAATCATGGGAGAAGTGGAGGTGGTGGAGGAGGTCCTGTGCAGATCTTTTATAAGTCTGATCTCACCTGCACACCTGTTGGAGGTGAGCATCAGAGGTGATGAACAAACTGATAAAGACGGCTGGTTCTGTCATCCATCCATCCATCCATCCATCCATCCACACACCCACACACTCTCACACCTATAGGGACAATTTAGAGTTGCCAATTAACCTCTTGCATGTTTTGGACTGTGGGAGGAAACCAAAGTCCTTTGAGAAAACCCACTGGGAGAACATGCAAACTCCATGCAGAACGTTCCCAGTCTGGATTCAAACCCGGGACCTTCTTGCTGCAAGGCAATAGTAACTGCACCACCATGCAGCCCCTGTTCTGAATCCTGATCTGGATCCTCTTGAGAAGGAGGTACCTCCACAAAAACCATTGCTGTCTAGCTGCAGTCTCCTAACGATCCTGTAAAGAAGCCAAAAGGCTGAAAATGTTTTAGACTGAAACTGATAAACAAATCAGGTCCAGAAAATCATGTATTTTAGTTCAAATGCTTCCACTTTACAGAAAAAACAACCTTCAGATTGTCATGATTTGAAATCTGAACGTTACCATTAGGGCAGTTTTCTGGTTTATGAAGTAAACATAATCTCTGTTTCTACCTATATTCATGCTTTTTAACAACTTTTTAACCTTCTGACTAAAATTCTCAAGGCTTTGAGAATAAAAGGCACGAAATTTGTGTGACGCCTTTGCAGTAATACTTGTGATGTTTAAAGGTTCACTAAAACAAGACTTTCAGTCTAATTTCTTTCCAAATTAAATACACAGTGTGCAATATTTAAAATAAGTGAGTTTAAATTAGACATTAAAGCATCAACAACCAAAAGGCTGCAGTTAACAAGCTCATTTTTATTTTATACCACTAGAGGTCAGAAACAAACTTTTAATTAATCAAGTATTCCACATTTGACATCATCGCCTTTTATAGATGAAATAAAATGTATAAATAAAATGAATAAATTTGTGAAAAGTAAATAAAATGCCCTCCACAACTCACACAATTATTAATGTTTGTACTATATAACCATATTTTTTCTAGTAGTACTTGCACTAGACATGAAATATATTTGTGAGTACTTTTCACCAATTTATTCAAAAGAATTCAGAGTTAATAAAACACTAACTACAATTCACAATAAATTAAATATTTTGTGGTATAAAATTATTTATAAGGAAACAGAAAAGATAACACAATAAAAATAAAACAATTTTTAATAAATTTAGCAGGTTGTTAGTGCAGCTGCTGCCTGACGTTTTAACTCCACTTCTGTGATAATCCAAGCAGAAAAAATACTTATAAACTGTTTAAGAAGTGTGAAGAGAACCCAAATCAAAACAAATGTTCAAGCTGCTGCCAGTGGCCTGTTAGGGTTACCATGGTAACCGTACACCTGTGCCTGTTAGAGCAGATGAGACCACAGACAAAAAGGTCTTGGACAAACTGTTACTGTGTGAAAACAATGAGTCATATTGAAAAGAGTTAATTAGTTTTTATGTTTCCAGTGTTTTAGATCTCACAAGTTAAAAAGGCTCTTAAATTCTACTTACTTTACTACTTTACTGGAGAAGGACAGAGGACCACACGGCTTTTTAAACTTTCATTTTATTACTACATTAGCTCCACAACTTGTCCACAAAACTATCAAAGCTGCTTGAGATGCATCGTGTTGAAGCTCTCAGTCACAGGATCCATCCTTCCACCCATCTCGCCACCTCTCATCCACACGTGAGCAGTCGAACTCCGGCTTACCCAGACGGACGTTAATGTCATTATGGAGACGACAGAGCCACTGAGAAAGAGCGTGGCGGCTTCTTGTGTCAGGCTGGTTGGTTTTCAATCTGCGGGAAGGAAAGGAGATTTGTATATGATGTTAGTTGACTTCCATGTTGGCTTAAAACTAGAATAAACAGAAGTGAGCTGTGGTCTGACCGTCCTCTCAGGTCTTCTGCACATTCTTCACATGGAAAGAACCTGGAAAAAAGATTGAAAAACTGTCCCATGTCCTGCTGCTGGCTGGAGGAGGGATGGTCAGGGTAATATGCTGCCATGGTGTGCAGGAAGGACCAAGTGCTTCTCCCCAGCTCCTCCCTGTCCAGTGGACATTCTGGGTCTCTGTGATCCGCTTCTGCAGCGTTTGTTTCCTGCAGAGTCACATTTCAACATTAAACTAATTCAAGTGATACAGGAGTCAGAAAGATTGAGAAATTTAGGTTGATAGAGTTAAATTACAGGCAAATTAACTTCCTAATATGAAGACAAGTGAAACAGAGCTGACCGCAGGTAAAACCTTCCCAATCAGAATGTCACCTGTGTGGCAGCCGTCGTCTGCTGTTTCTGCAGCTTCACCCACGATTTAAAGTCCGTACAGGCTCGACATGGCTTCTTCTTCACGTCCCCAGTCTGCTGCTCCTTACCGGAGCTCTCCTCCGGTGTTCTGCTGGTCACCGGGAAGGGAAAACTTGCAAATCCCGGCGTACTGGCGGTGGACGGTTTGGATTCTGGCGCAGCCATGTTCGCTCCGTTTGACCAACAATAAAAAAACACTTTTCATTAATTTTTTCTGGATGGAATAAAACTAGCTACGAGTGGAAACATAACTGGGTTCTAACATTCAACAAATCCTGTACACACTGCCATTAACCTGACAGGGCAAATACACAATGATATTGTCTGAGGTACAAGTTTCGTAATTGAGTTTCCTGTTTCACCCGGACATGTTAGAAGGACGGGACGTGTTCCGGTTGGCAGTTCCTTGTGTGCGTGCTGCTGATTTTACCCGCCGTTAAAGTACATTTCTGTATTAATTTAAATGTAAAAATCTTTGACAGTTTGTAAGTTTTATCCGGCTGCTAATTTACTTATTCATCCTGTTTACCGAGTAATTTTGATGTGGTTTCTTAGCGTTAATGTTTGCAGGTTAGCTAACAAAGCTAACAAGCAAAGTGACACGTTTCTGCTGAATTTTGTCTCACTGACAGATTTTAACTGCGACCCACCCGGATCAACACCATGGGCATTTTAGAGAAAATCGCCGAGATAGAGAAAGAAATTTCTCGGACACAGAAAAATAAAGGTAACTGAGGAAACAGCAGCTAACTGGTAGAGGAGCCGGTTGTTTTACTGTTTGTGATAAGATAATAAAATTATCCGCTGATGGTGTTAAATCACTGTTACTGAAAGCACATGAGGAAATTGAACATCTTACTTTTTCCTGCATGTATTTATCAGTGATAGTTATATTTGATTAGAAATGTTGTGATGAGTTTCATCTTCCTCATTAACACATTTAAAAATATTAATCAGACTGTAATTCCCTTGACAAGGTTTATTTCTGTTAACTTTTAAGATAAAGCAACAAATGGACATTGAATTTGATGCTTGTTTTGTATGTTCTCTTGTATTTGACTAGTTTTGTGTGTAGAGATAAAGGTTAACTGGATATTAGTTGAATCTAAAGTGATGAGTATCAGCTGACGTCCTGGTTCTCAACTGGAAAAAGATGGAACTTTCCTTCAGGATGGCAGTGAGTTATTGTGAGATTAAGTATTTGGGCATCTTGTTCATGAGTGACGGCAGGATGGAGCAGAAGATGGACTGACCAATCGGAGCTTCGTCCTCAGTGATGAAGACACCGCTTCGGTCTGTCTACATTCATATCCTGACTTGGTCATGAGGTCTGAGTCCTGACTGAAAGAACAAGATCCTGGATACAAGCAGCTGAAAGGATTTCCCTCTGTAGGGGGGCAAGCTCAGCCTTAGAGATCAGGTGAGGAGCTCCATCATTCAGAAGGAGCTTGAAGTAGAGCTGCTGCTCCTCCACATGGAAAGGAGTCAGCTGAAGTGGTTCACACATCTGGTTAGGATAAATCCTGGTCACCTCTCTGTGGAGGTTTTCCTCTGGGAGGAGACCCTCTGGCAGACCCAGATGAGCTGGAGAGTTGCTCAGATGAGGGAGGTCTGGGATCCCTCATGAACCTGCTGCTTCTCTAGGATAAGTAGCAGCAGAAGAAGATGGATATTAGTTTAAGTTTTGCTACCTCTGCCAAGGAGGTAATGTTTTCACCAGGGTCTGTCTGTCTGTTAGCAGGATAACTCAAAAACTTAATGGATGGATTTTGATGAAATTTTCAGGAAAGGTCAGAAATGACCCAAGGAAGAATTGATTAGATTTTGGGGGTGATCCGGATTACCGTCTTGAATTAATTTTTTTAGTGGAGGTTTAATCTTGAAAGTAATCCTAAAGTAAAGATATCGATCCACTTTTTCTTTTTTTAGTTTTCTTGGTTAAACTAATAAAATTATTTTTACTTTCATCCAATAATTAACTACATTTTAAAGCAACATTAAAGTGACGTGACTGTATTGTGTCCAGATCTTTTGTTCTATTAGAGTCAGATTTTAAAATGTGTTTATTTATTTATCCCTCCAGCCACCGAGTACCATCTGGGTCTGCTTAAGGCTAAGTTAGCCAAGTACAGAGCTCAGCTTCTGGAGCCGTCCAAATCAGCAGGGGCCAAGGGTGAAGGCTTTGATGTCATGAAATCTGGAGATGCTCGTGTTGCTCTCATTGGTTTCCCCTCTGTGGGTAAGGTAGGTGGACAGAAACTACTCAGTGGTATGTTAGTTACAGAATCACCTTTATTTATTTTCTAAACTATTATTTTTTGGTGTAATTATTATTATTTTTCACCATATTTATTTCCAGTTTATCAAATCTTTTTTCTCTCTGCAGCAGATAGTATGATGATGCATTGTGGGTAGTATGTGACATCAGCATATATCGATTTATTTTTAGGTTGTTTTGAAGCAGTAATATTGTTAGCAGCAGCAGCTGTTGGTGGTACGTGAGATGGTTTTAAGGTGGAAGTAGTTTCTTTTGGTCTCGGTTTTCTGCAACAGGTTAGATATATTAATTGTTCATAATTTTTCTGCAGAACTTGTTTAAAAACCAAAACAGCTGTTTTAATACACATTTGTCAACATTAAGCACGACTGACTCATCAGAGATCCTCAGCTGTAACATGCTGGTTTCATTTCAACCATGTTGTTTCCTCCAGTCCACGTTCCTCAGCTTGATGACATCAACAGCCAGTGAAGCTGCTTCCTATGAGTTCACCACTCTCACCTGCATACCGGGAGTCATAGAGGTACTCACCTTCATACACAGCTGATGTTTAAACCTTGTGATGCTGTGTGTCTTCATGCTGTCATGGTTGTTGCTCTTCAGTACAAAGGAGCCAACATCCAGCTGCTGGACCTGCCGGGGATCATTGAGGGTGCCGCCCAAGGTAAGTTCAGCCTTCACGCTTTTAGGTCTTAGTGTTTAATTTCAAGTGAG
>SSNP01000022.1:3701667-3733502 GCA_006937955.1 Pachypanchax playfairii | reverse complement strand
GGGGGGGGGGGGGGGGGGGGGGGGGCGGTTACACCTTGGACAGGTCTAAGTGTAATGTGGGCATTTTATATGTGTAAGAGTTGATCCAGTTAAGAACTGGTGTTTGTTCCTTGGAGATGGACCTCTGCTGTTGGCACGAGTCCCTGATCAGGTCACAGGATAATCTGACAGCGAAGGTTATAAGACCTGAATGGAGCTTAACTGCTTGGAGAAACTCGAGTGAAGCGTCGTGTCTCATGTTCCATCGTAAAGATGTTCTCGCTCACATCACTCTTTCTTTCTTTCTGTCTGTTCTATATTTGTAGCCTTGAAGGTGTTGACTCATTACAAGGTTGGACCACTTTGATTAGTTTAGTTGCATAACCAACAACAGATTAATGGGTAATATTACAGGAGGAAGTAAACAAACTGTTTTGAATAGTGATAAAAACAAACTGGTAAACATTTTCTGATTTTTTTTTCTGCTATGTGTTGGTCATCATCTTGATGTTATTATGTTGAAAAGACTTGCACCCAATGATCAATGTATCTGTGCTCCATTAATAAGCCTGTAACCCATCACAGTCTTCACTACATATTCCAGATTTATATTCACAGCCTCACACTGCCTGTTACTTTCATAAAGGAGGAGTTAATTTCTGATGTATTAAAATGACTCCAATCATAAAAGTTTTCTAGCTCTTCCCTCAACAACTACTTTATAAACCATTGCACAGTAGTGGATCAGCAACAGCTAGCTAGTGGTTCTGGTTCAGTCAGAACATCATAATATTTCTGTTGCAGTATTTGACTGGCAGTTATCCACCTCGGTTTTGGCCCCGCTAACTGCAAGATTGTCAGTCTGATCAGAGCAACTCTCAATTTGTCTAAACTAAAATAATTTAAAGATCTATGTACAACAGGTAAGATATTCATTGTTTAAAACCGTTCAAGAAAACCAAATGTAAAAAGATCCAAACTACCACTATAAATGCTAAAATATATTTATAAAACTTGATTTTCTTTGGTCTGCTGTAACATCCGGCTGTTAACTTCTGATTCCATCTAGTTTGTTTTGTGTTGTTTATTTGTTGGGACACACATTAAGGTTGTGTTGACCCCTGGTGATATATTTAGAAGAGCCTGTGATGAATGTTTTATCTATGCTGCGTAGGAAGAACACTGAGCAGCCATTAAACATTCATATCTGCCACTGAGATGACCTCCTGGAATATCAGCCCATCATCAATGAGTGAACATCAGACTAAACTCAATGAATCGGTGACCACGTGTTACTTAGTGAACTTTCACAGCAGGTTGGAGAAACATGTGCTAACATCATATTTTTAAGAAGCATATTTGGCAGTTAGCCTGAAGGTTTTGTAGTAAAATGGTCACGTTTGTCATTTATAAAGTCATTTTAAGTTATTGTTTGGATGTTTAATGATCAATATTAACAATAATTAAAAACGTTTAGTTGCCAAGAAGCTCAATCAGAAGAAAATAAAATTGAGGAAATCTTGGCACTCAACGGGAGCTTTTACTATATGTCAGGTTTCAACATCTGTCATTTTTGAGGGAGCTTTAACGTTTAAGAGGTTATTTAGGTTTATATTACTTTCATAAAATAAAATAAAATACAAAATGAAAACCTAAGCTATATCTTCCTGTATAACACCTGTAGCCTGTGCATGAGCTGCAGGTGTATGCGTAAGCAGTTTGATGTAGAATATACTTTACTCAGCTGTGGACCACATTGCTACCGATGAGCATCTTTATCTTTTGGCTCAGTCGAGCTTTGCCTCTCAGACACAGTTTAGCAACAGCTCAGCCAGCTTGCATTATTAATACACAAGTGAACCAGTAGATAGTGTTACCCCGAGGTAGTATAGCTGGTCTTTTAAGGTGCCCTTTGCAACTATATTGGGGAACACACACATTCCAACTGATTGCACCCACACATTCAGACTTACAATGATTTGTGAATGCAGATGTGTAGATAGAGGATGTGTGAGATTTCACAGTGAAGAAAAAATGGGGATGAAAGTCTGAGTTGCCAGAGAGAGAGATGCAAAAGGTTGCAGGAGGTCACAAAGGCATCTGACGTGGTTGTGGGAGGATACAGTCACAAATACAACACACAGACACGCCAGTTCCTGCACACAAAAGAAGACACCCATGCTCACACCATCACACTCACATCAACTCTCCTTGTTGGAGGGACATGCTGCCAAAGGTGGAGCAGCCGCCAAGATGAAGACTCACAGCCGGACTGACAGAATGAACGATCAATGGGGGACACACAAAGGATTACACTGACACGGTCACTGGGACAGTAGGATCATTTATTCATTGTGTGAACCTGGGAAGTTACTAAAAAGGGTTAGACCTGGAACTTAAACTTTTTTAGAAGTATCATCCAACTTTACAACGGAGCGCAAAAATTGGATAAACAATTTATTTGGATTTTTTTGTCAAAAGAAGTGTCTGTTTTTTATTTTAAGATCTGGACAAGTTTATTCTGTATTCTACGAACGCAGACAGCAGGGCTTTTTCTCTGAGGATTGAAGGTGTTCTGTAATGCGAGTGATCACCGATGGCTGAGATTCTGACTCCATTACTAGATCGGGTTTTGCAGGACCGTGGTTTGAATTTGTCTTGGTGTGCATTAAACACCAACTGACTTTGGACAGAGTGCACATTTGTGTGCAGCTGAAGATGAGAGGATGCTGCTGCTACTGGAAGGGTTATACCTAAGACTGGATATCAACTTGCCATCAATACAATTCTACATTACCACACTTTGAAAAGTTATTCTTGTGTAAAATGATTTGAGTCGTGATACATCATGCCGCCCAAAAAAGGTGACTCAAAAGCAGCTGCCAAGAAAGGCAAGTCAGAGGAGCCAAAGAAGGGTGGAAAAGATGATAAGAAGGGAGGAAAGGATGACAAAAAAGGGAAAAAGACGGAGGAGCCACCATCAAAAGGTAAAGGGAAAGATGATGGGAAGAAGGGAAAAGGAAAGAAACCTGTTAGTGAGTCAGAGGAGGGATCAGAGGAAGAAGAAGAGGAGGTGAGGAGTGAGGAAGAGGCAAGTGATGAAAGCGAGGAAGAAGTGGTAAACAAAAAGGGAAAAGGAAAAGGAAAAGCAGCTCTTAAAGGTGCATCCAAAGCTGCAGCTATGAAGTCTAAACACTCATCTCCCGGTGGAGAGGATGATGATGAGGAAGAAAAACCACAAGTGAAAAAAGGCATGAATGCAGTCAATCTCAAAAAGATGAGCAATGTCCAAATCAAAGGAGCATCTAAAGCTATGATGGGCTTTGCTGCAGAAGCACAGAAGAAGAACATAGATGGAGCCAAACCAGAGAGAAAAATAGATACAAGTCAACTCAAAGGAGCTTCCAAAGCCCTCACAAGCCTCACAGGAAAGGCCTCGCCCTTTAGTTTGCCCTCAAAACAGCAGCCAGAAAAAGCTAAACCAAAGCGAAACCTGAAGAGCACCTCTCGTCTCTTCCTACGACTTTCAAAAAAGAAGAAGCCATCAAGTAAACCTCTTCTTGGCAACAGCAAGCTTTTTTCTGGCTTTGGTGGAAAATCAGGTGCTGGTGACAAAAAAACAGGTCTGTCTGGCTTTAGTTTGTTTGGCAAAAAAGATGATGCTGCTAAAGAAAACAAAAAGACACTGAATCTATCCAACTTAGGGGGCAAGGGTAAAATGGCAACAGAAGCAAAAGGATTAGGAGGGAAGTTCAAAGGAATGTTTGGAAAAAAGAAAACTGGACCAGTATTTAAAACAAAAGGCTGGATGGTAGGAAGGATGGCCGCTGCAACTAACTGGTTGACAGGAAGGTTCCTGACTTCTAAGGGTCAAGGTCGTCGTGGGACACGAGCAGGAAGACGGGGGAGAAAGAGCTTACCACATTCTAGCATGGGCACCAGAGGGGGACAAACACACTATTACAATGAGGGCTATGAGTATGATGATGAGTATGGATATGAATATGGCTATGATGACAGATGGGCACCTAGAGGGTTTGACCCAAATGATCCTTATGAAGACCAAATGTTCTATGATGATGAAGAGTGGGAGGATGAATTTGGTTACTATGATGATGAGGGCAACTTCTACTATGATGATGAGCTTTACTTTGAAGATGATGTTGATTACTACGGTTACCCCCATGGCTATTATGATGATGAATATGAAGATTACTATGGCCATGAAGGGGGGGTGGAGTATTATTATGGTGAAGATGGAATGCTGTATCCTGTGGAGCCAGAGCCATATAGCTTTTATGGTGATAGCATGTATGGCTTGTATGACCCTTATGAGCCAGAGATGTATGATGACTTTTTGGATTATGGCATGGCTTCAAATTTTGGTATGCCAGATGCATTTGGCATGATAAACAACAACTATGATGTTGCCTCTGGCCTGTATAATGACCCAATGTTAGTGTATACACAGCCTGCTCCTACATATAACCCTTATCAACAACATGTTACCATGAATGCTGGGCTGGATCTAGCTGAGGTGAGATATCTCCATGGACAGGAACATTTTTCTTCTCCTCTAGCTGAGCCAATTCCACTGGAGCAGTTTAGAGTCCCCAGGCCACAGGTTATGCTATTTGGAAAAGACAGATTAGATGTGGAAACTTTGCCGCCACCACCACCTCTTAATTCTCAGCCTACCTCCCCAATGTTCCTTTCTCCCTCCCCAGCTCTAGTTTTCAACAGTCAAGAAATCATGTCAGATACACAATATGATACACAATATATTCCTATACAAACCCCTTTCCCCACTGACATCAACCAACAACACATCCCCATTCCTCTTGGGCAGTCTGCATTGACCACAGCCATGAACAATAATCAGGAGTACCTTCCTTCTCTCCAGCCAATAATACCTCCTCTTTCTATTCCTCCTAGTCACTTATCCCTTTCTCCCCAACCAGCACAGTTTTCTGCCCAGGTGTACCAAGCACCAGTTCCTCAGGACCCACAGATATTTCAACTTGGCCAAGTTTCACCAGGAGTCCCACCGGTGCAACAAATGATGCATTCACCACTGCATTCACCAATGGTTTCTCCCATGCCAGTGAGAAGAATGAATCCTCTTCCATCTCCACAGCTATCACTAAGGCCAGGATCTGTTGGACTGCGGGTACCTCCTTCACCCCACTTCTCACGGCATCCAATGGACCTCCAGCCAGGCATCCAGTCAGATCCCTACTTCTCTCCTCATTTGCACAGTCGGGGACTCACTCACCGAACTTCCATGATAGGTCAAAGGCAAACAACTCCTGTTGACAGGCAGAGATTTTCAAGCCCTCCGTCTTCTCCACCAGTCTATAGAAGAGGGTTATCAGTGAGAACTCAGCCATCTCTTGCACATAGAAGGAGAGAATTTGGGATGCGTAGGGGTCCCTCATCTATGAGGCCCCAGTCCCCCCTGTCTAGTCCATTTGCCTCTCCTCGACAATCAGTGAGGAAAAGACAAAGTCCACCACCATCCCCAAGGCTGTCTTTCAGACAGCAACCGCCTCCAGATGCAGTTCCTTTACCATCTAGACGACCAAATTTGTTTAAAGAGCGAAAACAAACATCTATGATGAGGCGTTCTCCTTCACCTCCACTGCCATCTCCACAAAGAAGAAGCCCACCTCAGCCTGAACGATCTCCATCTCCACCACAATCTTTTCGCCCTGCTTCTCCCCATTGTTTTCCTTCTCCTTCACCATCTCGTGTCTCTGCTAGACCTCTTCCAACCCGTACATCTACTCGAAGGCTGAGAGGTGGTCCTGGAGCAAGAAACCCCGTGCCTATGGGAGCTGTGAAACCCTCCCCAGCTAACCCCTATTTGCAAAGACGCAGTGGACATGGGCCCCGTGTTACTCAACAAGTAGCCCCATTTCGGTCTTCTATACACAGTAGCCCAGCTTCACCTTCAGGACAGATAGGGTCTGTAGCTGGAACCCCTATGTTAGCCAGAGCAGGCTCCCGGCCCACAGGGTTAAGAGAATCCAAGAGAATTGGTACTGCCCAAGGAGGTTTTCGCAGACCTGTAGGTCGGGGGCAGCCACTAGTCCGAATGCCCAGAAACCAGCCTTCTCTTCAGTCAAGGCAGTCATTTAGAACTCCTGCCGCAGTGTCTCCTATACTTCCACAGCCATCTCTAAAACGCAGTGGCCCTCTCTCTCCCCAGCCATCAGTGCGTGGGCTCCACAGTAGACCTCCATCTCAACAACTGCTACAGCATACATCTCCTTTGCCCTCCCGCCCTGCCTCTCCCATGTATCATCCATCTCACCCCTCTACTCCCTTGCCTCATAGATCAGCAAGTCCTCATAGACTAGGACAAATGTCTATTCAGCCCACACTACCTCATTCTAATCTTCCTCATAGTGTTCTCCCACCATCACAGAACGTCAGTCAGTACAATTACACTATGATGGAGCCAGGCGCATCCCCAATGCTTACAAATGCTCTACCAGGTCATCAGGTTTTAAGTGCTCCCTTTCCAGCCTCTCCTCTCCCCTCTTCCATCCCTTATTCTAACAATGCTTATGCTTCTCCTTTACAAAGACCCACATCCCCCCAAACACAGTCGGAAGTCTATCCTCAAACTCTTCCTCAACAAGTACCTTTGTCTCCTAATTTGGGACGTAGACTCCAAAATCCTTATCTACAAAATACCACACTTTTACAAACAAGCCCTTCCCCAATACCTGGACTGCAGGAATCAGCTAATGCGCAGGAGACCCAGATAGTGCATGGCACTCTTGGTCTATCCAATGCTTTAATGCAAAATTCCAAACTCCGCAGTGCATCTTACTCATCTCCTCTTCAACGCAATGCAAACCTTTATACAAATGTCATGTCTCCCCTTGAAACAGCTGCCACTCCAGCCCCCTCTCCTTTTGCTTCTCCACACTTATCTTCCTCTATGCTTACCTCTCAGCTCCGTAATGCATCCTTTGCATCACCTTTTCCACGACACCTCTCTCCCACATCTTCTGCGATGCCTGCACCTGGTTCCCCCACACCTCAACAAGGAGGTGTCAGAGGCACCTCCTCAATTTTCTCTGGTGGTCTTCGAACTTCCCAGATTCAGGGATCAATGTTCAAGCTTCCAAGTGGAACTCTGACAATGTCCAAGGGCCCTGGTGATCTTGCAGGTTCAACAGGTGGTGTTGGTGATGGGAGACTGTCACCTTCTGTGCTTTCTGGTGCTCTGCAGAACCCAAGTCTACGTCAGGCCACCTATAGACTACCTGATGGTACGCTGGTAACCAGAAATGAACCAGCTGAACCCCAGTCTTCCTCTATGTTGTCCTCTGCACTGTTGAACCCTAATGTACGTAAAGCAACATACAGGCTGCCAGATGGAACATTGGTTACAAGAAATGAGCCAGTCCCTGAACCTTCCTCCCCTATGCTCTCATCTGCTATTCTCAATGCAAATGTTCGAAAGGCTTCTTATCGATTACCAGATGGATCAATTCTAACACGTCCAGGAGAGAATTCAGAGAGTGCTGAGAATGCAGGCTCGTCACTTGGGCTATCTGGTGCCCTGATGAATGCAAATCTTCGTAAGGCAAAGTTCCAGCTTCCGGAAGGATCATCTCTATTTTCACGAAAACAACCTCAAACTCCTACCAGTCCTCTTCTTTCTGGTGCTTTGTTGAACAGCAACGTCCGTGGTGCTTCATACAATCTCCCAAACACATCGTTGTTCAGGCAGCGTGGAACTGTCGACCCTTCTGAGTCACGCTCATTTGATCTCTCTAACGCCCTTAGCAACAAAAATATCCGATCATCTACCTATCGCCTGCCAGATGGAACTCTTATGAGCCGCTCTCAGAAAACCTCCTCACCTCAATCGCTTGATCTGTCTAATGCTTTATCAAAGAATCCAAACCTTCGTAGGGCAAATTACCGTCTGCCTGATGGTAATATCATGACAAGACTTGGTGCCCCTAGCACTCCACAACAACGCTCACTTAACCTCTCTGGTGCCTTGCAGAGCTCTCACCTTCAGCGGGGCTCTTTTCGTCTATCATCATATGCTGTAGTTTCTCCACAAGTCCAGGGATCAGGTCCTGAACAGCACTGGGCACAAGGCTCTGGAGTTGATGGATTAGGAATCCAGGAAGATTTAGATGTGTGGGGGGCAGAGAGAGTTCTCCCTCATGGGACAGTCCAGAACCTCAATAAGTGGTCCATGTATAGAGATGGGGAACTCCCAGACCCTCAAAGCTTGATGAGACTGAAACATGTGGGTGAGGAAGCAGGAGAGTGGAATCTGAACAGGGATGGGGAACCAAAGGGGGACTGGTTTGACAAGGTAATGGTTAAGTTAAATCAAATACAATAAATATCCACAATAATTAAAGTTTAACTGCATGAAAAACTAGCTGAAGTTATTAGTTATAGCTTGATAGGCCTTAGCAACAAGGCAAGATGCTAAGATAAGGTAAAATCTTGTCAATATTACTGATGAGATGTGAACCAATAGTTGCCTTGGTAATGTAAAACCCTTGAACAACTGACGGAAAAACAGAAAACATGTTTTATTTTTTGTTGAACTTGAGGATATTTCATTAGTGTGTTGCACATGTGTATTTTGCCCTAATTTCTCTCTGTGTGTCTTTATGTTTTAGATGTATTCAATCAGAAGCATGTCAACAATAGTTCAACGGGAGTTGAGAGAAGAAGATGGAGTGGAAGACATGACACAGTTAGAGTGAGTCCAAAAATGCCAGTTCAGCAAACCTGAATTATCTCATATAAATGTCAAGATTGTGTTAAAATAATGACTACAAATAACAAAAACTTAACTTTAAGATGTCGTCAAAACCAAACAGTTCACAGGACTGCAGAGCCTTAAAAACCTCTGCAGCACAGGCTGCAGGCAAAATGAAATTTTCTTCTTTTTCCATCCAGTGAGATGCATGAAGAAGCTGTTCTTCTGAACATAAGGAGAAGGTTTGAGAGAGAGCTCATTTATGTAAGTGTTCAAATGATCCTCTAAAGCAGCTGATTTCTAATTAGTCTTATAGGAATTTGTGAAAGAGTAAATCAAACAGTTTAGCGCTTTATTTATTTATATGAGTATCTCTAGGTTACTCTTCTTTCTTCTGTTTTCAGACATACATAGGTAGTATTCTGGTGTCTGTGAATCCCTATAAGATGTACAACATCTATGGGACAGACATGGTGTTGCTGTACAAGGGTCATGCACTGGGAGAGAACCCTCCGTAAGTCATATTCACACTCAGACTGTTGAAAAGTACCCTGGAATAAAATACATGCACACTTACAACCTAAAGAGAACCTTGTAGAAGTGATTTCCTGTACTGATCTTACTGCAGCAGAGGAGAAGCTTTTTACTGAAGTGATGAAAACAGTTTGATGCTTGCTGTGATTCTATGAGAATTCAAACAGCTTTTTTCATGACGTTTTGTTTCGCAGGCATTTGTTTGCCATTGTAAATGCTGCTTATTCCAAAATGATGGATGCCAAACAAAATCAAGTCATAATAATAAGGTAAGACATGTAATCACTTTCTCTATGAATGGAAACTCATTTGTTCATCACGTACTGGTTGTTGTTTTAAATACAACGAAGTGTCACCTTGTTGTGTCATGAGGTCTGATGAGCAGTAAGATTTCCAGCCTGGTTTAGATTATAGTGATACATTTATGAGTATCTGCCTCTTGTTCAGAGACCCAGGAACCAAAACGAGGTAGTTCAGATCTTTTAACGGGGGGTTCTGTAGAAAAGTCAGCCAGGTGGGTCGACTTGAATCAGAAGTTGAAAAAAACTGAATCTGAGATGGTTTTTTTTATGATGAAAGGCAGACTTGTTCACTTTACCAATACTTGCTTAAGGCTAAATCTGACTTGAAGGCTGGTGGCCAATTGTCAAAAAAACATGAAGTGATAGAGCAAAATGGAGATTATTTTTAAAATCTGCACCACAAAATAAGTAATAAACAAATGTTAGGTTTCCTTTAGCAAAATATGATGCAGGGCAGCGTTATTATACGAAACTAATCTCTTTTTCCTCAAACTGAGGTTATTAAGTTCAAAAACTTTCAACAAAAATTCACTTCAAAAGATCTGAATTATCATTTTAAACCATAACCATCTCACGTCTATCCCAGCTGCTCTCCTCAGATGTACAGCGTAATGTCTACATATATATAGGTGTGTGCTTTTAGACACGACCAGGAACTGCCATGTAACCCACAAACACACACATGCACGTTACACACCTGGAAAACTCTAGCCACACTTGGAAGGAGACACCTGTAAGGAAAGCCCAGTCAGGTCTGGACCAAGAGCCGATTGAGTTTCAGAGGTCTGACGCTCGTTTGGGGACCTTGGGTTTGTCTGCGTGCGTCTGTGAGTGCGTGTCAGGGCTAACTGAGGTCTAGTGTTGAGTGACCATTTATGGCCCAGTTCTTATCTGAGCATCATGTGAGCTGAAACCATACGCTGGAATGCTGTGACTGTATGCCAGACCTGAAAACACACACAAACACACACACACAGCTCTGTTCTCCTTTAGCAAGGCTGGCATAATGGAGGCATTTAGTGCTAATTTGTTGGCAGCAGTACAGTGCTGGACGTGTGTGTGTGTGTGTTTCAGGTAGTTTAACGCAGAAGTGGAATCGAGCCCTTGCCTAATGTGAACTTAGCCTGTTCTCACATAACTTAGTCAATTAAGTTAAACACCTGATGAGCTCGAGTAGAGAGGTAAAGAGGATCAAATAATTCAACCTTTTAAATAGCTAATAAAAGTTATTGTGCTCAAAGTGAGGATTACTACACTTAATGAGGTTTTTTTTTTAGAGATTCTTGACATGCAGAACTTTTTTTTTATTTTAGAAGAAGACACTAAGATGTTTGTTTTAAGATACATTTTACTGTCAGCTGATGTTTTTTGGGCTCTTGGTCTGTTTTGTCATGTTTCAGTGGAGAAAGTGGGTCTGGAAAAACAGAGGCCACCAAACTGGTCCTTCGCTACCTGGCAGCATTACATCACAAATCAAATCTTGCACAACAGGTAAGAACACACCTCAGTCCTGTTAGATTATACTGTTCTACACAAACCCCCTCATGCAGACCTTTCTGTTCTGATGATTAACGCCTGTCTGCGTTTGTTTTACTCTTCTTCTTCTGATGGCTTTCCTCGGGTGCAGATTGAGGTAGTACGGTTCCCTGCATGTCTTGTTTTATGTTTAGAAGTAATCCTGACTTGTGTTTTCTTGGATAGAAAGTTTCTGGGTTTTGTTGTGTGGTGTCATTTCATTTTTTGGAGTTACTGTTTTTGCTCATTTGCATTTTCCATGCCACCTTTTTCCTGTTCAGTCTCCAAGACAGCTGGAGTCAAACTCCAGCGTCACCAGCTGAGATACATCAGGGACAAGTTATTAGTTCATGATAGGGACATTCAAGACTGATAACCAACTCCTGATGAGGGGAGAGTCTCAATTTCACCTAACACATTTTTATATTTATATTTTTTAAATAATTTATTAGACAGTTAAGCACTTCTGGGCTGTTTTAAATGTATATTGCCCATGTATTATCCTCTTTACTGACCACTGGGCTACAACATGACTGTGTAATACATTAACTGGGACGTCTCTGATTCTCATGCAGTTCTGTACCTGTAACATATTAACTACATCACAACATGCAACATTTCCTGATTCACTCCTTTAATTTAAAAAAAGTTTTAAAAATGCATCAACATGGTCTGATATTTTCTCCAGCACAGTTTCTAAGATCAGTCAGCGATCTAGAGTTGCTTGCAGACAGGTCAGTGACTCGTGGACTTTTAGGAAGTTTAACCTGTGTTTTAATTTCCACTTACTATCAGGAATTAGAAGGATGTCATAATAACAAACACTTAATGAATAATTATTGGTTCAAAAATAAAATATAAAAACATTTTAAAAAATCACAACTTTGAAAATTGTACATAAAAAGGAGAATTAAAAGAAACTACTGAATAATAACAACATGAATAAAATCATCAGTGACTCGATGTGAGGACGCAGGATCACATGGGACAAAATGCTCCATAGAACTGTGATAAAAATAAACTCGTATTTAACTGTTTACATTTCTAACAGATACTTGAGGCAGCTCCTCTGCTGGAATCTTTTGGAAATGCCAAAACTGTGCGGAACGATAATTCCAGTCGCTTTGGGAAATACATCGAGGTCTTTCTGGAGGAGTGAGTATTTATCTCATTCCATCTTCTTCTTAAGGGGATAGTTCCAGTGTTCTGATGTGGGGAACTGTTGAAGAGATGTGCACAGTCTTACACATCCAGCCTCAGTTTGAAAAATAACCATTAGTTCTGATCCGATTGATGATCTAACAGTTTGTTTCTGGCAGAATGAAGACACAGATGGATAGTGGTTGTTTTAAAACAGCTCTAACCCTAATGAAATGAAGGCTGGTGTTTTATATAAACACTCAGAAACATCTCCAGAAGCATCTTTTAAACTTTTACAGCTGTTATTTTTGTATTACACAACGATTCTGGTAGAAATATCATGAAACTCTAAAATAAAGTGCTGTGGATGGATGTCAAGCTCCATTACCATATTTATTTAAAACAAAACACAGAATTTCATTTCAAATAACAGTTTAATGCAAAAAATAAGAGTTTGCATAAACTGCTAAGACATTTTTAAATTTAATTTAAATAAAGTTTTTAAGAAACCACTTAGCACAACTCAGACTAGCATTAGCTTGTTATTTCAGTCAGTTTTTCAAACTGAGGACGTGTTAGTATCACTTTAATCTGAGGTTTGATCTTCTCCTGTGTTTTTGTTTGTAGTGGTGTGATCAGCGGTGCCATAACCTCTCAGTATCTACTGGAAAAGTCCCGTATTGTCTTTCAGGTGAGACGTGTAGAGACAATCTGGTGTCCTTCGTAGTTGTCTGTGTGGACTTGTTTAGATAATTGATTCTGTCTTGCAGGCCAAAGATGAGAGGAACTATCACATCTTCTACGAGATGCTAGCAGGTCTTCCTTCTCAGCAGAAACAAGCTTTCTACCTGCAAGGAGCTGAAACCTATTATTACCTCAACCAGGTAGAACAATCCTTGATGGAACTCAGGATGTTCTGCTTGAACATGAGGAGACAGATGTCCAGTTCAAACTCTCCTCCTCTCAACACAGGGAGGGAACTATTTGATAAAGGGGAAGAATGATGCTGATGACTTCCGCCGTCTGCTTTCTGCCATGGAAATCCTTTATTTCACCCCAGAAGATCAGTCCTCCATCTTCAGAGTGCTTTCTTCCATCCTGCACCTCGGAAACGTCTACTTTCAGAGACACGAGGTCAAACATTACACATCATTACTTTCACTTTCAGTTCATTGTTTATTTACTTCAGTGTTTTTTGTGACATGAATATCATTAAGACTAAACAACATGATGTGAATATGTTATAAATCCAAAAATAAACTCAAATTCTTCCAGATTGAAGAACAACACTGTGATTTCCTCGTAAATAACAGATTGATTTTGTCCTTCTGCCTTGTTGTGCTGAAGGCTGATGGCCAGGAGGTGGCGTCAGTGGTGAGCGCTCAGGAGATCCGAGTGGTGGCCGAGCTGCTGCAGATCTCACCTGAAGGACTGCAGAAAGCCATTACCTACAAAGTCACAGTCAGTATCACAACATGTTTTATATGTAACATTTCTGTTTCAGATACATTCCTGGACTCGTTAACAGTTTACAGACATTTCATCAGGAGTGTGATTAACTTATTGATTTGGAGCTTTTAAAGATTTGAGCTGATCTTTTTCATGATGGGATGATTACACAACATGCAACTTAGATAATTCTTCCAAACAGGAAGTGAGAGGTCATGTGTGAATTTATAGTGGTTTTTTTCCTCTAATTCACACAGAGTCAAAATATAAATACAGAGATGTGAACCACGATTATTCAGCAAGTTGCATATTGACTAAATGCTGTATGTGTGAGTTTTATCAACATGCTTCTGGTAGGATAGTTAATCATTCTTCAGGGGAGATTTGATAGAGTTCTGGTTGGTTTCCTGGTACAGACCCATACAGTTCCATTAGGACTGAGTTTGGGAAGTCCATTCCAGAAGCTTTATGCCTCCAGAAACCAGTTCTGGTGTTCTGATGTTTGACATTATAGTCCTGTAGGGACAACCAGCCGTGTCCAAGTTTCAACCATCTAGCCAATGACTTTATGTTGGAGTTGATTCTCCATCTTCTTTATTCAACCACAGCATGATGTTACTACCTCCATGCTGGACAGCTGGTACTGAGTTCTTCTGTTACTTGAATCCTTTACATACCTCTTGTTGCTCAGTGTTTGTCTGAATGTTAAATGTTTCTCTAGAAAGTCCACGGAGATCAAAAACCTTCATTTCAAACAGTGAAACTGGTGTTCCAGCATCTTCTGGTTCATGGTGGGTTTGAGCCTGGATGGTTCCTCGGTTGTTCTGAAACAAGTTTCCTTTGATTTCAGGGTGACAGTTTGGAGAAAGTCTTTACACATCATGAATCATGATCTTGGATCTGATGATCTTAGAGTCCAACGTTGTTTAAAAATGGCTCCAAAAGACTTTCCTAACTTGTATAATCTATAATTCTCTTTATGAAGAAGTTTTAGAGATGATTCATCCTGAAAAAACTTTTCAAATCAGTCATTGAAACATTCATTATGTCATCCATGTTGATGATGAGTGGTTGTAAACATCTGACAACCTGCTGGAGTTATTCCAGAGTCAGCTGTTATATTTTGACCCATGTGAGGTCGACCTGCAGACACATGTGACCTCTCTGCCTTCTTCTCTGCTTTCACACATGTGGTTACTTTAAAGGTATTGTGTTGACCCCAGTGTCAGTTACACTAACACAAAGAACATGCATGTTGCTCCCACACACGGAGCGACAGAAACAACCTGCTGTCTCTCATATGTTTCCAGTTTGGTTTCCTCCTCCTGGATTTCTTCTTCTTCTAAAACATTTTACAACCAGATTCATTATTTCTTTACATCAGTGGTTTGTGAAACATCAGAGTCGGATTGTAAGCAATTATTCACGACTCTTTGATCATCTGTACTGTTTGTTACATAGTTGTTAAAAATTGTATCTTTATTTAGAAAAATTTAGAACTGTTCATATTTATATTCAGTAAAACCTGAATATCTTTTATTTTGAAAATCAAAACAGACAAGTTTTTCTTTTGTCTTGCATTTAAAGAGTT
Organism: Pachypanchax playfairii; assembly: GCA_006937955.1. Lineage (NCBI taxonomy): Eukaryota > Metazoa > Chordata > Actinopteri > Cyprinodontiformes > Aplocheilidae > Pachypanchax > Pachypanchax playfairii. The sequence goes on along the minus strand of SSNP01000022.1, from coordinate 3,718,240 downwards.
TTGGCGCTTATTTTCTGATCAAGATCTAATTTAATCTGCATTTAGATTTGATTTTTGGATCAAGCGTCTCACCTTTGACCTCTCATCTCCTGCTTTGATCTCTGTTGGCCTTTTATTTGTTATTTTATCGGAGACAAATCTTCAATCTTAGATGTCACATCCAACACAGTTTCTATTATAAGCTGATTTACGTAAGACAAATCATTCGTTTCATAAAACAGCTGGTTCAGTTTCAATCAACTACCAGGACGGAGACACTCTGAAACAAAGGGACATTTCCTTTTCCTGTTTCCTATTTCTAGTTATTTAATTACCAATTTATCAATGGAAAACCAGCAGAGGAAAAAGATAAAAGAAATAAAATTTGTAGCCTCCTTGAAGTCTGTATTCTCTGAGTCAGCAGCAGTGATGTTATTCCATCGGCTCTGTCATCTTTAATGAGCAAAAAACTCCCGTCTTCATCAGTTTTTCTGCAAAGTGGCGTCACACCGACAGCAGGGATGTGAGTGAAACATCAATCCTGCAGCTTAAAACAGAGAAAATTTAAAATCCTTTAAGAGATATGTTTATATTTCCAGTAGGAATCGCAGCCTCTTCTCATGTAGGTCCAGTTTAAAACGTGGTCCAGTTCATTCTGACTCTTTTTATGAGGCTTCTGGACGGAAACGAGGTGATTAGAAAAGTAAGAAGAGGCTCAAGAATACATTAGCTGAACATTTGATCTTAGTGAATGTTTTGTCTTCCACATGCACATGCTCATGTACACAATGCAAGAGCCTTTTGCATAATTTAATTTCTAATTACCGAGGTGTGTGTGTAACAGGAGAGGTGGTTCTACCCACTCTTTACTCAGGTTGGAGACGTGGGATTATTAATGTGTGTGTGTGTGTTTTTTGTATGTGTTTGGTAGTTAAGTGAACATTGGCAATCGAAGCTCTCGAGTCTCAAAGGGTTCTTTATCTGATCGGGCCTAAAGGCTCAGCCTCTTGAATTAATGAGATGAAGAGGAGAAGAAAGGAGGAAGAGTTTCCTGACAGAGAAGAGAAGGATAGAACTGAACCAGAGTCCTGATCCATTCAGATCAGTTTGGTTAAACTTCAACAAATCAAAGTTATCAACAGAAATATTTTTCATTTCAGTAAGAGTTGCTCTTCATTAGTTACCTGAATGAACCACTTAACAGACTTATAAGATGAGATGTTACAATCCAGTAAGAATTCTGAGATTCTTCATAAAGATGTTTAATTTAAGTCCCAATTCAATTTGAAATCATTAAAACAATTTATTGTGGTAAAACTGTAAATATTGTTCGTCCAGACATTTCTTTCTTTTGAGAATCCGACCGAACGAGACACGAGACACTATGAGAGAATTCAAGTTTAACTTTTTAATGCTTCTCTGACAAAATGCAACAGAAAGTAAAACTAACAGTAAAAAGATTTTTGTCTCTCGACCTGGAAGGAGTAATATTATTTATCATGCACTGCGTTCATGTTTTCTACAGGAGACCATGAGGGACAAAATCTACACCCCTCTGTCTGTGGAAAATGCTGTTGATGCCAGGTGAGAAACAATAAGTGAGAAGAACCAGCAGCAGCATGCCATACTGAGAGGAGATGAATAGATGAATAGAGCAGCGTTCCTGCTACTAAATGTGTCTTATCCAAAAATCACACTGTCCAGTTCTTCATCTTCCATTTTATTTAGTTAAAAAATATCTTAAAATGCCTTTATGTTCATGTTGAGCCAGTTGGTTGTTTATCTGTCAGCTGTATGAGTCATACAGGGACTATTTACCTCCACCAGGACGTCACCAGCATCTGTCTGTCTGTTAGCAAGATAACTCAAGAAGTTCTGGATGGGTTTTAATGAAATTTTCAGGGAAAGTCAGAACTGGTCCAAAAAAGAAGAGAGTAGATTTTGGGGGGGGATCTGGATCATCGTCTGGATCCAGGAATGTTTTTACTGATTCATCATCATTGTGAAGCTGTTTTTAACACATCTGCATGTAACAACACCATAAATGGTAAAAAATACAGGATGAGTTTCCAACAGGTTCTACATGATACCAAGGATCTGGATCAAGGACTGATCTGGATCAAGGACTGATCTGGATCGTTACAAAATTCCAGATACTTTGATCCGGAAAAGACAAAAATAAAGAACCTTCAGATTTTTTTATCACTACAAGAACAAATGATGTTAAAAACCTGCAACAAACACCAGCTGATAGTCGAGACTCTGGAATCAGACGTGTGGAACAGATCTGATGTTCCTTCAAAAGTTCTGGATCCAGAAGAAAACCACCAACAACTACTGAACTAATAATGATACTGATGTTAATCCAGATGTTAAAGATGTTTTCATGATCAATGAATCTGATAATGTTGATACAACAAAGGTGACGCTCTTATTGTTGGTGTAAATAACAATATGGAGGAACTGAGGAGCTTAATGGAGGTCTGAGCTCTACGAGTGATTTTCTAGTTTCAACATTAATCTTTCATTTACATATCTCTCGTCTTCAGAGACGCTGTTGCCAAGATTCTGTACTCGCTTGTCTTTCACTGGTTGACAGAAAGGATTAACGCTCAGGTTTACCCTCGCCAACACAGTCCCTCCATCAACATCCTGGACATTTACGGATTTGAGGTACAGAAGTTTCCTCGTGCTTTCACATCCTGTTAGAACCCAAAAAACAAAAAGGAATGAAAACCAAAACAAAATACTTATTTATACACAATTTTAGCTAAAATGAAGTGACAACAACTTTATAGTGTTTAAAATCTGAACACACTAAAGAAGCACATCGGGCCTTTGGGCCAGTATCTCATGGGCTGCAGCTGCTGCCTGTAAAGTCTGGACGGCATTTGTGTGTAAGTTTGTGTCGTGACTTTTGTGACTGAAGAATTAAGTGCAACAACTAATTTTTGCGAAAGTCACAATTAATTCAGTTTGAAAATGTGCAGAAACTGTCCTAAGCACCAATTCTGTTGGATTCCAAATTAATTTCCACGTTTTGTTCCAGGTTTGTGTCTCCAGCTAGTCGCTGACAGTCGCAGCACATTGAGATACTCACCTTTATCTTTTCCAAAATTTTTGCTTTCATACACAATTAAAATAAAAAGATTCCCGAAGAAGCTCTGATGCTTCCTGCCACTTGATGTGTGATATTATAGAGAAACACTCCAGAACCTCAGCCAATCAGAAAGCTGGATTTTTCTATTTTCTTCGGGTGGGAAGGAGGTGAAGTCTTCTGTTAACGATGCATTCAGTCTGATGGAAGAAAAATAAATGGATAGATAGATAGATAGATAGATAGATAGATAGATAGATAGATAGATAGATAGATAGATAGATAGATAGATAGATAGATAGATAGATAGATAGATAGATAGATAGATAGATAGATAGATAGAAACATCATTTTTCGGAGCAACAATCTTGTAACTAACTGAGGTTTCATCAGAATTTGGCAGCTGTATATCAATGCAGGGTCAACCCCCCTCACCATCCCCAACGGTGCGGTCAGAGGTGTCTCCACTGATACTAGTCTGGTAGTTCAGTCTTTTAGATGCTCTTTTTTCAAGAATTAGCTGAAAAAATACAAACCTGGATTTAAATTAACATTTTAAATAATGATTCACGTTTAGAATCAATGTCAGAACTTTAAGGGTGGAAATTCTGATCAGTTCTAGCAAGAGTTGATCAAAGTGTTATTTGCAACTCAGGTTAAACTTGTGTGTGTGTGTGTGTGTGTGTTTGTGTTTGTGTGCGGGAGAACAGGATCTGGCCTTCAACAGCTTTGAGCAGCTTTGCATTAATTATGCAAATGAATACCTACAATTCTTCTTCAACAGGATCGTATTCAGAGAAGAACAGGTGAGTATGTGTCACACCTGCAGCGTTACTTACTTATACCCTAAAGAATGCACAAACAAGGATACAGATGGATCATAATTCACGATGGATTCCAGATTAGAGTCAGAACATGTGGTTCTAAAGCCATGAAAATGACATGATTCTATTGCATCTACTCTTCATGCAGGAGGAGTACAGCAGAGAGCAGATCCCGTGGCAGGACATTGTATTCAGTGACAACCAGCCCTGCATCGACCTCATCGCTGCAAAGCCTCATGGGATACTCAGGATTCTGGATGACCAGAGTAGTTTCCCTCAGGTGAGAGGAGTGAATCGGGTCATGTACATGGGTTCAAAATACACAGCATGACCACAAGAAACTGTTAATCTGTTACCAGGCAACAGACCACACTTTTCTCCAAAAGTGTCACTATCACCATGGCAACAATCCACTGTATCAGAAGCCAAAGATGCCCCTTCCTGAGTTTACCATCAAGCACTTTGCTGGTCGAGTCACCTATCAGGTACCTCAGTTAACTTTATACTATTCAAACCTTTTCAAGTATTCCAAACATGTCGTGGTAAAAATCTGGTCCACACTCTTTCAGTTTGGAGGTTTTCAGGACACAATAAAATGATTCGTCTTTACAAGGTCCTAAAATTATTCAAATCAAACTTCAAGTGAACAAAAACTCTCAAGAGATTCCACCATGTCGTTATGTATTGATCCAAGCTTCGTGTGAAAAACTGAGTTCTCCGTACGATCTCATCATTACGGAGGAGTTTCATCTCACTTTTCTTAACAACATCACCTCAGCTCATTGATGTTTGTGTGTTTGGGATCATTGTTCTGGTTCATGACCCAGTTTGACCCGAGCTTCAGCTGTCAGTCACAGTTGAAAGGCTGAAAAACAAGCCCAAACCATCAGCCCTCCACTACCATGCTGACAGCTGAGAAAAATCTTTCTCACTGTAACATTACAGTCTCCAAATTGTGGGGAAACGCTAATGTTTTTCCTCCTCAGCATTATGTTAAAGCCCGTGTAAAGTAACAACAAATGTGTGTTCTGAGTTTGTCACTGCACAGGAATATTAGTTATTAGTCATCCAGCCAAATTTGAATGATTAAAAACACTGTGAAGCATATGAAATTTGGTTACAAAATAATGAAAAAAGGATGAGTTTTCTCTGCTCTGAGACGCTGGGGGCGTGTCCGCTGCAGGCGCTGAAACCTGTCTGTCTCATCCTCTAGCAGCACCTCCTTCTCTTCCCCACATCACTGCATTTCCTCCGTTTCTGAGTTCCGGCTGGTTTGTTAAGTTTGAGGTTCTACCCACATGTAAAAGTGCGCATCGCTGCTTTTTGAGGAGTTGAAATATTTCCACACAACCGCAGTGCTTCAGACTTGTTGATCAGTGAAGGAGCGGAATGTGCTGCTACGCCATTCTGAGCTTTGTTTAGCATATGAAGGCAGCAGGTGGCAGAAGTAGCTCCTACCTATCATGCTGGTTTAGTTACTGTCTACTGTGTGGCTCCTCTGCACAAAATCAACCCAAAGCTTTTTCAGACGGTCATCCCTCGGATGAAGGAGCGGGAAAACCACTGAAGCTACCGCACTGTACGGTTTTATATGACGAGAGCAGCAGGGGGCGGGGTTATCCTGAAGGGCAGACGCGTGACGACACGTTTTTAATTGTTGGGAGGTTTTTCACATGTTTAGAACATTTATTATGTTTATAATGTGGTTAGAAGAAAATAGCAGAATTCCCTTTACACGGTCTTTAACACACACCTGTATGCTCCAGAACAGCAACTTATTAAACTCCTACTTTGACAGAGGTTGTTACACCTGATGACGATCAGTGATCAGCAGCACCTGGCTGTTACTTTCCCTCCTAAACTCCATGAGAACACACAACTTTTAAACTGTAGTTTGGTTGAATAAATAATAACATAGTAGATATTCAAAAACCTCCTTTTTACCATGACTTGTCTTTATGATGCCAGAGAATGAATGCTGAAGGACAACCTCACTTCAACCTGATACAGTCTTAATATTGATGCAGGTGCACAAGTTCCTCGATAAGAACTATGATCAAGTCCGACAGGATGTTCTGGACTTGTTCATTCAGAGCAGGAACAAAGTGAGTAAAAATCCACATGCACATGAAAAGAAGCAGTTACTCAGAAGTGTGTAAACATGACGTGTGCGTGTGTGTTTTATCATCCAGATGGTATCAAACCTGTTCCAAGCTCATGCAGAGACTATGGGTCAGCAGAGAGGAGGTCATATGAGGAAGAGCAGCTCAGTCACCAGAAAGTACCAAGCTTCCACCGTCAGCAGCAAGTTCCAACAATCACTGCTGGAGCTGGTGGAAAAGATGGAGAGGTGCTGCGTTCACTCACATAGTTGTTTATACTTCACTAACTGCAATCTGCATAATTTCTATTAAACATGATCGTAGATAGAAATTCCAAAATGATTCTGAATCATTCTTTTATTTCAGGTGCAACCCTTTTTTTGTTCGCTGCATTAAACCCAATAATATGAAGGTAGATCTAAAGGCTTTCCCTATTTCACACCTTTAGGTGTATGTACATGTAAATTAGTGTATTTATATCTGCGTGTCTGTCAATAGCAACCACGTGTGTTTGAGAACGAACTGGTCAGCAGCCAACTCAGACATTCTGGAGTCTTGGAGACCATCAGGATCCGTAGAGAAGGATATCCTGTCAGAATGCCATTCTACGTCTTCCTCTTTAGGTAACGTGTACACAGAATGAATCACTTTGATTTTCAGGTTAAAATCTCATACGTTAAATTAAAGTTAAAAGGCTGTCAGACATTCTTTCATTCGACTCAATCATCTACTTTCTGGACCACTTCCAGCGTCCATTTCTGACTTAATTCAGTTTTATTTATAAGGTTCATCATAAAAGTAATTTCATGGACTGTGTGACTCTGCGTAAGAACTCCAGTTCTTCAGGATTGTCTTTGTACTGAACAAACAATGTCTGGGACTCATTAAAGAAAGACTGTTGACAAATAGAAAATATTTTGGGAGGTTTCCAGTCTTAATAAGAGGAGCATTGCCAGTAAGTTCCCAGCAAGATGGATGCTTATAGCTACACATAAAACTGAGTTATATTTTGATGAAAATGTTCAAGTTCATGAGAGTGATAAAAAAAAAAGATTAAGAATTGCTTGTTTGACAGAATGAGAAATGTTTTGCTCCAACACAGTGTCATTTTAGTGAAAACCAGTGTTGATGTATAGACATAAACACATACTGTTATGTGGAATGTTACTTGGAACGGGACCCAAATACAGGAACAGGGCTCTGAGACACAGAGATTATGATGAAAACTTTTAATAATCCAAAACAAAACTGGCCTGGCAGCAAACTCGGTTTTTATAAATCCTTTTAAACTCAAAGTGTGGAGACGACCTGAGATGAGACGAGAAGACAGATGACTGAGATGGAAAGAGGAAAGGTGATGACTGAGAGGGAACAGCTGGGGAAGTCGGGGACAGAAACTAATCAGACGGAGGGTGAACACACGTGAGAAACCAGAAACAACTGTTCAACTGGAGACAGAGAAGACAATAATTATCTCAACTAAACTTACAAGAACAAATCAGGAGACAGAAAACTCCTCGAAACTAAACAAATTAGAAAAACCCACAAACAAACAGGAAACAAAAAATCCTTCAAATTAAAACAAAAAAAAAAAAAAACAGAAGCAGAACAGAAGCCCAGTACGATACTAAACCTGGAATCTAAGACCCCTTCAAAATAAAATCACAGGGAATTCCTGGAACCACCCTCAGACCAGCTGTCAGCACGGTGGTGGAGGGCTGATGATTTGGGATCCCTGCAGTCACTGAGTGGACCGTGAACTCATCTGTGTACCAAAACATTCTGGAATCAGCTGGAGACCAAAGCTTGAACCAAAGTGATTCATGTAACGAATAATTCAAGGAAATATCCAACAAAATGACTGCAACACACTGGCTTTGTTTTTAGAAAAATACAGATATTCCAAATATTGTATGTCTTGTGGTGTTTTATCAGATTTTTTTATGTACTTGATTTTGAGACCTGGTAAAGACCAAGTTAGACTTTTTCTGATTTGACGTTACTCGTGCCAAACATTCTGTTTTTGAATTCCGTGTGGATGTGTGTTTTCATCAGGTATAAGTCTTTAGTAGGAATTCGAGAACTTCCAGCAGCAAATGGAGAAAACTGTGTGATCTTGCTCAGTAAACTGTGTCCACTCCGACCCGGAACGTTCTACGTTGGTGTCACCAAGGTGAAAGATCATCAACACTTCAACCTGGTTTCATTCTACTTTAGTTTAGATTATTTTTTTAGTGATAAAGACACATAAAGCATAATAATTATTTTATTTTAATGATGTTACTGTTGCATGTTTTTCTAATATTTTCTGCAGCTTTAGTGACGTGTCTCTATTTTTATATGCACTGCAGTTGTTTTTAAAGGAGGACATCTACCAGCTGTTGGAATGTAAACGAGAGCGATCCCGTACTCTGGCCGCTCTTACTTTACAGCGTTACACCCGTATGTTTTTTGTCAGGAAACGCTTCGTTGATTTCCGCAAGAAAATCATGAGGTTTCAGGCCCACTGCCGAGGGTTCCTCCTCAGGTAAGATGCCACAGAGAAATCCTTAAAACTAAAGATAATGGGACATTTACTAAAACTTTACAAAAATCAATCAAATGTATCAGATATGAGTGTTCATTTAATCATATTATTTACTCTTGTGCAACTTTTTTGTTGCACTTTAGTCTCTAAGTGTCTTATTTATGTCTCAAGTTGTTTGCAGTTCACCCTAGTTGTATTTAAAATTTGGTTGCAACCCATCCCAAAGCTGTCTCACATTTCTTGCACTTTTTACTAATGGAGACTGCAGTAGAAGATAGTTGAAAAGGGTTCAAAATGATTTCCAGATGTGCTGAACTCCTCTGCACGATTTGTCCTGCAAGTGTTTTGAACATGTTTAAAGTTTCAGCGACATGACAGTGAGACCCACTTCCTCTTTTGTGCTGTTCACAATTGCAGCCCAGTGAATTACAAATTTTACTTTCAGGATTTATATCTGGTAAGACTAGAGTAGAGCAACTTTTAAAGTCCTGTCTGTGTAGAGTATAAGAATAAATATCATCAATTATCAAGCACGGTGGTGGAAGGCTCATGATTTGGATCTGTTTGTAAATATGATCACTAAACAGCTTAACGTGTATGAGTACTGATAAAATTTTATTATGACTCTACGGGGTAAAATAACTGTCAAAAAGATGTGAATTAGTCTTTAACATTTCATAAATAACTAGAAATTTATGAACTCTTGTTTCTGCCTAATCATATGCAAACATGTAGTTTATCTGTTCTCTATGAGAAAACAATTTGAAAAGTCCCAATTTCAAGAATATAAAGTCCAGATTTAGTTGTGGCTCTTTCATAAAGCAGCATGAGGCTATGAATATAAATCTACTGTTTGAGAATACAAACTGAGAACAATGATAGTCACAGGATTATTAATGGAGCACAGATACATCGATGAGACTAGTTGGTAACCTAATAACGCCAAGATGCTTAAACAACAGATTAATGATTAATATTGTTGTAGGAAGTAAACAAACTGTTAAACATCAGCTGATTTTGTTCTGTTGTTTGTTGGTCGGTCATCTTGGTGTTTGATGCTGTAACTTTTTAACTTGTATGAGAGAACAGACACTCTACATGATTGGATTTGGAAGAAACAAGAGTTTACAAGTAGTTATGCACAAATTATGGATGAATAATACGTGTCTTTTTGACAGTAATCTTATTCCATAGACTTCAGTTCTGATTCTGTCCTGTAGGAAACACTATGTGAAAATGAGGGAGAGTCTGATCCGATTCCGCTCTCTTGTCCATATGTATGTGAACCGCAAGCAATACATCAAGGTACACGCATGTTCATACATATCTATATGTAAATGTATATGTACGTATCACAGCACAAATAGATTATTTTTATATTTTGTTTCACATTTTATTTTTCTGAAGAAAGATGAAACAAAAAGGAGGTTTTTTTTATCTGTTTTCAGAGGAAGTTTGAAGCCAGAAGGAAAGTCGAGGAGGAAAGAAGGAGGAGAGACAAGGTAAATGAGCAGAAGTTAGACAGTACTTTAGAAATTCTGCATCCCAAAAAAAGTGTTGCGTTCTCTTGACAGTTTTGCATAAATCTTGTATATAAAACAAGTTAACAGGTTGTCAGTCAATAACCTGTCTAATCATTTCTTCTTTCAGGAGCTGAGAAAGCGAGAGGTGGTTAATGTCACTCATTTGGTGATACCTGCAGAGCTGGGGGCTTTGCTGCAGACTGCAGGAGGTGTGTAGATCACATGATTTAATGACAGTAGTTAATAATAAACCAAATCAAGGAACATAAAAACCTTAATTGCATTTTTAAAAAGGTCAAAAATAACCTGCCTAGTTGACTACGTACCAGAAGTGAGTTACCTTTTTTCTATCTGTCACCTCAGTCAGGAAGGAACTGCATGCAGACTGTTTGGCTCTACTTCAGGCTCCTCATATCCAGGAAGACACACAACTCACGCTGCCTCTGGACATCAACAACTATCCATTTTACCGCTATGTGCAGATCCACTTCAGGGTGAGATGTGCATCAACATACAGAAACATGTTGCATGTTTAATTCCTCAGATTCTCCTTTCTGACTGTTTTTTTAATGAGGTTTACTTTAAAATTTTGGCAGTTATATTATATATGCTTTGATGTTTTGAGGGTTTGTATAAATATATAAAACACTTTAATTTCCATTTTCAGACTGTGAAAAAAAACATACAGACAAAGAAAAATAAAACAGAAAAAATTCTACCGGGGCATAAAATATTTCGTAAATATCTACTAGACTAAATTAAAGAAACTGAATATTTTAATGCTGTGCTTAAAATGTAAGTCACATGCAAGCAGAGGGTTTATGAAGGTTATCATATCATTTACAAATTGCTCATTTCATTTCTGGGAACCGTAAACTTGTTTTGGAGTCAACAAAGGTACAACTGGATTTAAATCATGAGGATTAAAAACATTTTAAAACTTTTGTTGCTGTAGGAACCAAAGTTTGGGATGTTAACGGCCCCTCTGGAGACACCTCTGACCCGAGTGGAGGACGAGCTGAGAACGGAGGCTCTGGAGCTTTTCAACATGGTGGACTAACCTCTTTAATACTTTGATATTTTTTCATTGCAGTACTATTGTGCTTTAAACAACATGCTGTGTTACGAATCACCAAGAAACATCAACTACAAATCAGGTTGCTTGTCATTTTTTCTGCCTTTGCTCAGATCTTAAGATTCATGGGGGACCCTCATCTGAACGGAGTACAAGAAAACATGTTTGGGAATTACATCGTCCAGAGGGGTCTGTTGTCTCCGGGTTTACGAGACGAGATCCTGGCTCAGGTCGTCAACCAGGTGTGGAGGAACACAAACACTGACAACGCAGAGAGAGGCTGGCTGCTGCTGCTGGCTTGTGTTTGCAGCTTCGCACCATCACCAAAGATGGACAAACATCTGCTCAAGTGAGAAACTCTTACATAAAACTACGTTACATCAGCTGACCAACCAGAGATAATATAGACTTTAGGGGGTGAGGCCTTAAAGAGACAGGAACCAACAGGGTGTTTTAGACACAGCAGGTGATGCAGCAGTACAAAGTATCAGAAAAATCATGAATTTTTAATATTTTATAATGAATTTAATAAATTCTAGTTACCTCCAATTTAAAAGAAGCTGTAAACAAGCATCACATGGTGTGTTGGGTTTTCTCTCCAGGTTTGTGTCAGACCACAGTCCTACAGGTTGTCAGGCGCTGCTGCAGCACAGACTCATCCAAGCCAATCAGAAGATGCAGCTAAGCTTAGGCCCCGCCCCCGAAACTGCACGGACGTATCCGCTGTCTCTGCTGGAGTGGACGGCCAATCGGAAGAAGGCGAACATGGTGCTGCATGTGCATTGTTTTGATGGTGAGACAAAGTTTTATTATTCAGATGGAGTTTTAAATCTTTGGTCTTTTGCTTCTTTAGGAAGTATAAATAATAAATAAAATCACAAAGTGTTTTTATATCCATAAAAGCTGTAAAATAGTTTTAAAGCAGAAAAACAACTGAAAAGCAAAAAGAACAGCCAGATCAGTGGGATCAGTTACAGCCTGATTGATTACCTTATTATTGATTATTAATTGTCAGATAGTATCAGATTATGAAACTTTTAGCTCAAAGGCCTTGAAAATCTAAACATGATACCAGCGTGTTTCAAATTGTCTAACCTTTTTCTGCAGGAGGTTCGTTCTTGTGTCCAGTTCATTCTTGGACCAGTGGAGAGGATCTATCAGGACACATCCTGCGCCACAGGTAATGATGATGATTTTATAAGTTGCATTCATATCTTACAGTACTGCTGCTTAGGATACTAAATGTATCATCATTCCAGTGTTAATGTGTGCTGAAAGAACTGTAGTAAATCAAGTTTGTGTGGATTCTCAGTTGTCCAGGACATGTCAATCCAAAAAATGTTTAAAAAAATGACAACTGAACATCTTTTTCCTGCTTCTTGAATGTGTTTCATGTTTCATCTGAAAGGCTTCTTCAGTTCTGATCCAGGTTTCAGAGTTCCAGGTTTCTAAGTTGTTGTAACCACAGTATGTATTAAAGTCACCAGGGTTACTGTGTAGAACATACATGACCTGGTCTGTAAGACCCTGAAGCGAGACCACACTGACATGACGCCTAGACTACCAGTCCATCATGTGGTAGTGTGATATATGAGCATGGATCTGCATCCTGACATGGTCCAGAACATGGTTCCAGTGTGGGCGGGGTCTGATGTTGATATACAGAGTGTGATCGTGAAGGTGTTTCATTCTGCTCATCATGTGAAGATGTTGTTTGACTTTATAGAGGCGTGGCCGACTGGTGGAGGGGGAGTTCCATCCTGATGAAGGAGCCCAACCAGTGGGTGGAGTTAGCAGGTCATGACTATGTGTTGGACCTGATAGCAGACCTGGAGCTTCCAATGGACTTCCCAAAGCAAAAGAGTTACTTTATCATCAGCACTGACAACCCGGCTAGAGTCCGAGCTAACACCAGCCTGTCAGTATGCAAAATCACACAAGAAGCAGAAAGTTATAACGACAGTAAATGAAAACGTACGTCTTTCTTCTCTGATCCCGCAGGGCTTTGTTTGGTGGTGGTTTTGACTCCGATGAAGAAGTTCCTCCTTCTTCTCCTCTCAGCAGCAGCAGACCAGCCTACAGTCTGCCTGATTCTGAAGGTTACTACAGTCATGGTACAATAACATACCAGTGTACACAGTTTGTAATGTTATAAACCATGTTTATGCATAAATAGAAATAATATTTATAGAATGCGTAACTGTGTAACATTTAGTGGTTCTGGAAATGTTATCAACTCTTCAAGATTTAAAAAACATTCTGAACTCTTCGATTCCTACCATGTGATTACATTCATATATATTTATTATTATAGAAACTTCTGATATTAAATTCTCTGAAGATGTGACTTTTCTGGGATTTTCTTCAGGCACTATTGTCATCTAACTTAAAGAGGCCCTTCCATTAAAAACAGTTTTTCTGAGGTTTCTGTTGAATATTTTAGCTCCACAGGTGTTCTTACCTTCATAGTGGGTGAAAACAGGTCAACAACTTCTCTTTCAGTTTTAATCTCTCAAACTACGCAGGTGGAGATAAAACCCGAGTTCTCTCGAGTTTGAACGGCCTGTATCTGTTTCATCACAACTCCTTTGTTCGTTAGTATTCATCAGCTCCCGCAGTTGAAACCACGCCTAGCATGCTGCTGGCTAAAAGCTGTTAGCATAAGACGTAGCAAACAGGAAGACACGACGTCTGATGTTGTCATGTGCAGCAGGGCAGGAAACAGTATACCTTGCTCTCATAGGCTAGTTTGTTAGCCAATCAGAGTCCAGCAAATTTGAATAATGAATATGAACGAGGCCTGATGGAACCAGCAAAAATTTAATGCAGACAGATTGAAAGATCTGTTAATCAGTGTTTCCTGACGTTTTTTTTAGATATAAAATGTTTCATATTACAGGTTAATACTTAAGAAATAACCACAAAGTCCTGAAATTTGTATGAAATGGCCTCTTTAAAGCATTTCATTTAGCTTCTATGGTGTTTTTCAAAATTTTCTCTATATTTAAAATTAATACCAAAATGTCTAGAGAAAAACGAAGTAAAAATAATGTCTAAAATACTAGAACAGAACACAGGCAGCAAAAACTGAAATAAATAAAAACAAATTGGTTATCGAGAAATCAAAAACTGGTCCTTTGCTCTGTCTGATTAGAAAAGATTTAGTACTTGAGTTAATGTTGTTGATGACTCCTGATTTAAAGTATCTCGGGTTTTTGTTTTTCCTACAGAGTCTGATGGGTTCAGTGACGGTCAGACTCAGCGGGGAATGGACCGATACCTGGACAGCCTGTTTGATCCAGTGTTGTCAGACAGCAGCACAGTGAGTCTTCATTCAGATCCTTACAGGTGGTAAAGAGGATTTTATAGCAAATTTAGATGTCAAATTTACTTTAAAATCATTTTATCAACTTGTAGCGGTACTTCTGGTTTCCAAAAGAAAAAGTTATAATATTCATAAATCATAGACGTGGTGGGGCTTGAAATAAAGTAGCCAATAGATAATAAACCTGTTTCGTTATCTATTGGCTACTAGGTTGTCAGTCATACTTATACTGCTAAAAGTAACAATAAACAGTTTTTTACCATTGATGATCCCGACATGCTCGAAGAAATAAAGTTGTAGTAGTTTCAGAAAAAACTCCAGCAATGCCAATAGTAAACAAACACGGGGAGACTTCTACGCACATTTCTAATGGAGGTGTTTCTGGTGTTTGGGTGGGTGGGGCTAAAACGCATGTGCACTATTCGAAAAATGACAAACAACTGTTGAGCTTCTCGTTCAGAGCAAAATCCTCATTACCACCTTTGAACGCTCAATGTGAGTTTCCAAAACGTAAAAATAAAAGTTTGTGAGAGTTTTTAAGTTTCCTTCATGTGAATCTCAGACCTCATTGTTATGTTGTTAGAATTTCAAACACAGTTTCTCTAAAATAATCACAGAGTCGTTGCAGGTGTCTGGAAACTTTCTCAACATAGTTTAGATTGTTAGATAGTGTGAGAAACATAAGACGGGTTAGTGACTGTAAAACTAAAACTGTTATCTCAAAAGTAAAGAATATGGATTGTGTCCCTTATAATAGTTTGTGCAGTGACGTCTAAATAACTGTAGTTGTTATTATTTTAGCTCTGTGTCGTTCAGTCAGAGTGTGTTGGTGGACGGCTGGAACATGTGATCCTTCGTCTCTGTTTGTGTATGAATGGAAGGTGATTATGTTACCGGATGAAATACCGTATTTAACTGTAACAACAGGCAGCTCACTTTAACATGCTGCAGCTACACATCATGATTACTGATCAGTCGTGTTCTTAAGTCTTCAGCATCAGCTTTGGATCATGTGTGCACTTTTGCTTTAACTTACTCATGATGAAACTATTTTTTTCTGCCTTTTTTGTTTACCTGTCGCCATCTTTCTTAGTGTTGCGTTCCATCTGCAGGTGTTTATTGTGAAAGTTGTGTCTGAGAAAAGAACTCCGTGTTTTCATTTGGCTTGTTTTGTTGTAGTAAAATCCACTTCCTTGTGTTATCAGTTTGGTGTATGTTGTGTTTGTGAGTGCAGGAGCATCATCTACAGTGTGTGTGGTACTTCCTGGAGAGTATTCAGTTCCTGCAGCTCTATTTACCTACTCAGAGAGGGTCTGGATGCATCTCTAATCCTCCTTCTTGTTCTCTCAGTCTCTCTTCATCTTCTAGTTTTTAGAATTCTAATTCTTCATGTCTGTTAGATTCCCATTTCTCTCAGTCTGCAGTTGCTCTTTTTGTTTTGCTGAAACTTGATTACGTGGTTGTTTCTGTCTGCCAGAACATGGAAAAGACGGGTTTGTCAGTGAGGATGAAGGGAGGAGGAGGTGTAGGAATTGCAGGAGGAGGACGAGGAGAGGGTCAAGGTCAAGCACGTCCTGGTCGACCTTATCCAGCAGGAATACATCCTGGAGGTAAAACTCTCAAGCTGCTTCCTTTAGGATCAGTCCAGGGTCTGTGTAAATATTATAAAATATTCTCTTTCTTTGGGTTTATATTTATTTATTTTTGTGCATTTCTTTGTTTTGATTTTTATAAAATTCGACTTCCTGTTTTTGTCTCATTGTTTTTCCCCCTCTCTTCCTCCACATCAGATTGATCTAAATGGTTCCTGAATCTTCTTATGGTTCTTTTTCTTATTTTAGAGTTTATCCTGAAGGTTTTAAAATGTTTTATTAGTAACTAACTGATGCTGCAACAAAAAGGGGAATTAAAACACAAACTACCAGCTCTTTGCTGATTTAAACATATTAGGATTTAAGTATTTTCCTGTTGCTAGGTTACACTTCTAAAATGTTTTAGTGTGTTTAAAGCTTGAGGTCATCAGTTCATCAGCCTGAATATCTGCTGTTTAAAAATTTGAATGAGCTCTCTGGCTTCATAAATAATGCAGAAATATCTGCTCACTGTATCAACGGATGACTT
>SSNP01000022.1:3643289-3685757 GCA_006937955.1 Pachypanchax playfairii | reverse complement strand
TTTTTTTTTTTTTTTTTTTTGCCTTCATCATGTCCTGCTTCCTTTGCGCTCCACCTCTTTTTACCACTTTGGTGCATTTCCAGCTGTACGAGTGGAGACTGACTAGTTTATGCATTCTGCAGAAAATTCACTGTGCTTCTGTGCAAAAATGCAGAGTTGCTGCCAAACTTTCATCATTGGGAAGAAAGTCCAGCAGAGAAGCGACTCAAATCTTTTTTATGTTGATCCAATCCACCAGATTCAGTAAAATGTTTTGGAATTTTATCACAGGTTTTTATTAACAGGATATTTTAAATGTAGTATTTATAGTTCTTAATACAATTAATTAAATAATACAAACTCATTTTGGTTACATAAAGGCGCAAATAATATAACTCAGTGTAAGACCTAAAGGTAAACATCTTTTTGAGAGAGATTCTGGAATGTAAAGATTTCTTCTTAAACAAACCAAAAGATATAAATTCTTTAGAGACTTTAGTACATTCAGATATTCTGCGGGTAACTTTTATGTGTTGTAGAAAACTTAAGCGAATTAGCAACATGAAACTGTAAGAAAATATTTTATCATGATTCTTGTGTGAAATTGATCACACTAGGTAAAAAATGTTGAAATTGTTAACATTTATAAGTTACATTGTTGCTTAAATATTATTTATTATTTGTTGTTGTGGTATTCTTATGATTCCTATGAATGATTTAAGTTCAGCACACGGTGCTTATGTTTGGTAATCTTATTGTGAAAGGATTAAAGGAAGTCTACTCATCGTAGATGCTACAAATCATCATGTACTTTATAATCTGGTTTATTGGTTTTCTCTAAACTGAAGGAGAACACAGTGGTGGTCTGTATATACAAATCTATGATGGGTAAATTCCCGTCCTATTTGTGCGAACTTTTACCCTCAAAAACCTGCTGTCGGTTGTGGTAGGAAAGTTGACTCGTCTTTGGAGTTCCCAGAATTTTTTCTGAACTTGGTGGATCAGAATTTTTTGTTCTTTGGAAGAGTTTTCAGAGCACACAGACTTCAATATTTGTCTCTTTAGGAGAGTTTAAAGCTCTTAGCACCATTTTAACCAGGTCTCTGCAGACAAAGAGATGTCAATCTAATGGGACTATGTGGTAAATGTTGATGGTTCTATTCCACGGACACGGGTTTTCATTTTAAAACTGGTACTGCAAACATTAGAAAAGTAACCACAGCAAGTATTAGAACTGGTAACTGTTTCATCTCTGAGGCCTGTGAGTCCTGAACCAGATACCTGACCTTGATGCAGCTGTTCTAGTCTGCAGTCTGTTTCCAGGTTCTAAGGGTTTGTTCTATAAAGGTTTAAGTCAAACGATTGGATTTTATTTTTATCAAATAAAAAAGATAAATTGGCCAAAAAATAGAGAGAGGAATCAACTGTCTGTGTGAATCTACATCTGCTCAGATTTCTACAGATCCACATCTTGACTAGTCATAAGACCCTTTAAAGGTTTGATTAACTAACCAATCAGCTGATCTACTTCAAATGCAGGAGCAGTTCTTTTTATGATCACGCTCATCTTTTAGAAGATACTTTTCTAAGTGAAATTCACCAGTTTTCTTCCTATTCAGTGATATATTTTGATGATATTGGTCATTTCTTTGTTTCTTTACGTGTGTTTGCTGTTGCTGGCTTGTCAGACATGTTCTGTTGATCTGACGACGTCTGTGGAGACGTCGCCCACCGAGTAAAAGCCTTTGATAAAAGGCGAGTGTGTGGGTGGTGAGACACCTCGGTGAGTGTGTATTCAGGTTGACTTGATGATGTACATCATGTTTAAAGTCCAGGGACTGTTTGTTTTGTTGGAACAACACTTTTTTACTGCATGATACCAGCTGCCACAAACTGTCACAGAGGTGGTCTGTCCACAGGAATCTGGCTTTGATCTGACTGTGTGTGTGTGTGTGTTTGTATGTACCATCAGTCTGACACTTTAAAGACAGAAAACTTGATTTTGTAAAGCCAAACAACTAATTTTCTTTTTCTGTGATCAGAATTTAACAATTAAAAATGCCTTTTTTTTTCCTCTCTGTAACTTTAAATGTTTTCCCAGCCTCGTCCCGTCTCCTGACTCGAGTCACAGTAAAATCTGCAAATTAATGTTAATCTCATGTAACAAGCCTCGTTCCACACTACAATAAAGGAACCCTGTGAACAGTTTTTAAAACACTCCTCTAATATTATAAGGGATTTGCTTGGTGAGTGTACAGTCTGATCTGTTGTGTACTAGTAGAAGGAACTGGATGTATTATTAAAGAAAAGATATCTGTAAAAATTAAACAGGGTTTTTAAATGTCTGTCTTTTTTGTTGTTAATTTTTCTTGTTCTCTGCCACACAGACTGTGGAACATGGGTTCCCCCATCAGCCCAGTGCTCTGGCCTTTGACCCCAAGCTGCAGCTGATGGCCATCGGCACAAAGTCGGGAGCCATTAAAGTGTATCCTTTAGTGACAGGTGAGTCGCTGTGTCTGTCCATCAGTTGCAGCTGACAGGGCAAAAAATACAAATGTTGAAAAGGTTTTTTTTTTAGCGATAGTTTACTGGTACAGAAACTGAATTTATAGTTCACCAGTAAATGTGTTTGTGCACAGAAGCCCCACGTGTTGGAGACTCCATCACCGGTTTGCCGCCATCATGACAGTCAATCACTGTCTCTTTTGTGTGGGGATGAGCAGTGGTTTTTAAATATTATAGGAATGTTCAAATTTACATAGAATTTATGTTACTGATGTTTTGAGAAGCAGTTGGCTTATTTTTCACCAGCACACAGGAGTAACGCTCTGCTAACTAGCTGAGGTTAATGCTCTGAGTTGTTCCCCAACCACCATGGTAGTTTTTCAGCACTCCACCAGTTAAAACGGTTTTTGTGCTGACGGTCACTCTCTGTTACTTCTAATTGGGAGCCCACTGCATAGATATGAGCCTAATGACCTCGCCAAGACCCTGCGGAGTCCGTGTTCTGGCAGGTTTTTGTTTTTGAGTTGTAGCAGGGTCATCATCCTGATTGGAGGGGCCCTGCCAAGAAAACCTTAAACAGACTAGAGAGAGTGTTTCCTTTCCTTTACTGTCAGTTTGTTTTTCCTAATTGCCTCTGTGTTTACCTCTGCATCAGCTCTGCAGTGCAGCTACAGTGATGTCTTCAGCTGTACGTTTCATGCAGACGTCTGATTGTGTAATTTTTAGAACAAACTTTGGTGTGTTGTGCGGCTGAAAGATCCGTCTATCCTTTTGAGTCGGAGCTTGATGTGATGTTCTGTATCTGGATCTGTTTGGTTTGTTGTGAAACGGTGAGGAAATGCTGAGTGATTGCAGAGGAGCTGCTTATGTAACGTCGGTCCAGTGGAGCACAGAGATGCTGGGTGTGATCTCTGTGGGAAGCTGTGCTGTCTGCATCACTGGGGTGACGATATTCTTTTGAACATTTTATAAACATAAACTTACATTTGACCTGTCTGCGATCGAGAGGGTATTACTGTAACCAGGTTATCCCTCTTAAACCTATAAGATTTCACTTGCACAATCTTTTGTTGTAAGTGTTTTAAGAAGTTATGATTAAAATTGTGAAACACCTGGGAAACTTGTTCCTCTGAAACTGAAAAATCAAACAGCTTGAAAACATCATTATGTGATGGGAGTGATTTTTCCCCTCGGAGTCTCAGAATATTGTAAATACATTCCTTGATGATGTGTGGTCAGCGGGAATCATACCTCCGACCTCGGCACAGGCAGACAAACCACGCAGGATTCTTTGTGTCCGAAAAAGTTGGAGAGAAGCCGTTGTGGGAATAAGTGTTGGTTTGGCTTGTCAGATGCTTTGCAGCAAAACTATAATTTGGCTCGGGGTTTTCGTTTTGTCAGATGCGCCACCAGCTCAAAGGCTGCTGCTCAGTCCACGTAACACGACGCTGCGACTTGCTGATGTCTGTTATCACTGCAGCAGACGGATCTGTCATGATTTCAGTGGTGCTTTCAGAATGACTAGAAATATGCTGCTGTGGTTTTGTGGGAGGTTTTGTTTACAGCTCAGACAGGTGAGATTCATCCTACCAAAATAAAATACGCTGATATTTAAGGGTCTTTTGGTGAATTAGCGTCGAAGCATTGAAAGGCCCTTATTACTACTTGATAGTCACCCTTCAGTTCTACCACAGTTTTGGATTTTCTAATGAAAAAGAGCCACTACTTCAGTTTTAGGGGAGAAAATACAACCCCATGTTCCAAAAAGTCGGATAAAAGTTAGATTAAAAGCTCTTTTAGATGTTTTACTGCCACCAAATTCAAAATGAGCAAATATGTTTTATAAAATGGTAAAATGTCGGTTTCAACATCTGATACTGTATGTAGTTTGTGTTCTGTTGGGAATTAAATAAGAGTTTATAAGATTTTAAATTATTACATTTTGTTTTTAATTTACATTTTGCTCTGCATCTCAACTTTTTTGGGATTGGATTTGTACAACAAAAAGTGCAGCATCATCATGAATTGTTTGCTGTGACATTTGGAGGCATTGCATCGTATGGTGTTGATAACATTTGCAAAAAAAAACAAACAATGACATTGCGTTAGTAGGATTTTGGGCAAAACAATTTTTACACAATTTTTCTTTAGGTTTTATGAATTTTGGAGATTTTACAGCAAAATATTCCACTGATGTCATGTACTCTAATTTGTGAGAAGTAAAAACCTTTTACAGAATTCTTCTTACACTTAAAAGTTACTCCAGAACTGATGGGTCTCTCTGGAGTGCGCAAACCCAAACTGCCACTGATTTCCATCCGGACTATGAATTTTCTCCTCAAAGCCGGACGGAAGCAAAAACTTTTTAACTCCTACATAAAACTCTACAGACACAATGAAACATTGACACGCATGATGATCAGATGCTTCTATGACTCACAACTTTCAACACAACTTAGCTGTCACACAGTGACGGTTTGTTTTGAGATTTAATTTCATGTCGGTGATTCTATTTGCCTGTCTCATGAAGAGTGTTGTCAGGAAGTGAGAGACAGATGGTTACCATGGTGACCCGAACGAGCCACTGGGAGCAGCTTTAACATTTGTTTTGATTTTGTTTTTTTGACACTTCTTTGACAGTTTAAACATCAAACAGAGACTTTGTCAGTTTATATTATTACAACAGAAAGTCCTAAAGAATATTCAGGGTTTATTCAAGTTTAATTTAACTTAAAGTAGTTCATTTGTTTTTAGTGTGAAATGTTTTATATTTGTCTTACGTGTTGTCCTCTGTGATTGCACGACCCACTGTGGAAAGGAAGTGATTTTTTATCACAACAAACATGTCAGTGTCCGGATCTAAATTTGTATCCGCAGCAGCTGTGTATGGTTATGTAGTCAGAAGGGTGTGGAAAGAGGCTGCTGCAGATGTGTCAGACGGGAGAATCGAGTCTTTGAGACGCAGCTTTAAGAGAGAGAATTGGGGGGGCTGGTGGTACCAGGCGCTCTCAGTCCACACAGAGATGGAGATAAACAGAGACAGAAAAAACGGGGAGTATGAAGGCGAAAGAGCTTCACTGCATCTACTTCTCCTTTAAATTATCGCTGTAGATCACAAAACTAATCAACCTTAATTCAACTGCTTTCAGAGTTTACATGCACAGTACCTGGAAAGTTTTTAGAACATTGAATTGCTTTCAAACAGTTTTTGTATATGGGAATATAAAAAAACAAATGTTCTATTGTTGCCTGCGAGGGCAAGAAACTGAGCAGGATTTTGGTAGCTGTCACTAAATCCTCCACACTGCATCTTTAAGTAGTCGAGTATTTGTTTAGTTCCCTATAATTAGTCACGTGACTCTGTTGTCTGAGAGGTTAATGTTTGGTTGCAAGGCATGCTGTTCAGCTGAAAGCTGTAATTTATAGAGATTGAGCAGGTAAGTGGAGACCTGGGATTGCAGTGACTCTACTACGACTTCATGTATGTGGCCTTTATACAAAGAGTGACGTGTTCAACTGAGGCTGTGTGTGTTAGTTCATCAGTCGACGGCTAAATTGTTTCCCAAACAAGTGACTTCACAAGGAGTTTGAATTAAACCTGTTGGGTAACTATCTACAGAAAAAGAAGCTTGAAGAATAAAAGATGTTTCTAGTTGTTTGACGGGAGGGTTTGTGACTTTTAGACCTTTTTAAATGTTCAAAATGTATATTAATTTTTGTGTTACTACGAAAGACTTTGTTCTAAAAAAGTCACTGAAAATGTGATCAGTTTTAATGTTGATGATGTTTGTTTAAAGGTATTAGAAACCAAGTCTCGATTATTTGTAGAATCAGGTAATTAAACACATGAAGGAAGCAAATTTACAGTGGAAACTAATCTATGTAGAAGGGTGACAATAATCAACAGATTTATTTATTTACATTTTTTATCATTCATTTTAAAGTCTATTTAAAAATATTGCTAGTAATCATAAAAAACAACTTAAAATTCTAAAACTGTAACTTACTATTAAAGCATATTAAACATTAAAGCCTTTGGTAGCAGGTTGGAGTGAGAAGATGGGCATATTTTGAAATTTGGTCTAAGTTTTTTTAAATTATTACATTTGCTTTTTTGTTCCATGTCAAACTGAAAGAATCTTTAGCACTAAGTTTGAGACTCGGCTGCTATTTGCATGAATTGACGTGTAAACGGATCGAGGCAGCCGGAGGTTGAAGTCGACACACCGTTAGACCTCTGAGCAGTAAAGGGAGGTAGTCACAGAACTGAGTGCTTATGAAGTGGGGGGGGGGGCAGGATCTGCACTTACTTCTGCCATGATCCTTCATCATAGATCGTAAATAGAAATAAAATACAACAGCCGCCTAGTGGCCGTGCCAGTACAAGTTTTAAGTCCCGCCCCCTTCATGTAAACAAATGGGACGTTTATGGAAAATCCTTTAAGCTTTGTGGTATATTTTAGTTTAAACCTGTCCCCCAGGATGTTTTCTCTTCTAATCCTCGTGTTCCCTCGTCTTCTGTTTTACCTTCTTTTATATGTTTCTTGTTTTCTTTTTCCTTCTCTCCTCCTCTACCTCAGTGTTTATAAAATCAGAGTCATATTACGCCCTGAGAATCTTTGCTTTGACCTCAAACTGAGGCTCAACAGATGGAAGCGAAGGGGACAATGTTTTTTTTCCCCTTGCTTGATGTGTATAAGTTGAAGGGAGGGGGGTGACAAGGGGTCTTGCGCAGTCTGTCTTCTGTCCTGGAATGCATGTTGCGCTGCCCTGGGTTAACCTCCCCCTGTGCGAGTGTGTGTGTGCATGTGTGTCTATGTAGATTAGGTGAGTAAGAGCTTTGTAGCCGAGTCTAGGCTTTAATAAAGAGAGCTTTTTAAACTGGTTTCCAAGACGACCAGCACATTTGCTTAGGATGAGAAGTGCTTCCAGCGTGGAAGATTTAAAACCTTTGCAGCTCAGCGCAGCAGATACCAGAGATTTTTGCTTCAGATACATCAGTTTTAAGATGGAAAAAAGTAAAATATCTGAATGTTCTGCTTTTAGTATCACAATACAGTTTTTTAAAATCACACAGAAAGTCAGTGACCATGAAGTCTCAGTATCGACTTTTCTAAACTAATATTTGCAACCTCAGAGCTTTTCTTTGTGATTTTGGATGTGATCCAGACAACCCTCCATCTCGCTGTCTGTCTGTTGGACATCCTGTTGGTCATGCACAGAGTTATCACCTAAAATGTAAGGAATCTATTTGCTGACCACAGTTACACCAGAACTGATAAAAGTCAACACAAATCTGAGACGTTCAAAGCAAAGTGTACTGATGTCTAAAATCTGTGCTTTCAGACCATGAGTCATGCACTTCAGCAATGTCACGCCGCTAGCAAGTGATGAATGGAAGAAATGACATTCTTCTTTCCATTTCCTTAGTCTCATCTTGTAGTAATACAAGTTCAGCTGTTTTAGCTTAATTTAGATGACTCACAAATTGTTTCTGCATCTTCCAAAATCAAACAAATTGTTTAACTTTGTGGAGAGAACAGTTGATTCCTTATGCTTCGGTTGGTGTCTTGTCTTTGGCTCTGAGCACACTTTTAGAATCACAAGTTTTTCAGCTAATTAAAGGGGCAGTATTTAGATTTGGATTTAGAGACATTTAGTGACAAAGATCACAACAAACTGAATACTAATGTATGAGATCTAAATGTTCCACTTTAAAGTGACATCAGCATTTTTGGCAGCACTTTTTCTTAATTTTGCAGTGTAAATACTGAAAACTGTAACATTTTAGTAATTATTTGTGTTTTTCTGGGGCTCATTAATCTTCCCAGTCTTCCTTGTTGTATCTCCTCCTCTCACTCTTGCACTATATTGTGTAAAGTTTTTTTTTTTTTAAACACCGTTTTGGGACCTTCCATCTCTTATAGCTCACTCTTCTATCAGGTCATATCTTGTTTTTCATCTGCCAGTTAATCTTTTGTCACACACCCATCATTTATTTGCCTTCAGCCTTGCTAAATCTCTGAATCCCCACCTGCCTTTATTATTCTCTTTTGATAATCTTTTCCTTTATCCCTTGTGCTCCTCGGTCTTTGTATTTGGTCCTTGTTGGCCTCCCAACCAACACACCCTTTCAGAAAAATGGCCACACACACACATACACACATTTGGCAGCTAGTTGAAGGGGCCTGTTTTTTGGGTTGAAGGGTTTGTGATCTCATCAAGTTGGAGCCAGTGGATGTGCTGTTGAATGGAAGAGTTGGGGCGTGAAGAAGAAACATTTATTCAAACTGACAAATCAAAGTTATCTTGTTGTCGTGGTTGAAGGCAGAGCCAGGTGACTAAATCAAAGTAATAGAAAAGAGCTCGTTTCAAACTAAGTTTCTGTGATATGGACGTGGAGGAAATCTCCTCTTTAAGCTGTGTTTTTGGTCCTCCACACATGAACCAGAATAAATGAATACTTTTACCATTTTGGATTTACAGAATCAAGAAACCAAGTTGCAAAGTGATCATCTCGCTCATTGTTTACTCTGTTAAATCCTGCAGCCAGTCGTACAAACTACATCAGATATTGTGCTACAGTGCTGGCTGTAACTTACACACACCGATCATATTGCTTCTGTGACTACCTTTCTTGCTCACTTGGAGGTATGAACCCACTCCATGTTTTTATCTCGATTCTGGATTTCCGTGCATGTGAAGTAGGTTTGTTGGTGAAAGGTGAAAGTTGGATTCACCCAGAGTTGGACAAAAAATCACCATGTTGAGAATGTTGTTTTTTCTAAGATACTTGGATAATTTACGTGTTAGAGGGGCTGAAGAACCCAGATTCAAATACATCAGAGGGAACAGTGGAAAGTTGAACAAGAGGTTCAGTATTTTGGGGTGTTTGGTAGGACTAATGAACCATGAATGTGTCTTGATATGATGAATGGATCAGGACAGACTGCACCTAGAAAACTGGGTAAATAAGAAAGTACCTCAAATATAACCAAATGAAAATATTCCTGCAGTAAAATGCAAACTACACATGAAATTGGGATCTGAAAGCTCCCACAGTTTGAATTGTTATTGTCTCTGAGAATAATGGCTCTCTGCCAGCTTCATTTTTGATCCTTTTCTTTAGGAAATCTATAAAAATGAACATCTGAGTTCTCTGACCCTTTGTGTATGCTCACATGCACAGTATCACACAGTCTATATTTCAGGCATTGCTCCAGTGGAGTTTTTTTTAACTAGTGGGAAACCATGTCTGGTTTAAAAAAAATGAAAAGAGCTAATGATCAAAAAAGGTCAGATGTGTTGCCATGACACCAACCAAGCCTTAGCTATCAAAATAAAATACCTTTGCTGTCCTATTTGCCTATTAATTTTCCTCCCCAGCCATTCAGAGACACAGATGTTAAGTTATCTGTCATTTCTAATTTGACTTTGAATGAACATTTGCTTCTAAGTTTGCATATTACTGTATAAGACTTTGGTGTCCAGTTCTAGTCCTTGAGGCTCATTGAGGTTCACTGTCCTGCATGTCTTAGTTGTTATACTGCTCCAACACACCTGATTCAGTGGTTAAATTACCTTTTCATCACAACGTGTTCTTCAGAAGCTGCATATTAACCTTTTGATTCAAATCAGGTGTTGGAGCAGAGAAATATCCTAAATATGCAGGTCTGAGGCCTTCCAGGGGCGGCGTGCAGGTCTGAGGCCTTCCAGGGGCGGCGTGCAGGTCTGAGGCCTTCCAGGGGCGGCGTGCAGGTCTGAGGCCTTCCAGGGGCGGCGTGCAGGTCTGAGGCCTTCCAGGGGCGGCTTGCAGGTCTGAGACCTTCCAGGGGCAGCTTGCAGGTCTGAGACCTTCCAGGGGCAGCTTGCAGGTCTGAGGCCTTCCAGGGGCGGCGTGCAGGTCTGAGGCCTTCCAGGGGCGGCGTGCAGGTCTGAGGCCTTCCAGGGGCACCGTGCAGGTCTGAGGCCTACCGGGGGCGGCGTGCAGGTCTGAGGCCTTCCAGGGGCGGCGTGCAGGTCTGAGGCCTTCCAGGGGCGGCGTGCAGGTCTGAGGCCTTCCAGGGGCGGCGTGCAGGTCTGAGGCCTTCCAGGGGCGGCGTGCAGGTCTGAGGCCTTCCAGGGGCGGCGTGCAGGTCTGAGGCCTTCCAGGGGCAGCTTGCAGGTCTGAGACCTTCCAGGGGCAGCTTGCAGGTCTGAGACCTTCCAGGGGCAGCTTGCAGGTCTGAGACCTTCCAGGGGCAGCTTGCAGGTCTGAGACCTTCCAGGGGCAGCTTGCAGGTCTGAGGCCTTCCAGGGGCGGCGTGCAGGTCTGAGATCTTCCAGGGGCGGCGTGCAAGTCTGAGGCCTTCCAGGGGCGGCGTGCAGGTCTGAGACCTTCCAGGGGCAGCTTGCAGGTCTGAGAACTTCCTAAATACCACTGATATAAGAGAAAAGTCCTGTTTAGATTAGATCAGATAGAACTTTATTAATCCTTCTGGAAGGTTCCTCCGGGAAATGAAACTTGATGATGAGTTTGTCATCATACTGTCAGTTTTCTCACCTCACACAGCATAATGCTCCAAAATACCATAAAATCAATAATGAATAAATTAAACAACAAATAATTCTAAAGTTTTCCATGTACGCAAAACACAAAGAAAAACATTTAAAGACTTTCTAACCAGAGTAGGTAACAATTACATGTCTGAGACGTGCACCAGGCAGACTGGGTTAAACACTGTCCTTCAGGGAGCAGCTGAACTGTGATCCACCAATCAGAGACTTGGAACAGAACAGCCACGGGCCATTACAATGAATTGTTGAAGGTTTTGTTAAAAATTACTTGAATTATTCTATGAAAAACCTTAAATTTCTGCATAAAGCTGCAATCATATTTTTTATTAATCAACTCAGTTACTTTCTTTTTCATTGTGAGTGACAGAAGTTTGGAGTGGGAGGAGAAGACGGTGCTAAAGCAGATGGATGTGATAGAGATGAGCTGAAATGAGTTTCTTCCTGTTTGTCTCTTACCAAACATTCGAGAGTTAGTTGTTGTGTTGCGTGTTCTTAGAAACACATGAACCATGAGTTCAGGGTGAATGTCAGAGATGATATGTCACCATGTTTGGAAGGAATTGGTTTAACTTTTCAGAAACTTTTAGAGGATTTTGTTTGAATCTTTTCTTGAGCCTACACTGCTTCTTGTGTGTGGTCGACTTATTTCTCAGGTCCAGTGCTTTGTCCTTCCTTCCTGTCTATCCTGATATTGTATCACGTTTATGTGTGTGTTGGCTGTGTGTTTAAATGGAGGACAATGCCTTCTGTTTGTCTGTATTCAGACCGTGAAATCGCTTTATCCTTGTTAAGGCTCTGGTTCTGCATCACCGGGCAATTGCACTTGCGTGTACATGTGTGTTGTTTTTAGATTTTGATGGTAACTTTAGGGAACCAAATTAGAGTCTCGGCTGGTACAAAAGGATCTGTAAGGGTTAGGACCCTGTTTTAGCCAGAAGTTAGGGTCAAGCATTTGGTCTTGATAAGTTGATTTTGATTGTGTCAGTGGAGCTTCCCCACAGGAATGTAGAAATGTGCATGTGTGTGCACGTGTGCGTTTTAGTTGGAAACTGATTCAGTAACATCACAACTCACTGTCGGCTTCTGTTGTGTGTTTATGGTCCTGTTAAATCTTTTTTCTTTCAAAAAGATTTAAAAACAGTTGATTTGCAGACCAGTTTAAATAATCAAGCTAAAGTTTTTTTTCTTCTGGTTTTATGTATCATTGTTGAACAGTTATATAAAACTTTATATGGTGCCTCTGGTTTTATGGGTGTTTGTCTCTGGACTTTAATAGTGTCTCAAAGTTTTAATTAGAGTTCAGTTTGTTGCCTAATGTGTAAACTAATGACATTCCCATCAGCCTCAGCTACAAGTTGCTTCATTAGTGTTACAAAATGTTTATGACAGGCTAAACAAGAATAGTAAAGATTATATCTACTGAATTTAAGGTGCATTTAGCTTGTGCTCAGATTATAGTTGCTACATGCTAGTGGGAGATTTATGGAATTGAACCGTATTACCAGATCTAAGACATCAACACATGGAGAAGATATTGAAATAATTTTAACATCTAAACCGGTTTTTTCCTAAAGAATATTCTCTTAAACATGACATTGTTTCTAGAAATATCTTCATCTACATGAAAAACAAAAAATTACTTGAAACACTGTTGTAGTGCAACAAAAACCATTAAAAATTGGAAGTGTGTAGCGTTGTTGTTACATCAGATGCTCTTGGGGTTGAAGGTTAGGTTAGAGGTGAGACATAAATGTTATCAAAACATTGTATTTGCCTTTAAACAGATTTGTGAGGGACACGTTTAAAGTTTTTACGCTGCGGAAGCAGTTTTTGAAAAATGTTGTGCCTCGGAAAACACCATAAAACTGACCATCGAGCTTCATGTTGACCCCAGCTTTTAATGAGATGTCACAGCAACAGGAACCTAATCGTTAGCTCTACTTTGTGAAGCGATGATGACATCATCATTGGGAATCCCATCTCCCAGCTGTCCTCTGAAACACACAAACCAGGAAGTCTATACTGTGCAGTCTGTGAATCATGTACCACCTTCCAGCTTATCAGGTTTTTCTTACAGGGAGTAAAAATGTCTCATATTTTTACCACCATCATTCTCATGTGTTTTTAATTCAGAGTTTGAAACTGGAGATGCTAGTAGCTTAGTTCATGTCAGAGGTGTCACAGACCGTTTGGGACTCAAGGCTGTGAAGTCATCCTAAGAAGCTACTTGTGTTTTTTTTATTCTTCAGTTTGCTGACTGTGATGAATGAGATGAGGCCACCATGGCCCTGCAGAAATACAAGCAGAAACCACAACAGCACCATTTATTTTCTGTCCTGCTGATCTTTGTAAAACATCTTGGATTTTATTAATTTTGCTGTTAGTTTTTACACATTTTATCTTTGAACTGCTGGTAATGTTTCTTCTCACTGTTGCAGAGTTTTCTTCCTTCGATTGCAGATAGTTTGGGTTTTAAATTGCTCGGTTTTTAAACGTCACTTAGTTTGGGTGTTTCTGGCTCTTTATCTGGACTGGCAGTTCATGACCCATGAACGAACGTTCCCCTGATGCTACAACTTCCAGCTGTTTGAGGCATGTGTTGTTGCAGTGAATAAAACTGTGGGCCAGGAAGTGACAACACTCAGGAATGCTAGTATAACACACAGCTTTGCCTCCAGCAGGTCGGCGCTGGGTAAAAAAGCTTCAAATATGGAGGAAAAATAGGAGCAAACCATTCCACCTCCTCAAAATCACCATGGAGATGAGGTGAAAACTTACAGCTACAAAGGAGGAGAAGAGAAGTTGGATGTTGATCAGCAGTGAAACAGGGACAAGCAAGTGTTAGACAACTTCAGGATGAAGCCCAACGGTTTCAGTTTGATATATAACACAGTGGAAAATGGAGGTGAAATTGGAATCTGCTTCAGAAAACAAAACAAACAAACATCAGTGAAAAGACGAGGATTATAGATGAGCCGAGTCGCTGTCGTTTTGTTGGATCAACACTCATGAAAACTGCAATCAACTCTGAATAAAAGAAGGGTTTTCCTTTATTCTTCCACATTTAATCCACATTCTCAGAGTTTTGCATAAGCAGCGTGTTTAAGTGTGTAACGGCTGCTCGCACTCGCGCGTGTGCGTGTGTGTGTGTGTGTGTGTGTGTGTGTGTTAGTTCACGAAGTTGCCCAATTTAGCAGTTTTGCGCATGCCGTGACAGTTCTTGATGATAGTCTTTATTTTATCAACTCGGCTTCATTTACTAGGCTAACAAAAGAAGGGCTGTGAAGATTGTGGTTAATTACACACACACACACACACACACACACACTCTGGTGGTTTTAAGCATCTGCGTCATCTGGTGTTGGTAATTGCGAAGAACTTTCTTATAGTTTTCTCGTTTTTTGCCATTTTTGCACCTAAACACAGTCATCCGAAATTCATAGAACCTTAGTTACATACGTAACTCTAGGTTTTTTTGGTTTACAGTTAAAACACAGTTCATGTTATTTCATCTAAATTTATGTTATTAAGTAAAGATAGAAACATGTTTCGAGGCGTGTCGTGTGATCTAGGACATACATGATGATGATATCAGGACTCTGCAGGACAGACTGTCACTTCTAGGAATCTTTAGTTATTTTTAGTTGAAGATGGTTTTAGCTACAGTCTCTGTGTGTTTGGGGTTTTTTGCCCTGCTGTATAAAAACATGGGACCGGTCAGATTTCTCCCTGCTTGTACTCCGTGTTGGATCAGTACTCACTCGTATTTCTGAGCACTGAGGACATTATTAACACAAACTTCAGTCTCAGACTGGAATCAAACCTTCAGAATTCACTGATTTCTGCAGAACATCATTATTGTACCACGTTCCTGCTTTTTGGTAAATAAACTGCCTTCTTCCACATATTGATTGATCAGTCCAGAACACCTGCTGCTTCTGCTGCACCTTTTCTCCTAGACTTCTTATGTTTCAGGCAGAGTCAGTTCGATTGATCTTGTTTCTGGCTTTTTGTTTGTTTGTTTGTTTTACTGCAGCTCTTCTATAAGTACCACTTCTGGGCAGTTTTCTCCTGCCAGTAG
The DNA here is from genome assembly GCA_006937955.1 of Pachypanchax playfairii. NCBI lineage: Eukaryota > Metazoa > Chordata > Actinopteri > Cyprinodontiformes > Aplocheilidae > Pachypanchax > Pachypanchax playfairii. Next base: position 3,670,636 of record SSNP01000022.1, on the reverse strand, counting down.
ATTGATGTACTTGGGTTCTATAGATTTCTGTTGGATCTGAGTTAGTGGATCTTAGAACTTCAACACAGACTCTGTTTGTTTTGTTTTTTTGTCGATCGCTGCGTCTAACAGTCAGCCTACAGATCTTGAGCATCCACATCTCTAAACTTCAGTCTGCCTGGTTTGGACCTCGCTGATGACCTGGAACAACCTGGTGTTATTACTGAACTGGGTCTCGACCTGGTGTTTGACCTTTGACCCTGTCTTTACAGCATCACATTGCTAGCAGAGTTCAACTCTTCCTCATTCAGTTTTCGGCTGTTTTGGTTTTAGTGAATGACTTTGTTTCTGCTCACAGTTAAAACACCTGTTTGGTGTGTTTAAACCGTTACAGATTATAATCCAATGAATTCTCTGTGTTTCTAGAATCGATGCTAATTAGGAGGCAAATGACATTTTACATGTTACTGTTCTAAACGTTCCCTCTTCTGTTAATGTGATGTTGTTTTAAAAGAGCTCATCTAACCTCTGACTCATGTGTGTTCATGGTTCATTCTGACGTGCAACGTGTGTAAGATTTTTCCTTGCAGTAGATGACGATCAACACTTCGGAGACCCCCCCCATAATTTTTAGTTGTGTATTTCCTTGACGGGTTCCTTTCAGCTATGGGGCGCCCGGTGTGGAGTTTACAGGACGACACAAAGACACCATAGCCGTCACACAGATCCACTTCCTGCGTTGTCAGGTGAGTCGAGTCCACCTGTNAGAGACAGTGTTCATGGTTCATTCTGACGTGCAACGTGTGTAAGATTTTTCCTTGCAGTAGATGACGATCAACACTTCGGAGACCCCCCCCATAATTTTTAGTTGTGTATTTCCTTGACGGGTTCCTTTCAGCTATGGGGCGCCCGGTGTGGAGTTTACAGGACGACACAAAGACACCATAGCCGTCACACAGATCCACTTCCTGCGTGGTCAGGTGAGTCGAGTCCACCTGTGACTTAAAAACAAAAAAAGGTGGTCATTAAAACATATGATGTAATTTTTTATAGGGTCGTCTTCTGTCACTGCTGGATGACAACACAATCCATCTGTGGGAACTGGTAGCGAGGCCTCCAAGAGAGGTGGGAGGAGCCAGGAAGGAGGGCGTGGTTTCTCTGAAACATGTGGACACCTACATTCTCCCAGGGAGACCTGGGATTGAGAGCTGCAGGTACCTGAAAAGTTTTATTTGTTTTAATATGGATGAACGTGGATGATGAGTCCTTCACTTTGATTCAAACTATGTTGTGATGTCTGCTGTCAGTATCAGCTGCAGTCAGGTGTAACATGATGCTGCAGCTTTAGGTTCCTTCTCCGCCGTTATTCACAGCAGCAGTGTGTGTGTGAAGCAGCATCTTGTTTTTAAACTATGGACCATATGGAGACACCACTTCAAACGTCCTTATTTTAAGGCATCAGTCACTGGAAGCATCTAAGACAGTCTGGTCTTGTCACATGACTGTAAGGGTGGATCGTCCACTCAGATCAGCTCCACTTCCTGGGTTGATTACAAACAGCTAACATTTTTATCTTCATTGACAAGTGAGAGGTGGACGATAAGGATTTTGCCTGTGTGTGTGTGTGTGTGTGTGGGTTTGTATTTCTGACCTCCTGGGGACCCGTTTCCTGACTTTTACTATCTTTCTGGGGTCCGAGGGTTCTTGTGGGGACCGAAGCCTGGTCCCCATGGGGGGGACTCCGCTTTTTAGGGTTAGGGGTTAGGTTTATAGGTATGGTGTGAATAGAGTTTTAGTTAGTCTTAGGGTTAGTTATAGATCAGTAATGGTTAAGGTTAGGAAAAGGGTTTGGGTTAGGTATAAATCTAGTTACTAAAATCAATGGAAGTCAATGGACGGTCCCCATAAGGATAACAAAACACACTTGTGTGTGTGTGTGTGTGTGTGGGTTTGTATTTCTGACCTCCTGGGGACCCGTTTCCTGACTTTTACTATCTTTCTGGGGTCCGAGGGTTCTTGTGGGGACCGAAGCCTGGTCCCCATGGGGGGGACTCCGCTTTTTAGGGTTAGGGGTTAGGTTTATAGGTATGGTGTGAATAGAGTTTTAGTTAGTCTTAGGGTTAGTTATAGATCAGTAATGGTTAAGGTTAGGAAAAGGGTTTGGGTTAGGTATAAATCTAGTTACTAAAATCAATGGAAGTCAATGGACGGTCCCCATAAGGATAACAAAACACACTTGTGTGTGTGTGTGTGTGTGTGTGTGTGGGTTTGTATTTCTGACCTCCTGGGGACCAGTTTCCTGACTTTTACTATCTTTCTGGGGTCCGAGGGTTCTTGTGGGGACCGAAGCCTGGTCCCCATGGGGGGGAATCCCCTTTTTAGGGTTAGGGGTTAGGTTTATAGGTATGGTGTGAATAGAGTTTTAGTTAGTCTTAGGGTTAGTTATAGATCAGTAATGGTTAAGGTTAGGAAAAGGGTTTGGGTTAGGTATAAATCTAGTTACTAAAATCAATGGAAGTCAATGGACGGTCCCCATAAGGATACCAAAACACGTGTGTGTGTGTGTGTGTGTGTGTGTGTGTGGGTTTGTATTTCTGACCTCCTGGGGACCCGTTTCCTGACTTTTACTATCTTTCTGGGGTCCGAGGGTTCTTGTGGGGACCGAAGCCTGGTCCCCATGGGGGGGAATCCCCTTTTTAGGGTTAGGGGTTAGGTTTATAGGTATGGTGTGAATAGAGTTTTAGTTAGTCTTAGGGTTAGTTATAGATCAGTAATGGTTAAGGTAGGAAAAGGGTTTGGGTTAGGTATAAATCTAGTTACTAAAATCAATGGAAGTCAATGGACGGTCCCCATAAGGATACCAAAACACACTTGTGTGTGTGTGTGTGTGTGTGTGTGTGTGTGTGTGTGTGTGTGTGTGTGTGTGTGTGTGTGTGTGTGTGTGTGTGTGTGTGTGGGCCGGTATTTCTGACCTCCTGGGGACCAGTTTCCTGACTTTTACTATCTTTCTGGGGTCCGAGGGTTCTTGTGGGGACCGAAGCCTGGTCCCCATGAGGGGGAATCCCCTTTTTAGGGTTAGGGGTTAGGTTTATAGGTATGGTGTGAATAGAGTTTTAGTTAGTCTTAGGGTTAGTTATAGATCAGTAATGGTTAAGGTTAGGAAAAGGGTTTGGGTTAGGTATAAATCTAGTTACTAAAATCAATGGAAGTCAATGGACGGTCCCCATAAGGATACCAAAACACACTTCTGTGTGTGTGTGTGTGTGTGTGTGTGTGTGTGTGTGTGTGTGTGTGTGTGTGTGTGGGTTTGTATTTCTGACCTCCTGGGGACCCGTTTCCTGACTTTTACTATCTTTCTGGGGTCCGAGGGTTCTTGTGGGGACCGAAGCCTGGTCCCCATGAGGGGGACTCCCCTTTTAGGGTTAGGGGTTAGGTTTATAGGTATGGTGTGAATAGAGTTTTAGTTAGTCTTAGGGTTAGTTATAGATCAGTAATGGTTAAGGTTAGGAAAAGGGTTTGGGTTAGGTATAAATCTAGTTACTAAAATCAATGGAAGTCAATGGACGGTCCCCATAAGGATACCAAAACACACGTGTGTGTGTGTGTGTGTGTGTGTGTGTGTGTGTGTGTGTGTGTGTGTGTGTGTGTGTGTGTGAGGGGAGGTGTCAGACAGTGAAGCTTTGTAATGGCTGCCAAAACGCAACATTCCGGTTGGGGAAGCTGAATGTCCAACACGCAGAGGAACAAACATGCATGTGAATCCACTCACTCACACACACACACACACACACTCGTGGTCCATCACCGTGAGTCTGCAACAGGATGCCGGATTCCCTAAAAATACTTATGAACAGACAGACGGAGACAATGGGCTGCTTTATTTGGAATGTTTCTGCCTCTTTGCTTCCGGAGAGGATCTTCCTGGATGAGCTCTGCAGTCAGACGTCTGGTTGACGTGCTTGTGATGAGATGGTTTAAAGTCCAGAAACATTCCCTCTTCTTTCATCTCTTGTTGATGCTTCTTCTTCTGTCTTTCTCCTCGGCTGAGGGAATCCTCTGACATCTCGAGGGTGTGTCCTGTCCTGCATTCCTCTGCTGCCTCACAAGCTCCAGCGACTCGGCTCCAGCTTGATGTTGACTTACTGCTGCTGTTGTTGGAGCTGTAGCCTCTCTTGTGATGTTTACAAATAGTTGGTGATCTGTGTTCGTAACTTTGTACACTTTCAAACATCTACTTTATTCAGTCCATCTGTTCAACTGCTAGTTAACACAAATCATGAATCGGCCAATCATGTGGCAGCAACTCCATGCAGACGTAGTTAAAACAACTCACTGACGTTCTAACGGGAAGAAAATGAGATTTCATTGACTTTAAACTGGACATGTTGTTGGTGTTAGACAGGCTGATCTACTGGGATTCTCCCCCACACTATGACCAGAATCCACCTGGGCAATAAATTTAGTCATGAAATGTCCTCGTGATTAAATATTCCATTCAAACGTTTGTAACAGTAACAACATGACCCTGGTTGAAGTGGCTGAAACAGTTCCGTCTCAGTGACTCACTGTGCAGCTTTATGTAGGACACGAGTGTGTCATCTGCAAACAGAGGAAACATAAGAACAATACATCTAACTAAAACTTTAACAATGTTCATTCAACACAAATACTTACGGCATCTGATTCATTTATTCCTTCACAGTTTAATATCATCACATCGCTCACTCTGAGCTTTTTCAGTTTAGCCACAACTTCACCATTTATCACTTCCATGGAGACTGTAAGATCCTCATAACTGATGCTGATGACCCTCATTTAAAACTTCCTGTATGCATGCCAACTGTTTGTTTTGGGAAAAGCTACAGATGTTTGTTTTTCTTTCCAGGCTGCCAGATGATTACAGATGTGGAAAATCATTAGGACCAGTAGAATCTCTCCAGGAACATCCTCAGCAGCCAGGGAAGATTCTGATTGGCTACAGCCGAGGCTTGGTAGTCCTGTGGGATCTGAGCACTCGTCATGCCGATCAGCTGTTTCTTGGGAAGCAGGTACGGGATGTAGAAAACAGAGTCTCAGCAGGTAGTTGCTGTTAGTGTAGAATTTTGTAACTTGATCCCGTGTGTTTGTTCCTCCTTCTGTAGCAGCTGGAGAGTTTAGTGTGGGAACGATCTGGAAATCTGTTTGTCAGCTCTCATAATGATGGCAGCTATTCAGTATGGGCCGTTACCAGCGGCAACACCTACAGTCAGCAGCCAGTATCCTCCACCATCCCATACGGTGAGAATTTCACACAAAACATACGTTTGTCAACCAAGCAGCGAATTAAAGGTGATAATCGTGTGTTTTTCACCTTTAATTTGCTGCTTGGTTTGTTTTTGTTTGAGACACTGAGATCTGGTTGAAGAAAGATTGATGTTAGCAAGCTGACAACCGTGGTAGTTGTGATACGCCGCGTCTTAGGAAGGAGAAATCATGATGTGATGTTGGATGATGAACCTGCTACGTCCTCCATGACCTTTATCTCAAAAATGTTTCAAACCTCCTTCAGTGTGAAATCAGTCATGATGCTGCTACTCATGAATATTTGAAAATTAGTTTTTCCACATCTTTGAGATGCTCTACTACGTCCTAGCATGCTACCAAACCCCTGACTCATGACTCAGACTTTATCACGATGCAGCGACATGCTAGAAGGTCACACAGTCCTAGCGTAACACTACAGGGTTGATCATATGCCGCTTTTCCACCGACAGAACACGGTGCGGCTCGGTTCACTTCAGCCCCCTGTGGACCCTTTTCCACCGCCTTTCTCGGGTCTTAACTGCGTCACTCCGCGCCAACCCGGCCTCTTTTTTCAGACCACCTCCTCGATGGTCCGAAGCGGCTCAAAGCGGGCCCATACGCCCACCTGTCTACTGATTGGTCCAGTAAACTGCTACCAGTGACACGACTACCTACGTAGTGGTAGCCCCTGATTGGCCCGGCTGTGTGTGGTGTTCACGTGGTGTGATATAGAAGCGCTCCCGCAAAAGGCTTTAAAAAACTCCCAGCAACCATACAAATATTTTATTTTAAAATACAATTGACTTTGGACAATGGCGACTTCCTCCACAAGAACCAAAAATCTAACCAACCAAAATGAACCACAGACAGAGTGCAAAGTACAAAAACACACGTATATCCGCCATTGTTGTTGTTGTTTCACGCGCTGTGACGTCACGGACAAAGACTTTTGCGCGCCACTTTTCATAGCCAGATGGGCACGCCCCTATCCCCACTTACGTCCGCTTTATGTTTCCACCGCCTTAAGCGAGTTGATCCGCGCTATACTGTACCGCTCTCAAGCGCGCCGTGCTGATTTGTCGGTGGAAAAGGGGCAAAAGTCCACCCTTGAACTTCCAGAATGTTCATAAGGAGCAACAACATCATTACGCTAGCTTTCTGCACATTCAGAAACATCACAGAACCTTCATGCTGGAGGAAACCAGATCTGAAGTGGAGCTGTTAAAATATTTCAATATTTTTGATTGAAGTTGATTTGGTTTTTTTGTGCATCTCTTAGATGTAAAGATTAAAAATGACTGTTACATTTCTCTTCCAGGTCCTTTTCCATGTAAAGCGATTAACAAGATTGTGTGGAGGACTTCGCAGACGGGGTGAGTTTACTGAAGACACTAACTCACCGAATCCTTATCAAGCAGGTCTTCATCTCTAGAAAAGTTTTAAATCTTGTTCTTTATTTTAAGAATTTTCAGTATTTTAGTTTTTCTTTTCCCTGCTGACTGATTTCATAATATTTGCAGTTTAAATTAAAACCAGTTGTAAGCGACTGTGTTCTCACCTCAAGGCTGAATGCAACACATTCTTTCTATTTGGAACATTTTGTCCCAAATATGTTTTAGTTGAAGTGTTTGTTCTTCGTAACTGTCTCCTTATGTGAGGAGTTTGAAGAGGCGTCTGAAAGTGTTTAAAACAGGAAGAGCTGCCATGTTGTATTTCTGGAACTAGAAGAGAACTAGATATGGAACTAGAGTAGTTCAGCCTACTCACAGCACTATCATGGTGTTTTTAAAGCAGCAAATTAGCAACTAGAAAGCTTTTATTGAGCCCAGACTTCTGCAAGCAGCTCTTTTATTTTATGTTCATATATTTCTAAAAGTATTTTTTTCAAAAGGGATTCAAATTAATAAAATAAAAGTTTTCTTTGTGTCGTAGTTCCCCGGTGGTGTTGTACAGCGGTGGGATGCCCAGAGCAAGTTATGGAGACCGACACTGTCTGACCATCCAGCAGGACAAAGAACACGTCACGCTGGACTTCACATCCCGAGTGATCGATTTCTTCACTGTGCACAACATCGATCCAGAAAAAGGTCTGATCAACGTCAGACGTGCATCTGTGGATTTAATGAAGTGTTTGTAAACCCTCCATCTTTAATCTCCTCCTCAGACTTTGAGGATCCGTCAGCTGTGGTCGTGTTACTAGAAGAGGAGCTGGTTGTGATTGATCTGCAGACGCCCGGATGGCCCACTCTGCCGACTCCCTACCTCGCTCCTCTTCACTCCTCCGCCATCACCTGCTCCTGCCACATCGCCAGTGTCCCGCCCAAACTGTGGGAGAGGTTAATAAACGCTGGCAAAGCCCAACGAGGGCAACAGCACACACACATGGTGAGAAACACTTCAGCAATATCCCAGTTTCAAACTGTGTACAGCCATTGCTGCAGACTAACAGGATGAGACTGGACCGTCTGCAGGACAGAAATAGATTCTATTAACTGATCTGAACTCTCAACTATGAACAAGAGGAGGAAACAATCCTGATGGTGTAAAGAGCCATCTTAAAGAGCAGGTGTAAGCAGTTAAAGGATTTACAGTCTTTTAGCTTGGATCAGCTGTTTGATCAGGGCAGATTAGACACACACACACATTAACAGCTGTTAGGCTGATAAATCACGGCTCTTTGTTTGTCTCTGAGGCCAAACTGTGGTGCAACAAACCTGCAGAGGACATGAAATATTCCTGTTGTACATTACTGAACTGAGATCACAGGGACCCAGAAAACTGCATCATTTTTTAGCTTTTCAGTCATCAGTGTTTGGAGTTTTAATTTGCCTTCAGTCCTTTTCTGTTTGTGCAGAACTGGCCGATATGTGGAGGGAAAAACCTGGCGCCTGCACCCAAACAGCAAGAGCTGCTATTGACAGGGTTTGTACACACATACACACACAAGTGTGTTTTGGTATCCTTATGGGGACTGTCCATTGACTTCAGTAACTAGATTTATACCTAACCCAAACCCTTTTCCTAACCTTAACCATTACTGATCTATAACTAACCCTAAGACTAACTAAAACTCTATTCACACCATACCTATAAACCTAACCCCTAACCCTAAAAAGGGGAGTCCCCCTCATGGGGACCAGGCTTCGGTCCCCACAAGAACCCTCGGACCCCAGAAAGATAGTAAAAGTCAGGAAACGGGTCCCCAGGAGGTCAGAAATACAAACCCACACACACACACACACACACACACACACACACACACACACACACACATGCGAGGTCCTCAAACATCTGCAGCCTCAGATGGTTTTCATATGCTTGGACTTTAGACAGAACCGCCCTATTGTTGTTGTTGCTCGAACTCGCCGGTGGAGGAACCGCAGTTTGATTGTATTTTAATTGTTTTTTGTGGAGCGATACTTTCAGATGAGCTGGAAAGCAGCGTTGCACAACCAGAGAGTTTGAGCAGTTTCAGCAGACAGGAAGTGGAGATTAGAGATGGGGCGTGAAGCAGAGAGCCTGATGGGTAATTAAAAAAGTAATGTTCGTCAGCATGTTGGATTTCTAACGGAAGAAGAAGAATTTCTTAAGGAATTCGGAGCAAACGAACGTTTGAATCTTGTTTTCTTTACGTTCATGACTTCTCTCCAACTCTCTCCTTCCACACACACATTTCCTCGTGTATCTGGTGGTAACGGAGCTGCATGTTCAGGAATGTGGTTCTCATATGGGATGAAGAGACCTTCCCTCTTTTTTCCCTCAGCTGTAATGAAAACCAGACCCACTCTTTCTTTGTGTGGGTGTGTGTGTAGGACCTGGTTCTTCTTGTTTAGTGAGGACTCTGTGTGAGTGGGATTCTGTTGGAATTCCTCCTGTTTCTGTCTTTGTGTGGGAAAGAAAAGGAGGCGTACAGATTGATGTGCATGTTTGTGGAGCGTAGATGCAGCGACTGTCCTGGACTTCGTAGAAGGGGGCGGAGATCAGATGACATCCAAGTTTAGAAATTAGTTTCACAGGAAATTTATGCTCCTAATTTTCTCTGTGATTAACTCTGATAGGAGTGGCCTCAGATCAGATCACTCTACCTCAACCGATGATTATCTGTTATGAAATAAAACTAAATCCTGACATTTTCTTGCAGGTTAGCGTAAACGTAAAATGTATTTTTCTTACCGTGCGTGACGGCGGTGGGAGTCTGGAGTGACGGGAACCTCCTCCTGCAGTAAAACATCACTGAACTAAAAGTAACAGAGTGTAATGTGACTCTTTAATAAACACTGAAGACATTTGAACTTCTTCAGGAGTCTGAATGAATCATCATCACTCTAATAAACGGACCTCGAAGTTTAAATGTAAACAAAGAGCAGCGACACAAACAAAACCTGTAATGAAATATAAACGGCGTCTTTAAAGGCGCCAAAACACGAACCAAACAACATGCAACACCATCAATAACGTCACAAACTGCTGGACTTCCTGTGAGTTCTTGCTAGTAATTTGTATTTGTGTCTGTAGGTGGGCTGTTTCGACCCGTACAGCGACGACCCGAGACTCGGCATCCAGAAAATCAGTCTGTGTAAATACAGCAATAAGCTTTTGGTGGCTGGAACAGCTGGACAGGTACACATCTGTTTACACCTCTGCATGCATCTGTGATGCTGATGAGAGGATGAAGGTGACACACGGGGAAGTAGATCTGTTAACTAAGTGATGGGAAACATTCTTCTATATTTGTTCTCTACCTGCTTGTTCCTGCTCAGCTGGTGAAACGAGCTGATTCTGGTTTCTTCACTCTGCAGGTGATCGTACTGGGTTTTAACGACGAGCGCTCAGATCACTCGGTGGATGTGGCGGTGGTCGACCTCCTGCAGGACAGGGAGGGTTTCACCTGGAAGGGCCACGACAGGCTGGAGCCTCGTCTCAAACCCGCCCCCTTCCCGCCGGGCTTTCAGCCGCAGGTTCTGGTTCAGTGCCTTCCCCCGGCCTCGGTCACAGCGGTGGCTCTGCACACTGAGTGGAACCTGATCGCCTTCGGGACGAGTCATGGATTCGGCCTGTTTGATTACCACAGACGGAGCGCAGTGCTGGCCAGGTCTGAGACGTGAACGTACTGTTTTTATTCTAGATGATTATTATTCAAAGGACGAACATGTAGGAGATCAAAGTTACCGTCACTCCCTTTAATCCTTCAGCGTTTCTCTGTTTAACTTTGTGTTCACTCAGATGCACCCTTCACCCTAATGACTCCTTGGCGATGGAGGGTCCTCTGTCCAGAGTCAAGTCCCTGAAAAAGTCTCTACGACAAAGTTTCAGACGCATCCGCAAAAGCCGGGTGTCTGGGAAGAAGCGCGCCATCACCACGCCCTCCAGCAAGGTGAGCGTCCGACTCCAGGTGGTTCTAGATTCAGTCTCAAGTTTTGTAAATGTTTTTGTTTCTGTGTGAAGGTTCAGGAGGCCAACGCTGCTCTGGCTGAGCAGGAGGAAGTAGCTCCGGTGCAGCGAAGGATCGAGCCTCGCTCTGCCGACGACTCGCTGTCGGGGGTAGTCAGGTGTCTGTGCTTTGCAGACACGTTTCTGCGTGACGGTCAGTTGGTTTTGTTTTCTGTTTAAGATGTATTTAATTATGGGCTGTAAACATAAAACAGGAAACGTGATCTCTGACGTGGCGCTGTATGTTGATTAAGGTACACACCACGGTCCCACGCTTTGGGCTGGCACCAACTCGGGCAGCGTGTACGCCTACGCCCTGGAGGTGCCCGGCGTCGGTTCAGGCCGTGTGTGCGAGCGTGCCGGGGCCAGCGACAGCAGCGCGTGTGTGGAGGCGGTGTTGGGGAAAGAGATCCAGCTGATGCACAGGGCTCCCGTAGTGTCCATATGTGTTCTAGACGGGCGGGGGAAACCACTACCTGACCCGTACGAAGCCTCTCAGGACCTGGCCATCGCACCAGATATGACCAACGCTCACTCTGTCCTCATCGCCTCAGAGGAGCAGCTCAAGGTAAAGAAGCAGAACACTTCCAAGGTTTACTGACTGATAACGCTGGAGTTTTACATCCTGGATTTCCTCCATCCAGGTGTTCTCTCTCCCTAAAGTCAGCGCTAAGACCAAGTTCAAGCTGACGGCTCATGAAGGCTGTCGGGTGAGGAAGGTCGCCCTGGTGCTGTTCAGCTCTGCTGTTCAGGAGGACTACAGTGAACACACCCTGGTCTGTCTCACCAACCTGGGAGACATGCACCTATTTAACATCCCCGGCCTTCGACCGCAGGTAGGATCAGGTCACGTCCCAGACTTGTACGGGTCACTGCTGTGGTGTGAAGCTGATGGTGTGTTGCTTCTGTTCAGGTACGTTATGACTGCATCCGTAAAGAGGACATCAGTGGTATCGCATCCTGCGTCTTCACGAAGACCGGACAGGGTGAGGACGGGTCTCTGAACTGCTGATGTTTCCAGATTCACAGCTGTTCATGTGAATGATGCTTCTTCTCTGCAGGGTTTTACCTCATCTCCCCCTCCGAGTACGAGAGGTTCTCTCTATCCGCCAAAGTTCTGACTGAACCACTCTGCTCGGTTCAGCTGGACCGACTGCTAGATCCTCCAGCATCCAGGTCAGAAACACGCATCATCATTCAGGAGACGTTACCATGGTTATTGCCTTCCATCGCGGTTCTGAATGTTTATTAAAAACTTGTTGGAGATGTGGACGAGCTGCAGGTTCTGATGTGTGTGTGTGTAGAACTTTTTACAGGCTGAGGATTTCCAGAAGCGTGTAAAACAAAAGAAATGATGCTTGATTCAGACGCCGTCTGCTGCCAAACTAAATGGTGTGTACTTGTGTGTCTCCACAGCGATGGCACAGCGATGCAGCCGCAGGCCAACGGAACCCACAAGAACCAGATGGGTCAGGCTGAGGGTGCGTCTGAGCGGTTCTTCTCTTTCCTTCTCTTTTTTTTCCTATTTTTTACTCATTTCTCCTCATTTATTCTCCCTTTTTTAAATCACTCTCTGAAGGTCTTAAACTCCAGCCAGCGCTGGCAGGGGTCCCTCTCTGGTCTCCATGGTAACCATTCAGCATGCCCCAGTTGCCTCTCTTGAACCAGCAGCTCTTTCTCTGGCAGGGAGCAGTGGATGCTATAGAAACGGGTCGAACTTTTCATCTGGCACTTGGTCAAAAGACACTTTTATTTTGGAACATTTATAATTTTGTGGCGTCAGTGTTGAAATATTAAATCATTTAATCAGTCGAAGTAGAAGCCAGAGTTTGATACATCACGTATTACAGAAGAAATCTAAATGTTTATTCATTTTTCTCTTTTTTTCCTGCTTAAAAACACCCTCATTGTGAGTGGGTCAGGGGGCGTGGCTTAGACTCTATAGATACAACACGGCAGTACTTGTAAACAGGATAATGTGGTTTAACTTAACAACAACAGAGAACAGCAGAGACACTTGGTCCAGCGTTTAGGTCACATCGACTCCTCGTGTGTCTGAGTTTTCTCTTCAAAGCAGGAAGTGACGGATGTTTTTAACTCGTCATGTTTCAAACATGAAACACTGGAAAGACAAACATGTTCATGTGTGACCGTCTGAACCTTCTGACTCTTACAGCCCGGGATTGTTTTCTCACAGTGGCTGTATGAGACATAAACATGAGTACAGTCAGGGCGGGAGGGGCATAGGTGTGTGGTTACCATGGTAACCCTAATGAGACATTGGCAGCAGCTTTAACATTTGGTTTACAGTTTAGAGATTGAAAGTAAATTAAGTTTTTATAAAACAAAATCCAACTTTGCACGTGTGAATGTGTGTGCACGTGTGAATGTGTGTGCACGTGCGCACGGTTATTTCTGTATGCTGTTAAATTCACTGTCTCCCTAACAGGACAAACACCGGAGCCCCCCAGCTCCCTGTCCTCCCCCATCCTGGACACACCACTGGACTCCCCCCTCAGCTGTGCCGACCTCACCCTCGACTCCACCGGCGAGCTCACTGTGGAGGATGTCAGGGATTTCCTAACGTAAACTCACACACACAGGTTTAAATCTCAGACTGTGTTTTACCTTTGAGGTTGATGTTTATCTCTCGGTTCCTCAGGACTGTGGATGAGGTGGAAAATAATCTGAAGAACATGAAAGAAGAGGAGGGACGTTCCACCGGCATCCTCATCAACTGAACAGGTGAGATACATTTATATTCATCCCTGTTTCAGACACGCGCACACACACACACCTGTTTCTAATGGAGCTGTGGGTAAAGAGCGGTTCTGTCTGAGTTCTGCATTCCAGTAACAAACCTGCTGTCTCCTTTTCCATCCGGGCTGACGGAACGTCTTCAGACCCTAGCTGCTCTTTAACTGTTAGATAAAAACTGAGATTTCCTCTTAAACGTGTTTCATGTCGGAGAAGCTAAAAGAATCTCGTGGATCACAGCGAGTTCTAAACAGAGCAGAAAGATGGTGAAGCTGGTTGGAGGTCATGTGACCCAGACTCACCTGAAATGTGTCACTTTAATTAGTTTGATCAATCTGTTTAACGAATCGTTGCTGCCGCCATGTGGTTGAACTGAAAACTGCACGAGACACGAGAGTAACTTTGAGTTTAAAGAAAAAACACTTCAAGAATTTTATAAATAAAGATGTTTGGACTCACACAGAACTGGTTCTCATGATGTTTTTGTTGAGACTGGTGAAGTTTGGACATTCCAGTTCTCTTTTTGTCTCCAGACTCGTGACGACATGTTCTGAGCTGTGACTCACATGATTGAATCAGGAATCCTCACAAAGCGTTTTGAAACATTTTGGATCATTATTATCCTACATGTTATGTCATTTATATAATGATAGGAATAAAACGGGTCCTTGCTGCCTGCAGTAGTTACATCATCCACCAGAGACTCGTTGGATTTAATACAGCAGGTTTTAGATGAAAGTTCTAATCCTGTTAAAGAAGTAAACAAACAGACACATCAGCTGTTTGATTTGTTTTAACTTACTGTTTTTTATATTTTCTTCTCTAAACAAAGTGTTTTAGGGGTGGGGCTCGAGCTGGTTCAGTACCGGACCATCCCACATCAGCCCACTGTGGGGTCAGAACTCTGCTCCTGTTAGCACGACTCAACCTGGGAGGAAAGTCTCAGATGAACGGACTCTTCTCCTGTTACCACTTTGGAAACTCACACACACTCGGCCCGGCTCAGCGAGGCGTCTGGACGGTTCAGAGACTCGGACTCTGGGAGGACAGTGTTTATTGAAGACGAGACTCGATAGGAAGTTTCTGGAACCCAATCGCTTTGATCTCCGGTGGGACGGATTTATCAGTTTTTGCCACAACAATCCTGTGAAAGACGTTTTTCCATGTGACTAAAAAGAATCTGTAGTTTGAAGGAAAGTGTGAAGAGTAAATGAAGTATTGTGAACGTTACAGCGTCTAAACGAGGCGCCTGAAGCCGGTTCTCTTCTGTGACTCAAACTGGTGTAGAATCACCGGCTGGATCAGCTCCGGTGCCGCCGCTTCTGGACAAACCGGTAACTGGAACAATGAAGGTGGTTTGTATTGATACGGGACAGAGTCAATATATTTTAATGGTTAATGGGGGGGTGATCACTGTGACCTTAGAGAGAAGCAGCCTGGAAGGAAGCTGACCTTTGACCCCGTGTCAGTGTTCATGTAGTTTCAGGTTTTGGTTTTTTACTTCCTGCTTACGTTTAGTCTCTGAAGTCGAGTGAAACTGGGAGGTTTTACTGGATCTGATCGATCTGTAGACGGGACTCGGGAAGTCAGTCTGAAAGTTGTTACATACTCTGACAAAGTGCATTCTGGGTAATGTTGCCAACAAGCTTTGATCAGCTGTTTTTCCCCTCTAATTTAGGAAAATGTCTCCAGACAGAAATATTTACTGTAAACCAGCATGAACGTCCAGAGACCTGGAACTAACGTAGCCCAGCAGGCCCGGACCGGATCATGCTTGTTGTTCTAGATGGTACCGGTAATTAACAGCTTCATCTGGTATAATTTAACTTTTTATTCCCACAGTTGATGAGTTCACTGTCACTTTCATTTGTAGGAATTTATTGGATCATTTAGCATTTTGGCTGATGAAGAATTGTGAATGTTAATAAAATGTATTTACTCTGAGGTTCGGTTCTGTTTGCTTTAATCCAGTCTGGAACACGTCTGAATTTAACTTCCATGAGTCATGTGTGAGTAATGTGACACGGCTGTGGGAGGGGCTTGAGATAGACAAGTTTTGCTGCTAACCGCTCCCAAAGTTGCACTTTGTACTTGTGGAACTTAAAGTGAGACGACAGACGAGTCAGACTGACAGAAAATTGATTTTTCCAGCGTGTTCAGAAATTCCAGCCTCACGGCGGCGAGGTCCTGCAACGGCGTCAGGAAACCGACTGAAGATGCAGAAACTTTCCAACTTGACTGAGAAAACCAGACAGTGATGTGACATTTTTAATTTCATATAAAATACATAAATAAAGCATCTGCAGGTGGCGACAGGAGCACGTGCACATGTTCAAATACGTGTGCAGGACTCACTTCAACAGACACACAACTCACCACACAGGTGGGCAATAAAATTCGGGCTGAGCGATATATCGGTACATTCTTGATATTAACATGTGCAATAACTTGCAGACAACCTGCAAGCTGGTACTCAGCGTGTCTCAGCGGTCAAGTGGAGCCCTGCAGGCTCACAGCTGATAGTGGAGAGAAAACAGATCAGGATATTTAATATCATTATTGTTTCCTTGATTTTGTGCAGCCCTAAACTAAACAGACCAATGACAGCACATTACACAGGTCACATGACCATAAGCAGCACTGCAGGCTCCTCCCACATCATAGAAGACTCATAATTATAAATTTTACACAACATCCCATTAATGTTCCAAAAAGAAAGCGATGCCTCCAGAACCGCCGGCTAGTTCTAAACCATTCCTTAAAATAAACCTGTAAAAATACATTTCTGAGTGAACGCAGCCCGCAGCAGTCTCAGGTTCTCCCACGTTCTCCTGATTGCACATTTAAACATCCGTCCTGTAACACCAACAAAAACATCTGAGCTTCACTTTATTTCTTTGGCTGGATAAATGAAATATTTTGTGTGAGAATCCGGTAAAATGTTCCACAGAAACGTCTGACAGACGCTGAGAAGATATAAACTAAAATCAGCTTGTTTTTGTCTTAAACGGCTTTCCGTAGAAATGGCACAGAACTCTAGTGACACTCATGATGAGTGAAAGCAGCAAAACAGACCAGGATGTTTCAAACCCTCAATACGCTTCAGATGATTCACTTTCATTCAAACATTCAAGCTTGCATAAGTAGCTGGAGGCGAGAGGAAAGCGGCGTGTGACCCATCAGCCTCTTCCTCTTAGAGGATTTCAGGTTTATTTAAATTTGACCAGATACGTTCGCCTGATGGACAGAATCAGCTCTCGTGACTCTGACGTGTATGAATTATTAAAAATCACAAAAACCAACATGGCAGCAAATCGATGAGTGTTATTCAGCGTGTTCAGCCTACGAGGGACGGGGTCTTGAAAGGCCCCCAGGCGTGGAAGCAGCGTGTGAAGCAGTGAGGCTCGTTTCCCTTCCGCACCAGCCGCAGCTTCCGCGGGTGCTCGGAGTCTTTGGCGCGCATGTGTTGGATGTAAACCTGCACAGATGATCAGAACTCAGATCCAGCTGTCTGAAGGATCAGATGAAGAACCACGACGCTCCAACTCACCTGACAGGCTTTGAGACTGAGCTTGATCTCCACCTGGCTGGTCTGAGTCCCGACCCACATGTACACCTGGGGAAAAGGGGGCGGGGTTAGAGAGCATCAAAACAATCCCAATGTAGTTGATCTGATGATCCAGATGTGGCGCTCTGTTACCTCCATGCCGTTGTCCAGCAGCATGATGTCATCATCGGCCAGGTCGTCCTGACAGAAGTCTGAACACTTCTCAGAAACGGAGAAATAACCTTTTTCATTTGAGCACCTGAGAACAGAAACGTGACGCCGGCGTTTAGAAAACAATCTGAAATCTCTCACGTCTCACTGAAATCTCACCGACCTGAAGAGCCGAGCGTGTTTCATGTATTCAGCATCTTCATCATATTCTTTCTGAGAACCGATTCCAACCCAGAAGAAGTTCTCAGGCTCCTCCCCCTCGTTAATAACCTAGAAGATGCAGTTTGTTTTTAAACATTTATTCAGATAAACTACAGAGAAGTTCGAGTCTGGAACTGGATGAACTCTGACCTGTTTACTGTACGTGTCATCGAACATGGTGTTCATGATGTCCTCGGCTAGTTTGGCCTCATCCGGGTCGGCCGCTCTGCCCACCCACGTGTACACGATGCCCTGATTGTCCGTGCTCTCGAACGGTACCTGCAGAAAACATGTTGCATGTTGAGTCCCGACACGTCGGAGTCATCGGTCGTCTTTTAGATTCCTGTTAAGAGTCTGAACCTTGAGGATGAAGCAGAAGTCCGAGTTCAGGTTGCTGGAGTCGGTACCAATCTGAATGGTCCTGCAAGAAAAGACATGAGGATGATGGAGATGAGTGAAGCTGAGAAGGTCCGTGGATCTGAAACCAGAGCTGGTGTGTAACGAGGTACCTGGTGCAGAGCGCGCTGCCGTTAGTACGGATGTGATACAGGGAGGGCTGGGCGGAGTCTGCCGTCTGTTTCCGCTTCCCTTTGTGGATTATAACCTTCCTCTTGAAGTGAGACAAGAACTTGAGGTTCTCCTGCTGCTGAGTCATGCGGACCACCTAAACACACAAACAGGATGTTACATCAGCACAACTTCAAAATAAAACTACAGCTGGTCTCTGAAAATATTCTACAGAGCAAATGTTAAAGCTGCTGCCACGGTTCATGAGGGTCACCATGGTAACCGCACACTCTCACTCTTCCTAATGGAGCCTCATGTTTTAAAGAATCCAGTCCTCTGAGTGATGAAACACTGAATGTTTCTTCGTACCTTCAGTTTTCCAGGAAAAAGACTCTCAAACTTCTTCTGCAGAGAGAAGGTGAAGGTGAGCCAGCCCATGTTGGAGGCCTGCCGGCCCTGCCAGAAGTAAACCACGCACTGGAAGTCCTCCTCAGGCTGTTTTTCCTCCTCCTCATCTCCTCCTCCTGCACCCTCCTTCTTCTCCTTCTGCTTTCCCTTCTCCTCCTCGTCCTCCTCGTACTCCACAGGAACCCAGTATCTGAAACATGAGATTTAAATCAGACGTGGCGTCGCGGCACGCCGACCGTCAGGGTGGAACAAACACACATACCTGCAGAGGAAGACGTAGCAGTCGTGGGTGTAAAAATGACCGAACTCGTCTTCAGGCAGACGGGTGAACTTCTTTCCTTCCAGCACGAATCCCTCCATCCCATCCAGGTCTTCATTCCACTCCTCCATCAGCTGTTCAGCCTGAACACAGAGGAAACCATTAGAAGGTTCTTCAAACGGTCAACGTAACAACTCGGGAACAGAACCGACTGCGTTACCTCGGTGAGAGGCATGGGGGGCTGTCGGGGGAGGAAGAGCGCCGTGAGGTCGGCTTTCATCTGGTCTTTCTGCTCGGCGTCTTTCTTCACCTGTAAACAAACAGATAGTTGGATCAGACTCAGATCTGGTTCCTAGAGACCATCAGGAGGTTTCCTGAGTCACTCACTTTGCCCTGCAGGTTGTCGGTTTGCTGGACCGTCTCTGCGGCTCTGGTGTAGTCCACCTTCAGCACGTCGTCCCAGTTCTTAAACTTGGATTTAAACACCTGAAGAAGAAAACGAAGCTGCAGGTTAAGCTGCAGCTTCAGCATGTGGAGGGGCGTGGCTGTTAAAACGTTACCTGGCTCTCCGTTCCCTCCAGGTTACGGGTGACACAGGCGTGTTTGGGTCTGTGCAGCATGGAGCAGATCTCCTGACCCAGTTTCAAAGCCGCAGCCCGGACCAGACGTGGAGACCTCCTTCCGATCCAGATGAAGACGTCGGACCAGCAGTCCAGGATGTACACGCACTTGGTGTCCAGCAGGGACTGCACCTGCCACAGGTGAGGGAGAGGAGTGAAGGGTGGGTGTGACATGATGGAGAGAGCAGATAGAAACCAGAACCAGACCAGAACCTACCAGTCGGAGTTCTGGGAGGGTGTCCAGTTTGACCTTATGGTCTTTGTGTTCGACAGACAGCTTGTAGTTGATCTGAGGCAGCTCGAGGTAGCCGAGACCCAGACCCACCTGCAGGAGACAAACACATGATATGTAGAGGTTCATGAGGGGATCAGATGATCAGCTGATCCACCAGTGTGATCCAGCACAGTGTTGTTGTACTGGACCTTCAGAGTTTTGTTGGTCAGGAGTTTGTTTTAAACGTGTTTATGTTTTAAACTTCACACTGAACTCTACTGAGTCTCCATGTTGAACATAATTACTTTGTATAATTTGGGTCTGACAGCAGTGAAGTTGTCTGGTACGTGTTTCTTGATCTCATCTGGTTGTCCTCCCAGAACCTCCCAGAACGCCGGAGGCTCCTGGTTCTGCATGAGGGTCACAATCTCTGCCTTCCCCTTCCGTTCGTTCTTATTGATCTTCTCTGCAAATAATCTGGAGGAAGACAGCGACGCCGTTAAACCTGATGTTTTTTTACAGATGTTAATGCTTCTTGACGCATGTTACCTGGCCTTCGTGGTGCCGCCGAGGGTAGCGTTGGCTCCCCTCCAGATGAAGAGTTCCAGACCCGTGTCCAATAAGAACACAAAGCTGCAAAAAAAACCAAAAAACAAACCACACGGTGTTTAGAGTCGAGGCTACAGGACACGAAGTAGAAGGAATTTAAAAACATGGCAGCAAGAAACAGGAAGTGTGTTGAGTCACCGCGGGTCGAGGGACGATGCCTTCACTGGTACAGACTCCAGTCGGATGTTTTTCTTGCCGTAGACTCTGTACAGCCTGATAAACACAGGTGATAATTCTTTAACCTGAATTCTGTGATTTGCAGAAGTAAAAGCGAAGCGTTGCTTCAGTTTACCGGAGTGGGTAATGTGTGTCCTCTACGGTGTAAAACCCGCTGGCGGTTCCTCCCTCGATGTACGAGATCTCGTTATTAAAAACCTGCATGTAAAACCTGCAGCGTTAGTTTCACTTCGGTGTCATGGTGGTGCATTTATATCTGAGACTTACAGCGCTGAACTCATCGCTCTCGTCTCCCATCTCCTCACGAATCGTCCGACACTCCGCGCCTAAGAAGTTCCTCAGGTTGACGGCGTGGATGGCGGAGCCGGCCTTCTTGTCCAGCGTGGCGTCCTGACCGATCCAGTAGAAGATCTGCCAGTTCAACGCGCCGTTATCGTCCAGGAACGTCTGCAGATGGTGAAGATGATAAAACGGTTATTTATATTCTAAAAGTCAGACACTTACAGCTGGTCAGCTAACAGCTGGTCAGATAACAGCTGATCAGGTAACAGCTGGTCAGATAACAGCTGGTTAGATAACAGCTGGTCAGATAACAGCTGATCAGGTAACAGCTGATCAGGTAACAGCTGGTCAGATAACAGCTGATCAGGTAACAGCTGATCAGGTAACAGCTGATCAGATAACAGCTGGTCAGATAACAGCTGGTTAGATAACAGCTGGTCAGATAACAGCTGATCAGATAACAGCTGATCAGCTAACAGCTGATCAGATAACAGCTGATCAGATAACAGCTGATCAGGTAACAGCTGATCAGGTAACAGCTGGTCAGATAACAGCTGATCAGGTAACAGCTGATCAGGTAACAGCTGATCAGATAACAGCTGGTCAGATAACAGCTGGTTAGATAACAGCTGGTCAGATAACAGCTGATCAGATAACAGCTGATCAGCTAACAGCTGATCAGATAACAGCTGATCAGATAACAGCTGATCAGGTAACAGCTGATCAGGTAACAGCTGGTCAGATAACAGCTGATCAGGTAACAGCTGATCAGGTAACAGCTGATCAGATAACAGCTGGTCAGATAACAGCTGGTTAGATAACAGCTGGTCAGATAACAGCTGATCAGATAACAGCTGATCAGCTAACAGCTGATCAGATAACAGCTGATCAGATAACAGCTGATCAGGTAACAGCTGATCAGGTAACAGCTGGTCAGATAACAGCTGATCAGGTAACAGCTGATCAGGTAACAGCTGATCAGATAACAGCTGGTCAGGTAACAGCTGGTCAGATAACAGCTGGTCAGATAACAGCTGGTCAGGTAACAGCTGGTCAGGTAACAGCTGGTCAGATAACAGCTGGTCAGATAACAGCTGGTCAGGTAACAGCTGGTCAGGTAACAGCTGGTTAGATAACAGCTGGTCAGATAACAGCTGATCAGATAACAGCTGATCAGGTAACAGCTGATCAGGTAACAGCTGATCAGGTAACAGCTGATCAGATAACAGCTGATCAGCTAACAGCTGATCAGATAACAGCTGATCAGATAACAGCTGATCAGGTAACAGCTGATCAGGTAACAGCTGGTCAGATAACAGCTGGTCAGGTAACAGCTGGTCAGGTAACAGCTGGTTAGATAACAGCTGGTTAGATAACAGCTGGTCAGATAACAGCTGGTCAGATAACAGCTGGTCAGGTAACAGCTGATCAGATAACAGCTGGTCAGATAACAGCTGATCAGATAACAGCTGATCAGATAACAGCTGGTCAGATAACAGCTGGTCAGGTAACAGCTGATCAGATAACAGCTGGTCAGGTAACAGCTGATCAGATAACAGCTGGTCAGGTAACAGCTGATCAGATAACAGCTGNGTCAGGGTGGAACAAACACACATACCTGCAGAGGAAGACGTAGCAGTCGTGGGTGTAAAAATGACCGAACTCGTCTTCAGGCAGACGGGTGAACTTCTTTCCTTCCAGCACGAATCCCTCCATCCCATCCAGGTCTTCATTCCACTCCTCCATCAGCTGTTCAGCCTGAACACAGAGGAAACCATTAGAAGGTTCTTCAAACGGTCAACGTAACAACTCGGGAACAGAACCGACTGCGTTACCTCGGTGAGAGGCATGGGGGGCTGTCGGGGGAGGAAGAGCGCCGTGAGGTCGGCTTTCATCTGGTCTTTCTGCTCGGCGTCTTTCTTCACCTGTAAACAAACAGATAGTTGGATCAGACTCAGATCTGGTTCCTAGAGACCATCAGGAGGTTTCCTGAGTCACTCACTTTGCCCTGCAGGTTGTCGGTTTGCTGGACCGTCTCTGCGGCTCTGGTGTAGTCCACCTTCAGCACGTCGTCCCAGTTCTTAAACTTGGATTTAAACACCTGAAGAAGAAAACGAAGCTGCAGGTTAAGCTGCAGCTTCAGCATGTGGAGGGGCGTGGCTGTTAAAACGTTACCTGGCTCTCCGTTCCCTCCAGGTTACGGGTGACACAGGCGTGTTTGGGTCTGTGCAGCATGGAGCAGATCTCCTGACCCAGTTTCAAAGCCGCAGCCCGGACCAGACGTGGAGACCTCCTTCCGATCCAGATGAAGACGTCGGACCAGCAGTCCAGGATGTACACGCACTTGGTGTCCAGCAGGGACTGCACCTGCCACAGGTGAGGGAGAGGAGTGAAGGGTGGGTGTGACATGATGGAGAGAGCAGATAGAAACCAGAACCAGACCAGAACCTACCAGTCGGAGTTCTGGGAGGGTGTCCAGTTTGACCTTATGGTCTTTGTGTTCGACAGACAGCTTGTAGTTGATCTGAGGCAGCTCGAGGTAGCCGAGACCCAGACCCACCTGCAGGAGACAAACACATGATATGTAGAGGTTCATGAGGGGATCAGATGATCAGCTGATCCACCAGTGTGATCCAGCACAGTGTTGTTGTACTGGACCTTCAGAGTTTTGTTGGTCAGGAGTTTGTTTTAAACGTGTTTATGTTTTAAACTTCACACTGAACTCTACTGAGTCTCCATGTTGAACATAATTACTTTGTATAATTTGGGTCTGACAGCAGTGAAGTTGTCTGGTACGTGTTTCTTGATCTCATCTGGTTGTCCTCCCAGAACCTCCCAGAACGCCGGAGGCTCCTGGTTCTGCATGAGGGTCACAATCTCTGCCTTCCCCTTCCGTTCGTTCTTATTGATCTTCTCTGCAAATAATCTGGAGGAAGACAGCGACGCCGTTAAACCTGATGTTTTTTTACAGATGTTAATGCTTCTTGACGCATGTTACCTGGCCTTCGTGGTGCCGCCGAGGGTAGCGTTGGCTCCCCTCCAGATGAAGAGTTCCAGACCCGTGTCCAATAAGAACACAAAGCTGCAAAAAAAACCAAAAAACAAACCACACGGTGTTTAGAGTCGAGGCTACAGGACACGAAGTAGAAGGAATTTAAAAACATGGCAGCAAGAAACAGGAAGTGTGTTGAGTCACCGCGGGTCGAGGGACGATGCCTTCACTGGTACAGACTCCAGTCGGATGTTTTTCTTGCCGTAGACTCTGTACAGCCTGATAAACACAGGTGATAATTCTTTAACCTGAATTCTGTGATTTGCAGAAGTAAAAGCGAAGCGTTGCTTCAGTTTACCGGAGTGGGTAATGTGTGTCCTCTACGGTGTAAAACCCGCTGGCGGTTCCTCCCTCGATGTACGAGATCTCGTTATTAAAAACCTGCATGTAAAACCTGCAGCGTTAGTTTCACTTCGGTGTCATGGTGGTGCATTTATATCTGAGACTCACAGCGCTGAACTCATCGCTCTCGTCTCCCATCTCCTCACGAATCGTCCGACACTCCGCGCCTAAGAAGTTCCTCAGGTTGACGGCGTGGATGGCGGAGCCGGCCTTCTTGTCCAGCGTGGCGTCCTGACCGATCCAGTAGAAGATCTGCCAGTTCAACGCGCCGTTATCGTCCAGGAACGTCTGCAGATGGTGAAGATGATAAAACGGTTATTTATATTCTAAAAGTCAGACACTTACAGCTGGTCAGCTAACAGCTGGTCAGATAACAGCTGATCAGGTAACAGCTGGTCAGATAACAGCTGGTTAGATAACAGCTGGTCAGATAACAGCTGATCAGATAACAGCTGATCAGCTAACAGCTGATCAGGTAACAGCTGATCAGATAACAGCTGATCAGATAACAGCTGATCAGGTAACAGCTGATCAGGTAACAGCTGGTCAGATAACAGCTGATCAGGTAACAGCTGATCAGGTAACAGCTGATCAGATAACAGCTGGTCAGATAACAGCTGGTTAGATAACAGCTGGTTAGATAACAGCTGGTCAGATAACAGCTGGTCAGATAACAGCTGGTCAGGTAACAGCTGATCAGATAACAGCTGGTCAGATAACAGCTGATCAGATAACAGCTGATCAGATAACAGCTGGTCAGATAACAGCTGGTCAGGTAACAGCTGATCAGATAACAGCTGGTCAGGTAACAGCTGATCAGATAACAGCTGGTCAGGTAACAGCTGATCAGATAACAGCTGGTCAGGTAACAGCTGGTCAGATAACAGCTGGTCAGGTAACAGCTGATCAGGTAACAACTGATCAGATAACAACTGATCAGATAACAACTGATCAGATAACAGCTGATCAGATAACAGCTGATCAGATAACAGCTGGTCAGATAACAGCTGGTCAGATAACAGCTAATCAGATAACAGCTGATCAGATAACAGCTGGTCAGGTAACAGCTGATCAGATAACAGCTCCAATCTCACAGCCGAATTTTTCTAAATTTTTACACCATCAGTTGTACTTTCAACAGAAATATTTGTAAAATCTGCTGGACATGAACCTGGGACGTCCCCGCGAGACACGAGTCCAGGATAAGGTTTAGGAGATTGGAGTCACTTTAAAACGACGACACTTGTTTTCTCTTGGCTGCGTTTGAACATCAGTTCCATCAGACAAACTATTTCTCCAAACTGAGGACGTACAGAGATCCATCTGACCATCCAGGGTAAGATGTACATGTTTTATGACTTTTACACAATAAATGAGTGAAATGTCCCTTTAAACAAATGGAACAGTAAATTAACCCTTTTTAAAATGAATAAATTAGATATTTTTAGAAGAATATTTGTGTTTGTGAGAATGTTTATAGCCAAAATGTGCTGAATTGTAAAAATAATTATAAAGTTTTTATTTATCATGATCAATGCCAGATAATATAATAAATCTGAGATGTCCCTAATGAAGCTTCAACAGAAGTCGAGTTAAACTGGCTGTTTGGAGAACCTTAAGGATGATGTAACAGTCGGCCTCGTAGAACTTTCCGTGGAACGCTTCGTCCACCTGCAGGGGGACAAAGTTCTCTATCTGCCACACCGTCACACCCGGTTCCTGTGGAAGGAAAAACAACTTTATACAACTAAAAACACTCGTTCAGTAAGGTAACTTGTTTTATTAAAACATGAAGGACTGAGAAGCAGCTGAGATCAGGAGCTCGTCTGCCTTCAAACTGATTCAGTGATAAAAAAAATATATTTCTTCTGAAACACAACAAGGTTTCTATTGTTTAAAGTTTTCTCTCATTCAGCTTTACAAACCTGTTAAAGACCTGGTTCAGATTTCTTACCTGTCCCACGTCCTCCATGAAGAACTCTGAATAATCCAGCTGAGGTTTCTCCAGACTTTTGTCCCAGCGACGGACTTTTAAATCTCCATATTTCAAGTCTCCATTTTCCTGTAATGAGAAGATTGATTTGTAAACATCCAAATTTCCAGATTTGAATAAATATTTGTAGAAATAGATGATCATGTGATCAGCCTCAGCTCCTCTGCGTCTCTCTTACCTCCATATTCTTCTTCTCCTGTGCAACATCACTCATGCCTTTCAGGACCTGCTTTGCCTGATCATCCTGAGAACAGTCCTTCCTCCTCCTCAGCCTCATCTTCCTCGCCAGGTGGTCTCTGGGACTTGATCCTGGACAATGAGCAGATATAAATACGCACGAGTCAGTTAGATGGGAGTTAAGCTAGCGCTGCGTATCAATGTGTCGTGGCTGATTCAGCAGCATCACAGTGACGTAGTAACACGACACAAACTAAATGTTTCTATACTGTAGAGGTTGAGAACATAGAACAGTTTTCTCTTGTATCAGGTGATTTTTTGTTTTAAGTGCCTGAAATTAGCAACAGTGGTGTTGTGAGCCTGACTCCAGTCTGAGGACCTGGTCCTGTATCTACACATGCTGCTCACTGAGTAACATCATCTAATGATAACTCACACGTCACTTTAAAATGACAGTAAAAAGGATCAGCAGCACCGCTGAGCTGACATACCTCCCCCCGCAGCTGCTACAGTCGCAGGTGACGCTCCGGCCAGACGGAGCTGGTTCTGAAGAGAGAAGTCGATGTTGTACCACTCTGCCCCTCGGTCCACGGGTTTGGGAGGCATCACCAGGTTAGGGTTCTCACGCACATCTAGTAACTACAAATATAAAAACTAGTTTAAATTCCTGAGTGTTTCAGATAAGCATCATTTTCCTAAAGCCGTTCTTATGAAAGTTCAGCTGTGTCCACAGTGAGACAGAGGTTTTGTAAAATTAGCTTTTATCTGTTGTTTCTAAAAAACATATCCTTAAACAGTTTCTAGAAGTACTGTATCTTCATCCAGATGAAAACAAGCCAAAATGCTGCGAAGCTCACGAACCTCACAAAGCTCACGAAGCTCATGAACCCCATGAAGCTCACAAACTTCACAAAGCTCACAGACCTCACGAAGCTCATGAACTCACAAACCTCACAAACCCCATTAAGCTCACAAACCTCACAAACCCCATGAAGCTCACAAACCTCACGAACCCCATGAAGCTCAAACCTCACAAACCCCATGAAGCTCACAAACCTCATGAACCCCATGAAGCTCAAACCTCATAAACCCCATGAAGCTCACAAACCTCACAAACCCCATGAAGCTCACAAACCTCACAAACCCCATGAAGCTTACAAACCTCATGAACCCCATGAAGCTCAAACCTCACAAACCTCACAAACCCCATGAAGCTCAAACCTCACAAACCCCATGAAGCTCACAAACCTCACAAACCCCATGAAGCTCACAAACCTCATGAACCCCATGAAGCTCACAAACTTCACGAAGCTCACAGACCTCACGAAGCTCATGAACC
>SSNP01000022.1:3605755-3641935 GCA_006937955.1 Pachypanchax playfairii | reverse complement strand
TAAGTGCCTGAAATTAGCAACAGTGGTGTTGTGAGCCTGACTCCAGTCTGAGGACCTGGTCCTGTATCTACACATGCTGCTCACTGAGTAACATCATCTAATGATAACTCACACGTCACTTTAAAATGACAGTAAAAAGGATCAGCAGCACCGCTGAGCTGACATACCTCCCCCCGCAGCTGCTACAGTCGCAGGTGACGCTCCGGCCAGACGGAGCTGGTTCTGAAGAGAGAAGTCGATGTTGTACCACTCTGCCCCTCGGTCCACGGGTTTGGGAGGCATCACCAGGTTAGGGTTCTCACGCACATCTAGTAACTACAAATATAAAAACTAGTTTAAATTCCTGAGTGTTTCAGATAAGCATCATTTTCCTAAAGCCGTTCTTATGAATTTGGTGGAAAGTTCAGCTGTGTCCACAGTGAGACAGAGGTTTTATAAAATTATCTTTTATCTGTTGTTTCTAAAAAACATATCCTTAAACAGTTTCTAGAAGTACTGTATCTTCATCCAGATGAAAACAAGCCAAAATGCTGCAAAGCTCACGAAGCTCATGAACCCCATGAAGCTCACAAACTTCACGAAGCTCACAGACCTCACGAAGCTCATGAACCCCATGAAGCTCACAGAACTCACGAAGCTCATGAACCCTATGAAGCTCACAAACTTCACGAAGCTCACAGACCTCACGAAGCTCATGAACCCCATGAAGCTCACAAACTTCACGAAGCTCATGAACCTCACAAAGCTCACAAACCTCACAAAGATCACAAACCTCATGAACCTCATGAAGCTCACAAACCTCACAAAGCTCACACACACACACACACACACACAAGGGTTCATCAGAAATTAGAAAAATGTTTTTTATTTACAAACAAAACTGGTGTTTGCAGGTCAGACATCGGTACTGACCCACAACAGCAGAATCATACATGTTTAGACTTCTTCACAGTATTTTACCTCTAGATCAGTTAAAAAGTGGATGGCCTCGGGCACCGTCACCAGACGGTTTTTATTCAGCACCAGCTTCTTGAGTTTGCCACACCTGAACAACAGAAAACCACATGATGCACCTGTTACAGCCCGTCTGTCATTTTCTCACCAAGACAGATAAACACAGGAAGCAGTTTTTTGTTGTTCTTACCTACAGAGACCCTCGGGGATTAATTCCAGGTTGTTGTTTGCAGCCATGAACTCAGTGAGGTTGGAAAGTTTACCAACTCCAGAAGGAAGTCCATCAAAGTCCAGTTTGTTGGAGTTGATATACAGTTTCTTCAGTTTGGAGAGTTTACAGACGGCAGACTGGAAACATGACGACAAACTTTACAGTCAGAACTTGTTTTGTGGTTTTTGATGATGCAGTAAGTACGTTACATAATTCTGAGAAGAGGGGTGTGGCCTTACAGGCAGCGAGGTCAGCTGGTTGCGACTCAGGTTGAGCGTCTCCAACTGGGTCCACTGGTCGATGCACAGCGAGAGCTCAGTAATCTGATTACTGCTCAGGTTGAGTCTCTTCAGACTGTTTAATGAATAGAGGCACTCGGGTACCCGAGTCAGGTCGTTACACGACAGATCAACATCTGGAAACAGAGACGAGAATGAGAAAATAGAACACGTGTTTGTTACAGTAGAGGGACATCCGTGTGTGTGTGTTACCTGCTAAATACGTGAGACCCTCCAGGCTGGTGGGCATGTTGCTCTGTGTCCTCTGGGTGTTCCTCAGGTGAAGCGTCTGTAACGCCACCATGGCTGGAAGCTGCCTGCTCGGACACACACAACATCCATAAACTTATCAAAGTCACTTTAAGTTTCACACACAAGCTAAATCTTTTTATGTGTCCAGATTAAGATGAAATGGATGATTTAAAAGTTAAATATTTGTCCCCTTTACCGCATCTGGGCGTGGACCAGCGGGTTGTTGTTCAGGATGAGCGTCTGCAGGTGCACCAGGCGTCTCATCTGCGGCGGCAGGCTGTCCAGCTTGTTGTCGCTCAGGTCCAGGTACAGCAGGTCCGTCAGGTTGATGAACAGCTGGTTGGGGATGGAATCGATGCTGTTGTGACTCAGATTCAGAACCAGCATGTTCCTGCTGTTCTCCAGGTCTCTGGGGATCTCAGTCAGCTGATTGTGGCTCAGATCCTGAAGGAGAATTAAATCAAAGTAGTTTGGAGGCTGTAATTTGGAAACAGAATGAAATGAATTTTTCTGGAGACAAACTAAAGCAGGTGATTGGATACCAGCACAGAGAGGTCCTCGAGCTGGAAGATGTCATCAGGGACTCCAGAGTTCTTCAGGTTGTTGGCTCTGGCGACCACCGCCTGCACGCAACACGCAAACAACCAGATCATAAGATCTCAGAACAGGTTAGAGGGGCCGTGTGTGTGTGTGTGTGTGTGTGTGTGTGTTGTTGTTACCCGGAGGTTCGGTAAGCTGGACAGTTCTCCGTGTAACGTGCTCAGGCTGTTGTGACTCACTGACAGATGTTCCTGGACACAGACAGACAGAAGTCATGGATCGATCAAGTATCTGATCGATCGTATCGGAGAATTTAACTTCACTCAGTTCACGATCTTTGCTGACGACCTTTAACCACATCCACAACACGACGTAACATACCAACATTCAATCCCACTGATTTAATCAGACATTTTAAATTCTAACACTCAGCTGAGACCATCGAGTTCATCCAGCTGACTGTTACCAAACAAACCAGACAATAAACACAGTTCTGATCTGGATTGAGTCAGATCTGTATCAGGGACTAAACATCTGCGCTGGGACCTCCTTAGATCCAGTTAATCCATATGAAGAACCCGCTACACAAACATAAGCAGTTCAATCAAACTGTATTGTTGTTCTGTGACCTGCTGCGTCACTGCTGAGCTGAAACTCCACGTTATCTGACTGTAAACCTCAACAGTTCAACTTACAGACGACAAACAGCTGTTTATTAACAAACGTTCACCTGCACTCGTTATGTTCTTACTGTGACCTGCTCATCTCTGATCTGAAGGTGCATTAGATGATCCATCATGACCACGTGCATTAAAGAAACACTTCGATCATCCAAATATGGGCTCAAAACAAAACTTAGAAAATGTGCAGCAGCTCTGGCTTGTTGTCTGTGTTTGGATATTTTTAAGATTGATGTCAAAAAGTTTGAGGAGTTTCGCTGTAAAGAGCTATAAATATTTGGACCTATTGTTCAAAAAAGATCACGTTTAAAAAAAATCACTCTGAAACTCTTCACTTGGACATTTTGAATATTTTCCAGGTTCCTAAAGAAGAAGAAAATCTCTGAAAAGCTTTTTGAAACTGCTGAACCCTGACTCACTTCTGGTTTAACAGCTGGAGTTTATTCTAGCTTACACCCGACCACAGGTAAGACAGACTGGACCCTCTAAACCTTTACAGAACCTGATCCTGCTGAATGTCCAGAGAAACACAGACAGACACAGGACGAAGGAGCAACGCAGCGCCGTGCACGTCACAGATAAAGGATCACTGTGCACTGACATGGACACGATATAAAACCAGCTTGTAAGATCTCACCAGCTTCTGCAGAGAGGCCAGCTCCTCTGGTAGGTAACAGAGTCCGGTCCGGTTCAGTTTCAGCCATCGCAGGCTGCTCATGCACTTGACATGATCAGGGAAGTATCCGCCCTGCAGGGACAGACGGGGGACAAATGAAACAACACTTTGAGTAGCAGGACAGACGAGAGCACGATGTTTGTATGTTTCATGTTTCCTGACGTTCAGGATTTTTTATGTAAAAAGTTACAATAAAAATTAAATAAATGTTCCAGTTAAATAAAGACTTTTTAAACTGCAGCAGATTGTTTTTATTTTATAGTTTTAATTTACTTTTACAGTCGTTTATAAACAGTATTTAAATATTTACAGGTACAAAGTTTTTCCATTTTTTCAGTTTCTTCTGTTGGTTTTTGATGCAGAAACATCTGTAAATATTCTGTCAGTATTTGATGGATTTAATTATCTGAATGCTTCAAATTGTAGAAAAACACAATTAACTTTAAGCTGTTAGTATTTTCATCAAAACAAAATGTTTATTTACTAAAACTATGTTGTTATTTTTACCAGAATGGAAGAAGATTTGTGGGTTTTACAGAAATATTAAGAAATTCTTGTTATGGGAAGTAATTGGGGTTCAGTATCTTGTCACATATGAACATATGAAGGCTGCAGTCTGCACTACGGAGGTCAGAGTTCAAACAGTTTTATTTACAGACCTATAGACACTTCTGACACCTTTAACACTCAGAGCCAAATATACTGATATCTGAAACCATAAACTTGAGGACTGATACAGGAAATGAACCAAAACTCTGTATTTTAATATTTTTTTTTTTTTAGAAATTAAGATTTTCATGTTTTAGAAAGTGCAACAGGAAACAGAATCAGATAAACTAAAGGGGTTCCACATTTCCCCCATAAAACTCACACAGACCTGGAGAATACCAAAACCAGTTTCCATATTTTTGAACCCCATGAGTGGGATCTGGGAAAGTTCTGGTCCATCATATTCTCCATAAAAGAGGGTGGAACTCACCTGGACTAACAGAACCAGGTGAGTTTTGTGATTTCCACAACAATACATTCACATTACTAGATTGTTCACTAAATAATATTAATCACATAAAACTAAAAGGGCTACATTTTCCTCCCAGCTGATATAAAGTGGTTGGCTGCAGTCCTAAACCTGACGGGACACACAATTTGATGTTACACCGGGATCTTGTCAGGTTTACTCGATCCTTCTAAATTAGACCCAAAAAGGGTTGAATGTTGTTAATCAACAAGCTCTATAAAGTTACATTACGTTTATTTAAGTCACAACGTTTATTATTAAACAAGTTTTAATGATAAGATCATGTTCGGACAGATACTTTGTAGTACTGACTCAGTAAATTAAAGTTAGCTTAAATGTGGCTAAATTCAGCGTTCAAACCCTGATTAATCATAAGAAAAGCTTTTATGAAGTCGATTCTTTAAACATGAATCTACCGGAGGTGACCAAGACCGAACGTTATTTCGTCAATCTGACAACTGGCTAACGCCCATCGCTGGTAGCGTTAAGCTATGCCGCTGTTTCAGCCATTTGTTGCCAACTTTCATTTCTGAAGTTGCTTCAGCGAAGCTTAGCAGAGTTAAACACACTTTAATATATGAGAGGAAAATAAAATCCTTACTTTGAAGTCGTTTCCGCTGAGATCTACCCCCCTGATGAAGGGAAGAACTCCGGTCGCAGCCATTTCTGACTCGCTGGTGTTTCTGACTATTTTGGTCCTAAACGGGAAGGAGGTCGCATTTTCTTCTTCTTCTGGTGTTTAATTACGGTTCACAAACAACTTTAAGATGCATTACCGCCACCTACTGGTGAGGAGTATGGCTTAGTCCACCCCCCCCCCCCCCAAAAAAAAAAAAAAAATCAACGAAAAAAATAAATAAATATACATAAATAAACAAAATAGTTTATTCTTTACAATATATTATGATTAAAATCTTTAGACCTTTTTCAGAAAACATAAAGTCAAATTGTTTTTTTCTGTTCTAAGGCCTTCTTTTGAATTCACCTTTTCTGTGTGACATTTCTGATATTGGACCATCACATGCTCTTTTGTTTCTTCTTGATAATAATAATATCCCCCTAATCCTGTATCATGTTTCATCATCTTGTAAAATATGCTGTTGAGTCCAATCTGTCCCAGTCAAAGCCTTGTTATGATTCTCTCATGTATTCCGTGTCTTCCAGCTCCTAAATTCTCCTTTCAAACCTGTAGAATCATCTGACCTTTCTCTCTTCTTCACATTGTTTTTGCCATTTCTCCTTAATTTTCTTTTTAATAAGGCTTTTAACTTCTGATTTACTGTATTTCATTTTAATTTAAACATTACTGGTCAATATAATCCTGAACAATTACTGAATTACAAAATAAACTCTTTTCTGTATGTTTTCATTCTAATATCGGTTCTGCTGACTGCGGTTCTGTTGGGCTGACGCTTATATGATTTACCCATACAGTGTTTTCTTACCACCATTTGAAGCACAGTGCTGCCATCTGCTGGTGTTTGTGGGTAATGCGACCGTTGGGAGATCGAAGAGGGACACCTAGTGGTTATTAGTGACAACAACACATTCTGAGAACCAAGAACCAAAAACAAGTAAAAACATTTGAAAAAATAAACAAACAACAACAAACAATTAAAAATAAAACACACACACGAGAAAAAAGAAAAATCCAAGAATGCAAACAAGAAAAGAGAAAACATCAACATGCCTCTGCTGCAATCATTGAGTGACTCACAGCGAACTGTGACCGACTTTAACTGCATTCTTACTGATTTCTCTAGTGAAACGCTGTCTGGAACCAGCCGAGGTCAAATAAGTGAAGCTGCCTGTGAAACATAGTAAATCTGCTGTGCTGTGGAAACATCACTCGTCACCAGTGCTGCTTACCTTCTTGACCTGTTCCTCTTCACCTTCACCTGATCTTGGATCACTGGGACATCAGACTCCCATATCAGTCTAAAACACAAACAAACAACTGTAACACATTTCTCTGATCAACAAATGATTCTAGATTTGTTCCACCCGGGCCAGATCTTATCTTCTTCTGCTTCTCCTGCAGCTTCAGACCCTCATCCTCCTCAGTACAAACCCTGCATCCTGTGTTTTATCACTGAAACATTTAATTAATTTGATAAATCTCTGGTTCTTGTGTCAGCACTTTAGGTTCAGAAAATAATCAGCACTATAACCACTGATCATGCCCTTAAACCTGCATTCTCACTGATTCTTAAGAATCTTAAGTTTTATTTATCTGATATTTTACTGCTTTATTGTAGTATTTATTGCTGTATTGCTGATTATAGATTTTACACAGTTTGACGAGCCTTAAAGTTTTATCTTTAATGTTAAACATATAAAGCTATGATAAACCGGTGAAATCAAACCGTGTCAAGTAATTTAGAAACAACCAGAAAACACAGTTTACTTTCAAATTAAAAGCCATGGCGCCTTACATATAGCAGCCAGGCCACTGCTCCCAGGGGCATGTCAAGGGCAGAGAAACAATTATTCAAAGAAAATCAATACATTTCAATTCATTATTAATATTAAAGCAAAATATGTAGCTGTAAAATTTGTTTTGTGGAGACTGCTTTATTTTATGAAGTCTTTTCTTCTGGAAATCAACGGAAGTTCTTCACGTTTGTGAACGTAATGACATCATCTGTCAACGGGCTTCTAGTTTAAAGGTCCAGCCTTGCTAGCTCACAGAAAAAACTAATTATTGAAATAATGGATAAAAATCCAACGCGATACAACGTCCAGCTGTATATTTATGATTTATCTAGAGGAATGGCTCGCAGCCTCAGTCCCATCATGTTAGGTGAGTAAGATTTAAAAACAAAAATCTGTACTGCCGGTCGTGATAAAAAAACACCGACAAATAAACAAACAGCGGTTTATTTTTTCTTCTTGTTTTTAAAAAATAATGTTTCGTTGTAAATATTAACATTCCATATTTTAAACATGTTAAAATGTGATGTTATTTTTTATTAACTTGTTTTCCAAT
This sequence comes from Pachypanchax playfairii, assembly GCA_006937955.1. Classification (NCBI taxonomy): domain Eukaryota; kingdom Metazoa; phylum Chordata; class Actinopteri; order Cyprinodontiformes; family Aplocheilidae; genus Pachypanchax; species Pachypanchax playfairii. Next base: position 3,634,337 of record SSNP01000022.1, on the reverse strand, counting down.
TTAACTTTGAAATTTGTACTCATGATGTCATAACCTTCATCGTCACAGACGGTTGTAATAGGTCATAAATTTGGGCCGCAGTCAAGCCGATTTATACAACTGTGTCTTGTCTTGCTGCAGGTAAACAGTTGGATGGTATATGGTGAGTCTGACTCTTTAAACGCTAAAAAACTGGTTTCTAAATGTAAGATACGGATTTAGAGCAAAAAACAGTTTTTAAATCTGTACAGCAGGTATCACAGGTGTGTTACAGGTGTGTGTGTGTTACAGTGTGCTTCAGTTTTGCATGTTGTACAGGATAAAATATAAAAACATTGAAAAAACACCTGGTCAAACAGATTATTGACACAAATGTAAGATTATTAAAATGCTGCAAAATAATTGCAACAATTTGTAAATAAAACAAAATCTTTGGACCTGACACCTCATTATAGTAATAATCATGTCTGCAGGTTGTAGATTTAGTTTGCAGATATTACTGTGAGATTCGGATGTTCTTTATGTTCACACGTGTTCTTCTGTCAGGCACACGGCTATTGTTGCATATGGGGATGAGTTCTTCTTCGGTGGAGAGGGGATCTCCAGCTGTTCACCGGTAAGAGACTCAACAGTTTCATAAAAGAGGAAAGATTTCTGGTTTTTACTTTCATCAACAAAAACAAGATCATGAAGAATGTGATGTGAAGACGTCAGTTTCTCACGTGGACCTGTTCTTTAATGACGAAGAACATGTGATCTAACACAATAAACTGTGTTTTTCTGGTATGATTCTCATCAGGGTGGGACGATGTTGGGGCCTCCAGACACAGTGGTGGAGCTGGGTGAGACTGAGGTGACCGAGGAGATCTTCATGGACTACCTCTCCTCTCTTGGAGAGACCACATACAGGTTCTCAGACCATTTGTTTCTTACTTTTGTTTGTTTATTCTGAACCAAACATGTGATAAAAGTTTTTTTCTTGTTCTTTGTTCAGAGGAGACCGGTATCGTCTGTTTGAGCACAACTGCAACACTTTCACCAATGAGGTGGCTCAGTTCCTGACGGGCAGGTCCATCCCCTCCTACATCACTGACCTTCCGTCTGAAGTCCTCTCCACGTGAGTCTGACACTAAATCAGCTTCAGCTTCACATCAGTAAAACACCACTGTGTGTTTCTCAGTTCTGAATTAAGATGCATCTCATCTCAGAGGAGTTTTAAGTTCTCAATGTCCTTGTTAATCTGGTTGTGGAACCGATTTGAAGTGTCTCTTTAGCTTCTGTTTGTCACTAGTCTTATCAACAATTCTGTGGGACTTTCATGTGATTTTGTGGACAAGAAGCAAAAAAGATGCTGGAAAATATCCAGTCAGATTCGATCTGACTGTGAAATGAAGTCTATATTTCACTGTTGGAGGTACAAAATTGAAAGAAAATGCACAAATTTTGAATTGGAATCAAACTAAATTAGTAATTATGAGACTTTTGTGACAGATTTTATACATAACTGGGTTCATGAGTCATGTTGCATAACTGCAAAATAATTGTGCAGTTGTGCAAATTTTCATAGCATTTTTTTCTTAGTCATGGATGTGCACAACAACTCTGTTTCAAGAGAATTTTTTTAGACGTGTTCAAAAAACCAGTGACACAAAACTTCAGCTTTTTTAGAATTTGTTCACAACTTCAAAGATGAAACACTGATGTTATTTGCAGAAACAATCACAGAGGAATATGTATGATGAAAATTGTGACAAATCATGAACTGCACACGCAATCTGCAACAGTATGAAGCTGGTCTTACTGCACGTGCTGTTGCTCGGATGGTTTAAATCTTTTTGATTAAACCACTGCAACTAACACAAATACTGGAAAAGCCGTGTCACTTAAAATGGGTTACTATAAATATGATCAAACATGTGCAGGGAGAAAACATATCTTATTAAAATCTGACATCCGATATGGATGAATAAAGTACACATCTGTATATCACAGCATCACGGCTCAGAGCTGCAACTCACTGAAAAAAAACATGAATTAATAAAACAGAGTAAAATAAAGGTGAAAAAATGATTTAGCATCTGAAATCTAACCTCAAACATGAAGAGAAGAACATCATGATGTAAAAAAAAACTAAAACCAGGATTTAAACACGGTCCCATTGACTCTTTTTCTCTCTGGAAAATATCAGATGGCATCAAATTTAAAACTAGTATGTAATAAAATAAAATGTTAATTAAAATCAAGTAATTAATTAATTTAAAATCCTTTAAACTCCAAAGAACAGTGTTATATTTACTGTAACTGGTTAAAGTAGGAATAATAATAATAATGATGCTTATATTTCTATTTTTTTTAAGGTTTACCTAATAAATCACAGTTTTTGTGTATATTTTACAAAAATGAAATGGAATTGTTCATGTAATATCATATTTTATACAGTAATTAGAAAATAATGTAATTGACACATGCAGTGCTCAGATGCTCCACCAGAGGGCTAGCAAACACACTCTCAGAAATAGAGGTACGAGACAAGTACATTTTTGTACCTATAGGTAAATTGTTCCCTCAAAAGTACAATATTGGTCTTTAAAAGGTCAAAAATGTCCCTCTGAGGGTTAAAATTGATATAAAGTACAAATTTGTACCATTTCAACTGCACCTGCAACCCTGGTCAAGGCTGGTTAATCTCCATTTTATTTAGTTTCATCCATCATTTTCAATATTATGTTTCAGAATGTTGGTTTAAAACTTCAACACGTGGCATAATTTTACTGTTTTAGTGGAAAAACATCACCCTCACACCCCCAGAGACAAGAATTTGTACCCTTCTTGTCGCTGGGGGTGTTCCCTGTAGTCCAGGTCCATTTTTGTACCTTATGAAGTTGTTCCACTAAAACAGTAAAATTATGCCACGTGTTGAAGTTTTAAACCAACATTCTGAAACATAATATTGAAAATGATGGAAGAAACTAAATAAAATGGAGATTAACCAGCCTTGACCAGGGTTGCAGGTGCAGTTGAAATGGTACAAATTTGTACTTTATATCAATTTTAACCCTCAGAGGGACATTTTTGACCTTTTAAAGACCAATATTGTACTTTTGCGGGAACAATTTACCTATAGGTACAAAAATTTACTTGTCTCGTACCTCTATTTCTGAGAGTGCACGACTGGGATTGAATCCTTGTTTTATTGAGGAACGTGTCGATCCTGTTTAAGAAGTCAAGCTCTTACCTGAAACTCATGTCTTACTTGACACTGTAGGGTTAAAAAAATGGATATTAATTCAAACTTTCTTCATTTATATTCCTATGAATGAATTTGTAGAAGTGAAAAATATTCAATCATTGTGTTTTAATTCCATCTAAAACATCTAACCTCCTCGCTGCATCCATCCAGACCATTTGGACAGATTCTGCGGCCGATTCTCGACTCCATCCACATCGCACCTCCGGGAGGTAACGTCATCAACGGGGGCAGAAACATCTAAAAACAGAAGGAACAGCCGAACGCCCTGCGGGTCACTTTCACTGCAGTCAGTCAGCAGGAAGTCGTTTCATTTTCTCTCTCTGTTTCTTTACATCTCCTGAACTGGAGCACCTGGTTAGTTAACATCAGAATAAATGTGTTAAAGTGTTATAAGGAACAGATTTTAAACCATGTGACAGATCCATCAAGCTTCTTCCACATTTATGGATCAACTTGCTCAAATTCAGCTGCCCATTTAATAATAACATGCAGAGTTTAATATGAAAGTAGTTATTTCCTTCTATAAACTGTCTGAGTTACTTTTCTGCTGCTGGCTGCAGTGGAGCACACCTGAGTGCACATGCAGGTGGTCTGCAGTGGGATTTTCAGTGGATGTAAACAACAAGAGAAAGTCTGATTATTGGAAAGTTTGTTTTAGAAGTCAGACATTTATTTTTGCACTTTGTAGCTTGTAGTTTTTGTCCTATCAAATGATTCTGTTGTACCTCTAGTCTCCATCTCTGCTGCTTGTGTTTAATTCTTATCTGTTACGTTCACCTTGTTGTGGTAGAATTTCTTTTTCAGCAGGTTTTTGATAAATATACTGGAGGTTATGTAACAGGGAAAAGTTCTCAGTGTTCAACGTAACTCTGCTTGTTGGTGGGGCTTCAGACACGAGACGATTAACTGGTTAACAGAATATTTAACTATCAGTCTAACTGGGTGAAATTCACCACTTAAACCAGTTATTGGTTGTGCGGATTACCTGCAGGAAAAAATAAATTCTAATAATAAAACACTAATTTAAGTTACAGAATAAAGAGATTTTAGTCAAACTGAAAAACAAAGAAGAACTTCTGATTGGCTGTTGTAATATGTAAAAATCATCACTGTTCAAATCGCTTCATCTTCATGAAACAAGAAATCATGAAACGATGCAGCAGTTTGAGAATTTTATTCATTTAATCTTTATTTCTCCTCTGAAAACAGAAACTGAAGTGGCTCTTCAGTCCTGTAAATATCTGTCTGATGATCTGAAACCGTTTCTGATTTAGACTCGTGTTAAAAAGGACACGTAACATCAGCATCCAGATGCAGGTCAGTGTCCTTCATTCATGCAGCTCGAGTCCTTTAACAGCCATCAAACTATATGTTTAAATTATAATCTACTTCTGTGCCTTCATATTTCTGTTTAACTAGTCAGATCAAACTACAAAACATTAACAGTAAGTTTGATGTCACACATCTGGTCTGATGATTCAGCATCAAGAGGTAAATAAATGTGATCAGACTGTATTAAGATGTTTCCAACTCTGTTAATGTAAAAAACATTCAAACACACCGTTATCAAACTTATCCAGGAACAAAATGAACACAGAACAACTAACAGTGTTTCAGATTTATTTTGTATTATTTATATGGATGAAGGTATAAAAATACAGACTGGGTGAAGTTAGAGTTATAGAAGATCAACACGACCTTCAGACAGAGAAACAGTAACAAACAGGAAACATCGTCTCATCAAGACTCACATAAAAACAATGTACACGAGAGCCGAGTCCTTAAAATCTGGATCAGGATTCAATCTGTGGCTGAATCTGGACCACAGCATCCGTCTCATTGGTCCAGTATGAAGGGACGGACGATAGAATCAGCTGTAACCTGGTGTGACGTCCATGTGAACAAACTGAAGTTTCTGTAAATACTGAGGGAACAAACAACTTTAAAACAGTTTAGTTGAGTCTCGTCTCTTCACTGAATAACAGAAACAATCTGGTGGCTCAGAAGGATTTCCTGGACATGAAACATTAGAAGATTAACGAGCAGGTTTATAATCATATTGACTGAAAAATATAAAAACACTTTATAGCACCTACAGTTTTACCACATGCTGCCGTTTGAGTTTAAACATTATTTTACACTATAGGTCACATGGTTTAAGGGTTTATCACACTGACACACGTTTACCTGCTTAACGTCACACAATGAGCACAGAACTAATAATCTATCAGAAACTAAACCAGCATCAGATTTTATCTGCAGTAAATAAACTTTAATCTGAGTCGTACAGCTTCACTCTAAACAAATCTACTTCATGTTGAGATTTAATCTTCTCTAAACATCTCAGGAGAATTTCTTGTTTCTACCAACTAACTAACTAATAACCCGACTACTGAAATGTATCCTTCCCTTTGTTTTAATGTTGCTTGCTGCTAGTCGTCATGTGAAAATAAAACCTGCAACAAGTATTTATGAATATTATTTATCCATTTAATTAATATATAGAGATGTGTTGATGTATTAGCCTGACCAATCAGATCCTCCTGTCTTTGTAAAGTATTCTGTCAAAGACTTGGGCCTGGTTGATCAGGTAATTGATGTATTTCTGCACTTTGAATTGTTTCTTTTGTTGTCATTTTCCTCTTTTTTTGTAAATCTCTAAATGAAATCCATTGTGTATTTCAAAATCTGTGTTTCTGATCTGTTGACTGTGATGGTGTTTTAGAATTTTAAAGTAGATACAGATTTGACAAAAAATATCATGATTCTTAAAGAGGCCATTTCACACAGATTTCATGACTTTGTGGTTATTGCTGAAGTATTAACCAGTAATATCAAATCAAATCAAATCAAAATCAAAAATACTTTATTAATCCCCGAAGGGAAATTCAAGTGTTGTTGTAGCTCAGTTATTCTTCAGGGAGCCATAGAGAGTTCTAGGTGTGGACAGGAAGGATCTCCTGTAGCGGTCTGTTCTGCAGCAGATTATGAAGAATCTTCTGACTGAAGACACTCTGTTGTTGAGTTACTGTGTTCTGAAGAGGATGATGAGGGTTTTCCATCATGTTCTTCATCCTCCTTTGGACAATCAACTCAAGAGACTCCAGTTCAGTCTCCATGACAGAATCAGTCCTCCTTCTCCATCTGTTCAGCCTCTTCATGTCACTTGCACTGATGCTCCGCCCCCAACAGGTGACTGCAGATGTGATCAGCTGACAAACTCCTCTTCTTTTGCAGCTCCTCTTCAAATCTCTGTCTGCCCGTATTGTTTGAAAGCCAGACAGAGACACGCTGGAGTCCAGGATATGTCCCTTTAGCCATGTCTCAGTAAAACACATGATGCTGCATTCCTGATACTCTGGCTGGGTCTTCAACAGAGATTCAAGTTCATCCATTTTGTTAGCAAAGAGATCTCACAATTGTCAATATGACTGATGGAAGTGAAGGTTTAAACTTCCTCTTTCTCTCTCTTCACTGTGCTCCTGCTCTGCATCCACTTCTTCTTCTTTTGAGCTCATCAGGGATCCAGAGTTTCAATTTGAGGATTATTTCAGCCTTAGAAATGTCAGTTAGCTGCTCTTTCTTGTAAACAAGTCTCTTGTTGCCATGGTTATGCATCATAACAAGTGGCAAAAAAGTGACAAATCAAGCAAAAACTCAATCAGCACAGCATCCAAATCAGAAGGAAAGTATTTAGAAAATATTTCCAGAAGAAAAAACTAGCAAGAAATACTCAAAAAGAACAAAAAAATGCTAGCAAGTGCTAGCAAAGTCACAGAGCTACTCCAACAAGCTGCCACCAGTTGTAGCGCTAATTCCGGAACAGTATATATAAATATATAATATGAAACATTTTATATGTAAAAAGCTTTAGGAAACACTGATTAACAGACCTTTCAATCTGTCTGCATCAAAATTTGTCTGGTCTCGTCAGGTTTCGGGCTGCAACTCATTAATATTCATTATTCAGATTTGCTGGACTCTGATTGGCTAATAAACTAGCCTATGAGAGCAAGGGATACTGTTTCCTGCCCTGCTGCGCATGGTAACATCAGGCATGCTCTCTTCCTGTTTGTTACATCTTATGCTAACAGCTTTTAGCCAGCAGCATGCTAGGTGTGGTTTCAACTGCAGGAGCTGATGAAAACTAACAAACAAAGGAGTTGTGATGAAACAGATACAGGCTGTTAGAACTCGGGACAACTCGGGTTTTATCACCACCTGCGTAGTTTGAGAGATTAAAACTGAAAGAGAAGTTGTTGACCTGTTTTCACCCACTATGAAGGTAAGAACACCTGTGGAGCTAAAATATTCAACAGAAACCTCAGAAAAACTGTTTTTAATAGAAGGGACTGTTTAAGAAATGAGCTATACAAGTACACACCATTTACCATTTAACTGACACACCAAAACACACACAAGCATAAACACATGCACACATAGGCACAAGCAAACAAACCTTTGTGTATAATTGAAAATTTTTGTATAAAAACTGATCATTTTATATAATGTCTTTATGATCATGATCATCAGCAACAGGTCTTGGTCTGTTTTTGTCTCTATGTTGTCCCCTATCCCTCCACCCCTTAAGTGTCTTTGTCTCTCTCCCTGTCCACTCCCCCTCCGATACCAGATATGGTCAGCTGTGCTTTAGAAATAAAGTGCACTATACAACAGAAGGGGTAAATTAAACCTCAGTGGTTGTAAAAATAAATCTGTCCTGACATAAAGCACCCAGAGCTACAATTCAGTCTGACAAACAGATCAGGACAGGTAAAAAAAATAAAATAAAAGAAAAACAAACGAATAAAACAAAAAAAATGCAAAAGATTCAAACTTCAAACTATAACAAACTTCAACATGGTAGTGTTTTCCTCCATTTAGGAACTTTTCGACCTGCAGTCTGTTTTCTTTCTGTTTGTTGTCAAACACACAATATCTCCCACCACACCTGGACACCAGCTCTGACACAACACTGTTGGACTGAACCATTTCCTCAATGGACCAATCTCTCAGCTTATCTCCATGAGTAAAGAGGACCATCAAACTCTCTGGACCTTCACTGTAAAAACTTGAACTCAGTAAGTCTATCAGAAGTGATTCGTCTTTGGTCATCCTGTCGATCCGGACAACAAACACCACAGTATACGATCCTGGTTTTGACCTCTTTTTTACCCTCATCAGGTATTTATACATCTGTTCATCTTTATTGTGTTTAAATCCTGGCGTGTCAATCACAGTGACCAAATGATCCTCCACTTCTGCAGACTTCTCCTCTGTGGTGACAGTCTGAAAGCCACTTCCTGTTTGGAACTCTTCTGATCCCAGGATGGTGTTTCCTGCTGAACTCTTCCCTGATCCAGACAGACCAACCAGAAGAATTGTTCTCTCCACCAGCCTGACAGATCGCACGAGATCACCCGCTGCAAGAAAAAGACTGAAGTTAAAACACCATGACAACAGGCAGAACACAGAGAACTTTCACCTGTTGATCATATACCGCTTAAATCAATAAAGGGAACACAAAAATAATACATAGATCTGTCGTCTCTGGCATGATAAGTTAGGTGGAGCCCAACAACTCAACAGCTTTTAGCAACAATTCTAATCTGGCTTTTATGAACCACATAAAATAGCACAAAACTACTAAAATTCTAATTCAGCACTTGGAAATTATTTGCTAAACTTGCTGAAAAGGGTGCAGTCCACTAGCTGTGCTGCTATAAGCAGGAGTGCACATTATTCTTTTGGTCTGGTTCTCAGAGGAGAACCTAGAGTTGCTGCTTGGTCACATTTTCTGTCTCTTCAGAGCTCTTGCTTGCACGTCGACCTTCGGGGGGAGGGGGGTCGTGTGCTTTAACTACGGTACACTGTTATTATCCCGGTGGAAATGCAGAATGACACTGAGTTTATGGGAGAAAACAGGCATCTTCATGACAGCTGCACCGCGATGGGAGAGATCAGCTGATCGCTAACAGCTGGATCCTCGGCTCCGCTGAGGAAACAGATCAGTCAAATAAAACAAACAGAAGAGGTCAGCAGGACTCTTCATTGATTTGATAATGAACCCCGCCTCTGATTAACGTTATAATTCACACAGCTTAGCCAAACCAATGTTGAGTACCAAATGCACATTTCAACTTTTTATCTGTGCGCTTTTCATATTTTGAGTGCGTATGTGCGCCTGCAGACTGCATGTGTGCACTCCTGGCTATAAGGTGATCACTCTTGCAAAATCTCTCCTCCACCTGAGCTACCACATTATCTCAGGCTTCCTTCATAATCACAGCAGTGTTTTTCCTCCGTTTGAATGACACCACGTCCCTCTGTCATCCACCTTCTGCTCAAGAGGCAGGGTGCTAAAGTTGGTCTTCAGCAGAACATCTAATTCATTCATTTTTATTTTATTTTGTCTTGGTAGCTAACAAGAATACCGCACACTTCTCTCTAACAGAATGTAAAAGTGATGTGTGCTACTCTGTATTTTATTTGAATGATTTCAGCTTGGGGCCGGAGCGTTTGGGCCCCACGGCTCTCCACTGAGTGCACGATGCGCACTGTGATTTTAGATGCTCATCATTTAATTAGACGTTAAGGGGCCGGCCAGGACTCTATATAGAACGAGCCCATTCCCATACAGTTCATCGTACTAGTAACCATCCGAGTGATGGAAAGACAGATAGATGAGCCTGACACAGTGACGGTTACCTGACTTCTGCAGAAGCTCTTTGACCTGCTCTCTTCCTCCATCTTGGTTGTTGAACAGGTGAAACCTCCTTGAAAACTTCTGAACAAACTTTGAAACCGAGTCATCTTCAGAAATTAAGTCCTCCAGAGAACTTTCCTTAACGCTGTCTCCTCCAGTAAAGAGCAAGTAGCTGCTTTCAAACCTACGAGGCCCGAGGACTCTGATAGCTGCCTGCACAGCCTCGATGTCCTCCCTGTAGAACCGGCCAAGTCGGACCACCACCAGGAACAGATGAGGTCTGGAGGACAGGGGGAGCATCAGACAGCAGGTTTCAATCTGCTTCTCTGATTGTAAAATTCCAGGAGTATCAATCACAGTAATCAGTTTTCCAAACACTCGTCCCTTCTTCTCAGAGATCTGAGTCGTCAGCGGTTTGAGAGACAGTCTTGACTCAAACTCTGCTCGTCCTAAGATGGTGTTTCCTGCAGCACTTTTACCCACTCCAGTGTTTCCCAGCAGGACGATGGTGAGAGCTGCATAAAGAGACGCGTCGAGTAAAATCAGAAGCTGAAATAATAAATAAATAAATGAAAAACAGAACAGAATTCATCGTACCTTCATGTTGTTCGAGCTCTGGCAGCTCATTTCTCCTGAGACAAGCGGACTTCTCTAGAAGCTCTCTGACCTGACTCTCATCTTCTGATAGATTGTTAAACAGATGGTGTCTGTTTCCAAACCTGTTTACAAAGTTTTGTAGTGAACTCAATTTGGACTTATCAATGTATCTCTGCAGAGGTATACCCAGATCATCTCCACCTGTGAAGAGCAGGTAGCTGTTGTTTACACCTTCATCTCCAAGGATTCTGATGGCGGCCTCAATCGCATCGACCTCTTGCTTGGTGAATCTATCGATTCTAATAACTATCAGGAACAAAACAGTTTTGGAGGACTGAAGAAGTTCCTGACAGCGATTTTTAGTCTGCTGCTCTGATTCTAAAATTCCTGGTGTATCGATCACCGTTATTGTTTTCTCAAACACCTTTTTTGTTTTCTCACTGATCGTAGTCGTCACAGGAGAGAGGGAAAACTTTGACTCAAAAGCTCCTCTTTGTGTCAGGATGGTGTTTCCTGCAGCACTTTTACCGACTCCGGTGTTTCCCAGCAGGACGATGGTGAGTTCTGGATCCATGGCTGAACACCTTAAACACTGAAAGGAAAAAGACAGAGACAATCAGTTATAAGAGTATTTCAGAAAATGAGTGAGTAAATCAGTTTTTTCAGTTCCAGTGAGAGAGGTAGGTGAAGCTCCGAGTCTGTCACCATGGTAACAAACTCTGTTACCCAAATCTACTCAGTGGCAGGTCCCCTCCCACCTGAAGTAGCTATCAGTCATTGGTTACACGTTTTAAACAAGCTGACTGATACTGATGTGCCTTGTGTTGGAGAAAATGGTAAATGGAAAATATTTTGTTGGAACTTTTCATTCATGACCCTCATCTTCACAAGAATCTTCATCACCTCATTGGAGCTTTACAAAGTCCCATCCTGCCTCAAAAGCTCCACCATCATCCTGATCTCCCAAAAATCCCCCATCCAGGGATTAAATGACCCGTCGCCCTGACGTCTGTGGTCATGAAATCCCTTGAAAGGTGTTAAACCACCTGAAGTCCATCACAGGACCCTGCTGGACCCCCTGAAGCAGGGGTGGGCAACTCCAGGCCTCGAGGGCCACTATCCTGCACATTTTAGATGTTCCCCTGTTTCACCACACCTGCTGCAGATGAACAGGTCGTTAACAGGCTTCTATAAGACTTGCTGAGAGGTTGCAGATTTGAATCAGGTGTGGTGAAACGGGAACATCTAAAATGTGCAGGATAGTGGCCCTCGAGGCCTGGAGTTGCCCTCTCCTGCCCTGAAGTCTCCATACAGGACTACAGGTCAGTCAATATGGCTGCATTACATCCTGCAACACTGTAGGGGTGTATTCAGGTTGAGCACAGTAACAAAATTGGATCAGTATCATCGATATTGGCATGAAATTTACTTTGTGTCAATATGAAATCTATAATATCGCAGACAACAAGCTAACCCTAAACACACTTCCATCATGTATAAAGGTATAAGTAACAACCTCTTAGCTTCTTTATTTATGAACAGTTTATTAATATTACTATAATTACAAATGGCGGTTACCAAACAACTTTGAGGTGAATTGCTGCCTCCTTATGGACTGAATGTTATAGACATCAGGACTTTCCCGAAATCAACGATTCCTCAATTTAAATCACGGATATGCAATTAAATGTTAATCTGACCAAACTTCACAAAAAACGGAACTATAGAAATGTCGATAAAAGCGATTTAACGACACAGTGGGGAAAAAATAGAATGTTTAGAAATTACAAAGTCTAAACATGTATATACTGTCAAGTTCAGTCGGAGCCCGATTTATTTAATCTCTCATTTCTAATAACGAGCCGACGGTTAAAAGTATACACAAATCCAGCTAGACTCACCTGTTCAGGTAAAACTGTTTCAACAGATGACACAAATAAAACCAAATGTTTCCCTGAGCATCTGACAGAGCGAAAATTCCTCATGAACACGGCTTCAAAATAAAAGCATGAAAGCTGTTAGCAGTTCGACTCCTCAAGTTAAAAACACATTTCAGGAGCACACAGACGAAGAACAAAAATAAATCTTCAGTCTTATTTCTGGCTTCTGATTGTAGTTGGATCCACGATTTTTTCTTTCAACTTTGATTTTGTTTTACTGTTCAGATGTTTTGTCATGGGCATGAAGAGGTGAGATGTTCTAGCTGTTATTTTAAGTTCTGTTTTGGTCTAGTTTTGTTCATGGTAGGATTGATTGAGTTTGTAGCTCTTTAAAACACAGTGTGTATTGAAAACAACCATCGTTAAAGGAGCAAGTACTGACTGTTTCTGTCTGCTTTTATCTTGAAACTAAGAGGAAGTCTGACGATGCACCAAAACATTGTTACCAACAGTCATTAAACACCGTAAGAGGAAACACGGACAGAGGGAAGGAAGGTTCGATGTTTCTGAAAACAACTGAATCGAACCGAATCCGCTGACAGAGATGGCAGAACCTCAGAATCCTACAGGTAAGTTATTTACCTATTGAATTATCGTAACACGTGCTTTTAACGCTGTTTTATTTCTTTCACTGTTGAAGACGAAACCAAAACACATTTAAGAGCTTGTTTTTATTTGTTAGTTATTAAAAGAATTTTGATAAACGAGTTAAATAAGTTTTATTTTAATTCTGCTGCCACATGGAAATCAAACATTTTAATTTCGATCCATTATAAACCTTCAGCTGCTGACAGACACGCTACACATCTAAAACCAGATCCTCAAACTGAAACTCAAACATAAGCTTTGTTACATTTTATCATTTATTGAGAATAATAATTAAAAACTGTGTCGTAATAGTTTTTCAGATTCAACTTTTAATTCCATTAAAACTGTTTTGAGAAATTGAAAACTATTTTAAATGTACTGCAGTTGTTCCCTGAATATGAAGTTTGTTTCTATTAGTTTTTAATCATAAAGTCCTAAATATTGCCATGTGTCAATATAAAAGCAGTCACAAAAAAAAAAAAAAAGCTTGAACATGATTTGTTTTGTCCTTTTATGGCACCCATACATCCTGTCTGGTAGGTAAAATCTTGCTGTTTGTGGATGAAATTATTGGCAGAAACTGACATTATGATCATGTTTCTAAACAGGAAAGACAAGAAGGAACAGCAGGAGCCCTCCTCCAAGATGTGAGTCCACTAGATCCACTGATACACCTGGTGTGATCCAGAAGGACCAGGTTTCTGAAGAATTAGATCCTCTGTATGTCTAAACCTTCTGTGTTCCAGTTTCAGATCCAGATCCAGATGAACTCAGACTGGTTCTTGTTGGGAAGACCGGAGCAGGAAAGAGCTCCAGTGGAAACACCATCTTGGGAGAATACTCCTTCAGAGCAGAGATTAGTGCTTCATCAGGTAACAAACACAGACACACTGGATCAACACTTTAATCTGTGACGTTACTGCTGCTTCTGGAGAGACTGATCGGGTTTAAAACTTTCTTTAAACCATGGTAACCATGGTAACCTGGTTACCGTTAAACCTGTGGCCTCCAGGTGTTTTCTCTCTGTTGGAAAGATGGAGCTAAATCCAGTCAGCATCAGTTGGGACTCGGATCAACAGATGAACTCAACATGAAACTCTCCTGATTCAGGTTTTTGTTTTTGTTGTGAAACATCTTCTTTTTCCTCCTCAGTGACCTCCGAATGCTCCAAGAGGACAGAAAAAGTGTTTGACAGAAAGGTAACTGTCGTGGACACACCCGGCCTCTTCGACACGTCTCAGTCTGATGAGTTAGTGAAAAGAGAGATCTCCAAATGCATCAACATGTCTGCTCCGGGGCCCCACGCCATCCTCCTGGTCATCAAGTTGGGGCCGTTTACTGGAGAGGAAAAAGATTCTGTGGAGAAGGTGGAGGAGATATTTGGAGAAAACGCTTGGAAACACACGATGATCCTCTTCACTCATGGAGATAAAGTTGGGTCAAACTTTGATCAGCTGCTGGATGAAGCTCCTCCCTTGAAGGAAGTCCTGCAGAAGGTTGGAAACAGATATCACTTATTCAAGAACAACCAAGCCGACGATCGCAGACAGGTTCATGGTTTACTGAAGAAGGTGGACGAGATGGTTCGAGCCAACGGTGGAAAAAATTACAGCAACCCGACCTACCTGGAGGCGGACAAGATGCTGAAGCTGAGAGAATCAGAGCTCAGAAAGNTTTTACAGAGAGAAACTGGAGGAGAAGGAAAAAGAACTGAGAGAAGAATATGAGAAGAAATCTCAGGAGGAGATGAATCAGCTGAAGGAGGAACATGAATCTGAGCTGAGGGAAGTCAAACGATACTATCGAGCTTTAGAGAGCGCAGTCCGTCATGTTGTTGAGCACATTACTAAAGACGACCCGTTTGATGAAATCTGCAAGAAGTTCTACAAGAAACTGGAACTGAACTGAGCTGTGAAGAGAAGACAACATGAACATGTTCCTGTTCCACAAACACTCTGAAGTTTGATCCTCTCTGTTTGTTTAGTGGAAAAATATTAGATTTACATTTTATTACAAACTGTTGGTGATGGAACGTTTTTATTGGGGTTTTTGTAATCTGCTACATTGAATTGTGTAAAATTTGATCTGTTTATAAAACACAGTTTCATTCAGTTGGAGAGTTCCAGAGTTCATGAACATCAGATGGAGGATCTGACTGACAGTTTGTTCTGGTTCTTCTTATTGGAACAACGTGTGAACAAACCTGTTATTAGGATTCCTGGAACAAGTCAAGAAAAGTTTTCAGCCAAACGGTCTTAAGGTATAAAATGTGACAGAACAGGAAGTGTGTGATCAGACTGATAAACAGAAACAACTTCCTCCTCATGAAACACTGAAAAACAAACTCACAGAAACAAAAGATGGCAGTCATGTCAGAATGAAACATTTATAAGAATCCAGTAACTGGTTTGCATCACATTAAAATCTAATCTTTACTTTCCTCAAACTTGTGAAGTAAAACTGTAGAATTTGTCCAGAAACAGAAAATGTTATTTGAAACATGTATTTAGTGTAACTGGGTTTTTGGTTGGATTCGGCTGCACAAGCATCAAAGAGTCAGTGATGATAATTAAAGTTCATATTATAGAAACAGATGAATCTGGTTCATCTCTGAGACAGTTTGATTAGTTCCAGGTTAGAAACTCTGGTTCTACACGGCAGTCATTGAGTCTGTCCTGTGCTCCTCCATCACTGTCTGGTACGGAGCAGCAACTAAACAGGACAGGAACAGACTGCAGCGGACTGTACGGTCAGCAGAGAAGCACCCCCCTGCCCTCCATCCAGGACCTGTACAGCTCAAGAACCAGGAAACGGGCAGGGAAAATCATCTCTGACCCCTCACACCCGGGACACAGACTTTTTGACCTGCTGCCCTCTGGCAGACGGACAGAAGCCTGCAGACCAGGACCACCAGACACAGGAACAGTTTCTGTCCCCTCGCCATCTCCCTTCTAAATAACTGAACTGACACACTGCTAGACTGGAACTGCACTTTACAGTGGGGCAAAAAAGTATTTAGTCAGCCACCAATTGTGTAAGTTCTCCCACTTAAAAAGATCAGAGAGGCCTGTAATTTTCATCATAGGTATACCTCAACTATGAGAGACAAAATGAGGAAAAAAAATCCAGAAAATCACATTGTCTGATTTTTAAAGAATTTATTTGCAAATTATGGTGGAAAATAAGTATTTGGTCAATAACAAAAGTTAATCTCAATACTTTGTAATATAGCCTTTGTTGGCAATGACAGAGGTCAAACGTTTTCTGTAAGTCTTCACAAGGTTTTCACACACTGTTGCTGGTATTTTGGCCCATTCCTCCATGCAGATCTCCTCTAGAGCAGTGATGTTTTGGGGCTGACGCTGGGCAACACGGACTTTCAACTCCCTCCAGAGATTTTCTATGGGGTTGAGATCTGGAGACTGGCTAGGCCACTCCAGGACCTTGAAATGCTTCTTACGAAGCCACTCCTTCGTTGCCCGGGTGGTGTGTTTGGGATCATTGTCATGCTGAAAGACCCAGCCACGTCTCATTTTCAATGCCCTTGCTGATGGAAGGAGGTTTTCACTCAAAATCTTACGATACATGGCCCCATTCATTCTTTCCTTTACACGGATCAGTCGTCCTGGTCCCCTTGCAGAAAAACAGCCTCAAAGCATGATGTTTCCACCCCCATGCTTTACAGTAGGTATGGTGTTCTTTGGATCCAACTCAGCATTCTTTCCCTTCCAAACACGACAAGTTGAGTTTCTACCAAAAAGTTCTATTTTGGTTTCATCTGACCATATGATGTTCTCCCAATCCTCTTCTGGATCATCCAAATGCTCTCTAGCAAACCGCAGACGGGCCTGGACGTGTCCTGGCTTCAGCAGAGGGACACGTCTGGCACTGCAGGATTTGAGTCCCTGGCGGCGTAGTGTGTTACTGATGGTAGCCTTTGTTACTTTGGTCCCAGCTCTCTGCAGGTCATTCACTAGGTCCCTCCGTGTGGTTCTGGGATTTTTGCTCACCGTTCTTGTGATCATTTTGACCCCACGGGGTGAGATCTTGCGTGGAGCCCCAGATCGAGGGAGATTATCAGTGGTCTTGTATGTCTTCCATTTTCTAATAATTGCTCCCACAGTTGATTTCTTCACACCAAGCTGCTTACCTATTGCAGATTCAGTCTTCCCAGCCTGGTGAAGGTCTACAATTTTGTTTCTGGTGTCCTTTGACAGCTCTTTGGTCTTGGCCATAGTGGAGTTTGG
This sequence comes from Pachypanchax playfairii, assembly GCA_006937955.1. Lineage (NCBI taxonomy): Eukaryota > Metazoa > Chordata > Actinopteri > Cyprinodontiformes > Aplocheilidae > Pachypanchax > Pachypanchax playfairii. The sequence goes on along the minus strand of SSNP01000022.1, from coordinate 3,617,030 downwards.
AGCGTGACTGTTTGAGGTTGTGGACAGGTGTCTTTTATACTGATAACGAGTTCACACAGGTGCCATTAATACAGGTAACGAGTGGAGGACCGAGGAGCCTCTTAAAGAAGTTACAGGTCTGTGAAAGCCAGAAATCTTACTTGTTTGTAGGTGACCAAATACTTATTTTCCATCATAATTTGCAAATAAATTCTTTAAAAATCAGACAATGTGATTTTCTGGATTTTTTTTCCTCATTTTGTCTCTCATAGTTGAGGTATACCTATGATGAAAATTACAGGCCTCTCTGATCTTTTTAAGTGGGAGAACTTACACAATTGGTGGCTGACTAAATACTTTTTTGCCCCACTGTATGTGCACAATACTCACACAATCCATATCACTTATCCTCATATCTAAAAACATAAAATCACACTATGCATACTGCAGACTGGCTAATTGATGTTGTTTATTATATTGTTTATTATGTTGTTGTGCTTGAGAGACACCATTGGCTGGAAACAAATTCCTTGTATGTGTTCGCTCACATACTTGGCCAATAAACACGATTCTGATTCTGATTAAGAAAACGAGTTGGTCTTTATCTGAGACATAACTCTGATTTCTGTTATAAATCAGAACCAGATGAAGGTTTGAGTCCTGACTGCAGTGGTGTTAGAGACAGAACACGAGATGGTATGAAGAGAGAAACAGAACATGACCTGATTCATCTTAGTTCATCATATTTAATGTAGATGTTTTCACTTTTTTAGGGCAGTAATTATTAGTTATCCCATAAAGGTCTTATTGTATTTTCCACCACACACTCTCAGAAATAGAGGTACGAGAAAAGGACATTTTTGTACCTATAAGTAAATTTTTTTAAAATGCTCCCTTAAAAGTACAATATTGGTCTTTAAAAGGTCAGAAATGCCCCTTAGAGTGTTCAAATTGATATAAAGTACAAATTTGTACCATTTCAACTGCACCTGCAACCCTGGTCAAGGCTGGTTAATCTCCATTTTATTAAGTTTCATCCATCATTTTCAATATTATGTTTCAGAATGTTGGTTTAAGACTTCAAAATGTGGCATAATTTTATTGTTTTAGTGGAAAAACTTCATAAGGTACAAAAATGGACCTGGATTACAGGGTACACCCCCAGCTACAAGAATTTGTACCCTTCTTGTAGCTGGGGGTGTACCCTGTAGTCCAGGTCCATTTTTGTACCTTATGAAGTTTTTCCACTAAAACAGTAAAATTATGCCCCGTTTTGAAGTCTTAAACCAACATTCTGAAACATAATATTGAAAATGATGGATGAAACTTAATAAAATGGAGATTAACCAGCCTTGACCAGGGTTGCAGGTGCAGTTGAAATGGTACAAATTTGTACTTTATATCAATTTGAACACTCTAAGGGGCATTTCTGACCTTTTAAAGACCAATATTGTACTTTTAAGGGAACATTTTAAAATAATTTACCTATAGGTACAAAAATGTCCTTGTCTCGTACCTTTATTTCTGAGAGTGCATTGTTAGTATCTGGATCATGTTTATTTAGATTAAAATAATTCTATTTAGACTACCATACTAAATAAGCAGCATGTATTGTGATGGGGAGGACTCTCAGATTGTATTATACTAAAGTTAATGTTAACACCTTGTAAAACTTGTATAACTGTTGCTGTTTGTGTGTTGGCTAACGGCGGCTCTGGCAGCCATCTTGAATTGAATCTTAAAGTTTTAAACTGATTTCAGGTTCAGGGTTTCTGCGATTAACAATAATCATGGACAAAATGTTATCAAGCAGCTTTCCTGTGTTTTTGTACATATTATGAACATTCCATGTTGTTGTGTAAGTTTATAATTATTATGAGTCTTTATGAGAGAATCAAACAGCTTTAATAAAACAGTTTCATTCAGTTGGAGAGTTCCAGAGTTCATGAACATCAGATGGAGGATCTGACTGACAGTTTGTTCTGTTTCTTCTTATTGGAACAATGTGTGAACAAACCTGTTTATTAGGATTCCTGGAACAAGTCAAGAAAAGTTTTCAGCCAAATGGTCTTAAGGTATAAAATGTGACAGAACAGGAAGTGTGTGATCAGACTGATAAACAGAAACAACTTCAGGAAACTTCTTTCTCACCTTACATGTATGATATTATCAAGCACCTGACCTGTTCGTGTGTGTTTGTGTGAGAGATTGCTGCTCTGCACACTGCTGTGCCTTATTTTACTTTAAATATAGATATTATTTGTAAAACGTTTCATATCTTTTATTTTCATTTATTCTATTTCTTTTATTCTTAACATCCTGACTCTGGTAAACTTTCATTTAAAAATAAAAGCATGGACAGGTATTTTAATGACATCAAATAAAAGCATATGATAAATACCATCTGTTTTTGAAAACACATTAATGGATATGAAAAACGTAGAAAAGACTCAGCTCTTCTTGTTATCTGTGCATCAAATAAAACACCTTTACACCTTTACACTACAGTACATCATTAACCTGTTAAGACACACACATGTTTGGTGGTGATAAACTACACACAGAGGCACGGTTGCCAGATACAGGTGTCACTGGACCCTCTGACCACCACCAAACAGGCAGGATGGGTGAAGTGTCTTACCCGAGGACACAACAGCAAAGCTATCTTTTTCCAGAGGGGACAGAGATTCAAACAGGTGACCAGCGGCTCCCTGGTTACTATGATCTGCTCTACCTCCTGAGCTACTGCTGCTTCTTACTTAAGCCTGGGAAACATTTTAATTAATCGTTATTATGATTTATATTATGTTATTTTTGACACCATGTCCCCTGTAATGTGTCCATCTGTCCACCAGGTGGCAGTATTGATTTAGTGTTTCAGGTCTGAAAAGCACAATGAGTGTGTGTGTGAGTAGCTGTTTGTCTATGTGTGGCCCTGTGATGGACTGGTGCCCTTTCCAGGGTGTCCCCCGCCTCTCTCCCAAAGACTGTTGGGGACAGACACCAGCCCCCTGCAACCCTGAACAGGAAGAAGCAGGTTTAGAAAATGGATGGATGGATGGATGGATGGATGGATGGATGGATGGATGGATGGATGGATGGATGGATGGATGGATGGATGGATGGATGGATGGATGGATGGATGGATGGATGGATGAATGGATGGATGGGTGGATGATGGATGGATGGATGGATGAATGGATGGATGGGTGGATGATGGATGGATGGATAGTCAGTTTTATTCTCTTCTGAATATTTGTTATATTTTCTAAACATTCAGTTTCACAACAAGCTGCTGTTTGAATTATTCTTTTTATTCATGATCATTCATGTTGTTAAACTCATTTTTAATAAATCAGACATGTTGAAACAACAAATCAAAATCATAACGAGATATTTTTGATCTTATGTTAGTAAGATCTTAATGGTGTGCATCCTCCTGCTTTGTGTTGAACCTTTTCTTGGATTAAATAACCCACATCATGTTGTGAATGTTAACCCTAAACCTAAAGACACATTAAATATTAACACATATTAATTATTACCTTCATCTTCTTTTCCCTTTGGCTGCTCCCTTCAGGAGTCGTATTACCGCCCATTTGTTCTTTAATCTATATTAATAACAACAAATTAGTAAATAAGCCCTTTACATGAATGTTGGTGTTAATCTAAACATAAAAGTGAAGTCTAAGGAAAGTTTAATTTTTTATAAATAAATGTTAAATGTTATTTAAGACCTTGAATCAAACCCATCCCGTGTGCAGCGTCTCTCTTTAACCTGCAGGATGTAGTTTATTACTACAGGAAGCTGTTTAAATGTTCTTTTTCTGCTTTGAACTTCAGTCAATCATCGTTCAAAGAATTCTGTTTTTAGCTTTTCTTTTTTCAGTTGAGAGTTGATCTTCCTCAGCATGAGGGAACCACATGTGGAGGAACTGCACAGTAACTGTTTCACAGGTAAAAAGAGCTGAAACACAGAAGAATCAGCTGAAGGAGTTTAACATCTTTCTAATAGTTACATCAGTTTAAATGTTTTCATTTGCTTTCTGAAGCTACTCAGAAGTACAAAGTGTGTCTACATGTGTGATGTGTTACAGTTTATATCAGAAGACTTGAAATACTGTTTTATCACTATCATTAGCAGGGCCGGATTTACCTACTCTGGGGCCCCTGTGCAGCTTTTACTGCTGGACTTTGGGTTAGTTTTCTGATTGAAGTTGGAACCTCCTCCTAAACTGTTTTACCTTCATATAAAAGAGAAACTCCTTCACTTTTCACATCACTTACAGCCGAGTAGATTAAACCTTCTTGGACTTTCTTGGTAAAATGTCTTGAAGACATGAAGAAGGGATCCAAACGTCCACAATGACTCTATTCTGGGAGACAATTTGACTCCAGCAACATGAATGAGACCTTGCGACTCAGTTTGGATTCTCCCTGGCTGTGAGTATGTGATATTGTGGCTCAAACTTTCTGTGCTTAAAGGTCCCATATTATGAAAAATCAACTTTTTCTGGGATTTGGGGTTTTATTGTGTTTCTGTGGTGCATATACACTCATACAAAGTTGAAAAAAAAACCCATCCGTGCTGTTTTGAGTGAGATAGGGGAATCAAGTCTAATATGTTTGCTGTTCAATTGTCCCGGCTTCTGATGTAGGAAGTCGGGAGGGGCTTGTGCTCTGATGGGGTTCACACACAAGAATTTACTCCACCCACCAGGTACAGCAGTAACTTCCTCGGACACCTGCAATTTAGTTACGAAAACACAGGTTCAGATTAGGAAACTCACCACATAAAATGTTGTTGTTGTTTGCTGCTCAGAAGAACACAAAGCACGTCATCAGGTCCCAATTGAAGAGGACATAAGAGCAGCATTTGAATTTATTTATAATAGTAGTGTCCCTGCTACCGAACAGAGCTTAGCTGCTGCTAATGAAGAGCTAACACCGTTACCGGAGCCGATCTGCTGCTAATGAAGAGCTAACACCGTTACCGGAGCTTAGCTGCTGCTAATGAAGAGCTAACACCGTTACCGGAGCCGATCTGCTGCTAATGAAGAGCTAACACCGTTACCGGAGCTTACCTGCTGCTAATGAAGAGCTAACACCATTACCGGAGCCGATCTGCTGCTAATGAAGAGCTAACACTGTTACCGGAGCTTACCTGCTGCTAATGAAGAGCTAACACCGTTACCGGAGCCGATCTGCTGCTAATCAGAACAGGAGCCGAGCTGCTGCTTAGTCAAGCTGTTCCTACAGAAGAGCTAACACCGTTACATCTCTCTCTGGGTCAAGATGGTAAGGTTGAAGAACTGCATCTCTAACAGACTCAGCAAAACAACACAGATACATGAGTAAACGTCAGACTAACCTTTCAATAATGTGCAATTGGAGTCTTCAGGCTCAAAGTTCCTCAGTCCAAAGTTTGTTTGTTTTTTTAATCACATTTTAAGTCCATTTCTTGGCACTGCAACACTTATTTATCATTAATTGCAGTTAAATCAGCTCCGATGTCTCACAAACATGCAGGGAACAGAGATGGGCGGGGCTTAGAGCTTCAAGCACTGCCAAAGAGCTGTCCCCACATGAAACAGAACATTTCAAAATGAGGTGAACAGCTGAACTTTCAAAAAGGGCCAATTTGAACAATGCATGGCTTTTACATGTTATTGAGATGTGTGCATAATATGGGATCTTTAAGTTTAAAACAAGAATTGAATGTTTGTAGATTATCATCATCTGATGTGTGAGTGACATCGTGTCTACAAACACAACAGGAAACAACAAAACACTAACCCTGAAGTTATGAGTTAAAACAACCTTGTAAAGTTGAAAGTTCACAGAAAACATTATCACCATTTCCCCATCCACCCCCCGGGGTTGTGTTTTATAAAAGGACAGTGTGGATGAGGAGATGATTTAGTTTATGAAACTGACTTTGACAAACGACCTTATTGTTATGTGATAACGGTGTGAGACAACATAAAGGAAAACATGTTGGCAGTGTTTTGCTGCTCTAATGCTCTTAATATTATTTTAGATAATTTACTTTAGAAAGTAAATGAGCCAAAACTAATGACTTCTAATGTGAACAAAAATAATAATTAAAGCAAATCCTTCGTCAGTCATTTAACCATCCCTACTAAAATAAACCAGCACACCAGACAGTTTCTGCATTTCAGACAGACTGACAACTAACTTCTAGAACAGGGGTCTCAAACTCCAGGCCNGAGCTTAGCTGCTGCTAATGAAGAGCTAACACCGTTACCGGAGCCGATGTGCATAATATGGGATCTTTAAGTTTAAAACAAGAATTGGATGTTTGTAGATTATCATCATCTGATGTGTGAGTGACATCGTGTCTACAAACACAACAGGAAACAACAAAACACTAACCCTGAAGTTATGAGTTAAAACAACCTTGTAAAGTTGAAAGTTCACAGAAAACATTATCACCATTTCCCCATCCACCCCCCGGGGTTGTGTTTTATAAAAGGACAGTGTGGATGAGGAGATGATTTAGTTTATGAAACTGACTTTGACAAACGACCTTATTGTTATGTGATAACGGTGTGAGACAACATAAAGGAAAACATGTTGGCAGTGTTTTGCTGCTCTAATGCTCTTAATATTATTTTAGATAATTTACTTTAGAAAGTAAATGAGCCAAAACTAATGACTTCTAATGTGAACAAAAATAATAATTAAAGCAAATCCTTCGTCAGTCATTTAACCATCCCTACTAAAATAAACCAGCACACCAGACAGTTTCTGCATTTCAGACAGACTGACAACTAACTTCTAGAACAGGGGTCTCAAACTCCAGGCCTCAAGGGCCACTATCCTGTAGGTTTTAGATGTTTCCCTGTTTCTACACACCTGATTCAAATAAATGGATCATTAACAAGCTTGTGGAGGAGTTGATGAAATGCAGAGGATTTGAATCAGGTGTGTAGAAACAGGGAAACATCTAAAACATACAGGATAGTGGCCCTTGAGGCCTGGAGTTTGAGACCCCTGTTCTAGAATATCTCTGTCCTGTGGACGTATCTTTTTCCAGAAGACAGATGTCTCACCATGGATCCAACGTACTGACCAAACAATGTCCACGACTTTAAAAAGCAGAGACATTAAATAGGTGTAGGGTTGGACTGTCCTTGTTCCTTATGACGGAACTGCTGAATCAGCAGCTAGAAGGAAAATTATGAACGTCCTTGCAGCATTTGACAAACTTTAACTTTCTTACTGTAAGAACACAGAGTGGGTCAGAGCTGTTAGTGTCTCTGTGATGAAACACCGAGAGTCTGATCGATACTTCCATGATACACAGAGGTTTAGTTTGTTCTAATAAATAATCTGTTCATAAGTGAAATGAGCTTGAACTGCACTTATCAGATTATCTTCACTCTCTTTAGGAAAATATACAAAAAGGAATCTGCAAAACAACTTAAAATTATTATTAGCAGCTTATATTGACACATAGTGAGATACATTTATTTTATAGGTCAGTAATAAGTCATTCCTCAACGTTTTCATTTTTTGAAGTATCCTTCTTTTACACAAGTAGATCCAGATCAGAACCAGAACTTTATCAGTTTGTTCGGTCTCTTTACATCACCTGCTCTGATGCTCCGCCCCCAACAGGTGACTGCAGATGTGATCACACTCTCTACAACAGACTTATAAAAGATCTTTAACATCTTATTGCAGACGTTGAAGGATCTAAGCTTCCTGAGGAAGTCCAGTCTGTTCTGTCCCTTCCTAAAAACACCATCACTCTGTCTCCAGATCAGTTTTGATCATTTGAACGAGGCCTGGGACTCACGGGAGGAAACAGAGAAGCCGTCTGAGATACTATCTCAGCTTTACTGTGTACTTCTAACTTCTGTGTTTATTTTATGGAAATACTTTCTCCTGTAAGATAAGAACAAAATCCTGGATCAGAACAATTTGGTATAAAACGATAAGACTGTATCACAGTATGTGTTTCTCAGCTTGGATTTTGCTCACCTACCACTTTTATTAAAACACCTCCACACGCCTTTCCATATCTTCACATCCAACTTGTCATCTCCCTCCACAGGCAGCTTGGAGGGGACGACCCACCAGCTGTCCAGGTCACCATTTTGGAACCACACAGGTCGACGGGATGTGAGCAGCGCTTGTCTTTGTCAGGACAGGCGCCATGTCCTTGCATAAATTCACAGAAGCATAAATACACAGACGTGAACTGTCCTCAGGACCTTCTGCCACATCACTCACTATTTTCAGGTTCTTGAACCGACCTTGGGTTGTTCCATCTGAATGAAGAGTGTGTGTGTGTGTGTACTTTTACACTTATACAATTTTTAACTTCAAACCTCTTTTGGTCATTAAAGAATCTCTTTAATAAACATTATCTCTTGTTGAAAGTCTTGTTCACAAATGGAGCATCGATTCTGCTCCACCATCCGTCTCTCCTGTGTAGAGATACAATCGATCAGCCACCTCACTATGGGACGCACTACACGACTGACTCTATTCAGATCCTTTTACACTTGGTCTGATAAATAGGGAATTGTTGCTTAAATAGACGCATGTGACAGAAGAATTGATATTATCGATACAAAAGTGGATCTCCACATTTAGTGTCAGTACAAAAACTGGTGAACACACATTTATCAGAATTACACAGAGTTGTAATGGAGGATTCAGGTTTTTTGGTGGTCAAAGTAATAAAACCTTGTTTTTTACATTTGTTTTTAACTATTAAAGCAGTACAGAATAATTTCAAAGTTTAAGCTACTGTTATGAAACTTGTCTAAGTGGATACTCACTAAAAAACCTGTTCAGTTTCATATTAGACACTCTGATGTTCCTACAATACACTAAATAACTTCAGTAATTCAGGTCTCAGCAGGAAGTGGTGTTCTGGTGATTTATGCTGCCCTGATAAAAAAATGCCTCCATAGTACGAATTAACATTTTATTTCATAATTAGATTTTATTAGAAGTTTATACAGTATTCTTGTTTATGGTGAGTGTGTCCTGTTAATTATTTAAATATATTTTTATGATCCTTCTCTGATATTTTCTATATAAAAGCCCTCTGGGTCCTTATCGGCCATTGTTGGGTCCTTCTCCTCTGGGTGTGTCCAAACATTTGCCTGTCACTCTAACAATGTAAAGAAAGGAAAGAAAAAATTAAATGTTCCTGTCCTGGGAGAATTTATTTGATAGGTAAAATATATTTATGGAAAAATATAGAAACAAAATAGAGATGATAAATCTGTTTAAGTCAAGACTGTAGAACAGCACATGTGTAGATGTTGCACATCTTAACAGGTAACAAATTATAACAGGACACCCTGTCCAGCAACGGCTGTCAGAGACACGGCTGCAGAAAAGTTATTTAAAACTGCTTTAACTCTATTTTGTATTTGGAAACACTTTTATTACTCTGAGTGTGATGCACAGTGTTTTGAGTCCCGCCCTCTTGTGGATTGACCTGCTTACAGTTTGACCTTCTCTACAATTACTTAATCCCACCTAGATTTGTTATAGAAACCTTTCTGTGGGGTGAAGGTAAGAGATCCAGGTGCACGAAGGACTCACAGAATCATGAAAGAAAATGTGTTTAAAAACAAAAATGAAAAAACTGATGAGGCAGCAAAACTAATTACAGGTACACAGAGACTGACGAGGAGCCCTGGGTAACACACGGGAAGCAGGGTGAATGAAAACCAAGAGGTATTTATACTAGAAACAGCTGATTGATGAATGAGGAACAGCTGATGGAACTACTGAGAGGAACTAATCAGGTAAATGATGACCAGGTGTGACTAAATGAACAGCCAGTGTGCGCTGAAGAGCAGAGAACAAGATGACACATATACATGTTAGACAAAATAAAGAACAATGAAAGTAAACCATAACTAGACACATGGAAACTAAAATTAGGACAACAAATAAGAAAACCAAGTAATATTAACATCAAAGTCACAGAGGAAACCCTGAAAAAATCACATGATGAAACAAACTCACAACCCCAAACTACGACACATCATGGCGACTCTAAAGGAGTTTTCAATTAATCTTTAAATTCGTTTTTTTTTTTGCACATTATAAGCTTTAATGTTTAACCATACAAATGTTATGTATGAAAATGTAAGGTTACATTTTTGTCATCTGAGCAAGACGTCAGCATTGTTCTATGTCTTGAGTAAGTCCTATAATATCTTATTGTTGTAATCTGTTAATAAGCAAATAAAGAAATATGTAGAATGTTGAAGAGAATGATGATAATGAAAACCGCTCCCAACATCTAATTAGCTCAGCGGGACAATAAGCAAAAGGTTAAGAAATAACAGTTTATAAACCTTTTGGAAAACAACAATATTGTTCGTCTCCCTTTCAGTTTAAAAAGTGTTAAAAATAAAAAACGTCCTGATACAGACAGATGTTGTTACAATGTCCTCCGTTTGACATGAAGACGAGCTTGTAAAAATTACACTGATATAAACTGAAAGTACAAATTTCAGACCTTGTAAGGATGTTTGACACACTCTCTGGAGATTTTGGCTGTAAAGATGCTTCATTTGATGAGAAGCGAAGTGGTCTGACGGTTGAAACGGTTCTGTGAACAGATGATGTCGACTTCAGAGAGAGTCAGAGACAAGACAGACTCAAGAGGAAAAAGATCTAACAGAGGAGGAAGTTCTAATGACATGCTGATCACATGTTTATTAATCGGAGTAGAAGTGATGTAGAAGGAACACCTGATAAATCTTGTTCCAGCCACTGATGATTATGACAGAGATGAACAAACATATTTCTATTATGTTCAGTGATTGTCTGTTAAAGGTGGGATATGGAATATTTTCATTTAAAGCTATATTTTTAACAAAATAATACCTCCACGGGGTGTTTAGAAGGTTGTAAAATGAAAAAAACAGCATTTCCTTTAAAAATTATATTTGAAGTAAAGTATAAAATATTAACGTTGGCATTTTGTTTACATCTACCAGCCAATAGCTGGCAGAGCAGCGGGCACCATTTTGGGTTGCCTAATACCGTAAATAATCCAGCACAGTGAGGCTGGTACTGTGGAGTCTGCAGGTCAAGCAGCTGGAAGCACCGGGGACATGTGGTGATTATATACATTATTTACTTGCTATAGGTGATTCCTCTGGGGTTTCTCATGTGATGAGCAAGTTCTGTGTGGAAACATTTTATTAGCAGCTATTAGCAGCTAGCTAACACGTTACTGCTGCATGTTGCTGAAGTGGAAGAGCTTCGACTGGAAGACACACCACGG